>VYZM01018841.1:77562-93422 GCA_013398915.1 Dromas ardeola | reverse complement strand
CCAGACCAGGCTGCTCAAAGCACTTTCGGTCTAGTCGCATTCAATGAACTGGCTCGGCCAGGTTTAAGAAGTTTGGTTGCTTTTAATGAGAACTCTCACAGCTAGATTAATGAATAGCACAGTTTATTGAAGCCACAGAATTGCAGAGTCTTTTGGATTGTCGTTGATAATACACTGTCTGCAAAGCACATGCAAGTAATATAGCAGCCTAAAACAACTCGAGTAACATAGTAGCATACAACAACTCTATAGAGAGATTTCTAAGTTTCCCGGGTACAGCCGAGTGTTCAGATCTCACCCAACAGGTGTTCCTATGGAGGGGAGGAAAGGCTGAGCCTGTCAACTGGTCCCAGAAGTCAGCGATGGTTCGTGATGGTGTCTTCCTGACTTGTCTGCGATGGTATCTTCCCCAATATCTCTCTGTTCTTAAGCCATCTTTATACTACTTTTTACCTGTCCGGTGGAGTTTGAGTGACTCTAGTCATACATACCTTAGCTATGATTGGTGTAAAATGTCCTCACTTCGCATTTAAAGGTATAGACTAGCAAAAATTCAGAGTGCAGACTCAGTGAGGGGTGCTCACACCTTGGAGGTGGGTAGCCTTTAGGATGGAGGTGTGTTTTGGTATTATAATGACATTATAATGAGCAAAGTTCAACTTAAGGGCATGAGTTCTAAAAAAAATAAGAAACAATTGGCTCAGGGTAACAACTATGCAGCTTATCAGTAATCACGGTACCATAAATTCCCATTCGCGGCGCTGATGCACAGAGTTTGGCTATGATATCTTCACACTATCCCGCTCTCTATGCAGGTTTTTTCCACCTTAGAATCTGCTGACTCTTAAGATTGCAGGGCCTGGGGAACTACGGTGGAATACATTCATTGCGTACCAGCTGCACTCCACCCTGGAAGTTTCTTCAATGCTGTACCTTTTCTTAAAATGTGAATATAACTTTAGTTTCTAAGTCACCTCCAGCAATCATGCCACAACCAGTTTAGGACATCTCTCCCTGACAAGTACCCAAGAAATTATTTCAGATACAACCTCAGAGTGTGGGAGAGTAAAACTAGGGGAAGGAGCTGGACAGCTTCCATATGGGCAAGCAGATCTTTCCCTTGTAAAATGAGGGTAGGTGAAGCAGAGACATGACCTCCATCTCTTTCTCTAAACATACAGAAGCATTTACAAGGTGTTGCCAGCATATTTCACTCTGACATCACCCATGGCCTTGACACCCCTGTCCAGGCTGTAAGCAGAAGGGGTCCTCAGGGAGTCGAGGTTTGTCACCATCAACTTCCTGGAGAAAGACGTGAAAGAAGCATTCAGAGGCCTATGGTGGACCCACAGCTCCTTTGTGGTGCGGAAGGAGGAACTTGCAGGAGGACTGCGCTGTATCCCCAGGTCTTTAATGGTGCAGTAAGTGACCTCAGGGCACAACTCTACTTCCTTGATGGTACAGAACATGGGGCGCTGGAGGGGGCTTTTGAAGCTGCTGAGATGCATCACAGGGCTTCCTGCTGACTCCCTCCGTCTCAGCAGTGGATACTGCACCTCTTGGGTCTGCAGGGACTTCTGCCAGGAGGGCCGTCCCATCAGACACATCCACACCAGCCAGCCTGCTACAGCCAGCACGGTCAGGACCAGCAAAGCCAAGGAGGCCAGGTAGAGCACCCAGTGCAATAGGCAGCAATGCCTCAGCACCCACTGTCCCCACTGCGGACCCTCCCAACCTGCCCGTGAGTGCAGCATGGGTACGTCCAGCCATGGTGGAGCATGGCTGGAGCATGGGCAGAGGGGGAGAGGTGCAGGTGGAGCAGAAGGTGCAGACTGGGTGAAACGCGTGGTGTCCAGGGGAGCTGGTGGCGTTGGGGCATGAGTGGAAAGCATGGTGGTGGAGACGATCGGTGTGGTCGATGTCAGAGGAGGAGATGAAGATCTGACAATGGAAGTGGCCTCAGGCATGGCAGTAGAAGGCACTGCTGTGGAGGTGGTGGAAAACAGGCCCGTGGACACTATGTGAGTGGCATAGGTGTTGGTGGTTCTGGCGGTGAGGGCCATTTGGGGATGGCTGCTGGCGCTGGGAGGTCTGGTGCTCACAGTGGTTGGCAGTGAGGTGATGGAGACGAGGGTGGCGGATCCGTGCGGGGTGCTGGCAGAAGCAGCAGTGAGAACAGCAGCAGTGCTGGGGGTCTGTGTGGGGGTGATGGTGGGACTAGCTGGCGCAGGGGTGGTGGCGCTGGGAGCTCTGGTGCTTGCAGGTATTGCAAGCGAAGTGCTTGGGGCGAGGGCAGAGCTGAGGTGAGGTCTTGCAGTAACAAGGAGAGACCAGGTAATAGCATGAGGAATAGTAGTTTGCCCTCTGGGGATGGATGGATGGTGGGGGGAGAAGGGTATCATGGTAGTTTTCTCCATCGGTTCTTCCTCATCATCATATTCGTTCTCTTCCTCCTCATCCATATCCCCCACATTGCGGCAGTTGGGCTTGAAGCGGATAACGGGCTTCCGCTGATGCTCAGGGGGGCTGTGGCACAGCACCTTCTCCGGGGCAACCTCCACCTTTGTCTTCTCCAGGCCTCGCTCCGGCTGATAGACACTGCCCTCATTCTGCAAGATCCAGTACCGCAGGTAGTGCAGGTCGCAGTCGCAGTGCCAGGGGTTCTCAGTGAGGAAGACATATGCAAAGAGGTGCCCCTCAGGGAAGAAGCCAGTGGGCAGCATCCTCAGGCGGTTCCCTGAAAGCCAGAGGGTCTCCAGCTTTTGCAGACCCTGCAGCAGCTCCTTGGGGAGCTCCTCCAGGAGGTTGTCTGAGAGGTCCAAGTCCCTGAGTGCCCTCAGCCCCACAAAGGCCTCCTGGGGCAGTGTCCACAGCTGGTTCCCTCGCAGGTCCAGGTCCTGCAGCCGCTGCACAGTGAGGAAAGACCTCGGGGCCAGCGCCACCAGGCTGTTGTGGGCCACGGCCAGGCGGGTGAGTGCAGGCAGCCCCTGCAGGACGGGCAGAGCCCCCAGCGCATTGCGAGAGAGGATCAGCTCCCTCAGGGATGGCAACAGGGGCCCAGTGTGCAGAGCCACTAGCCCGTTGTCAGACAGGTCGAGGTCCTGCAGCTGGGCGAGGGGCAGGAAGGCGGCAGTGGAGAGGGACACCAGGCGGTTGGCACTGAGCAGCAGGATGCCCGTGTCCCCGGGCAGGTCTGGGGGCACCGCGCTGAAACCCTGCCCTGTGCAGTTCACCTCCAGGAGGTCCTTGACCTTGTTCATCTCTGACAGGCAGGGCTGGCCTGGGTTGGTAGTGCTGGCTGGTGGCAGCAGAGCCAGGAGGATGAGCAGGAGCATGGCAAGGACCCACACGGCCTGGAGGGGAGACCCAAGAGGTGTAGGCACTGGCAGGCATGAACCTACAGGTCACCTTTCTGTCCACACAAGCACCATTAGTAAGAGAGCTGGCATCCCCCTCCAGACCCTTTGGGAGCCCTCTGAGCCCCACATCTCCTCCCTGGGAGGATGGAAAGGAGAGATGAGTCCCACAACTACTGCCAGCACCCACCCTGTCATCTCGTCCTTGGAGGGCAGGAGGTTCAGAAAGGAGACACCATCTCTGCCCTTTTGCTCACCTCATCCTCCTCCACCAGGGAGAACCTGATGCACACACCTCCTCACGGTGGTGCCTCCTCTGCCAGGGTGGCATTGCTGCCCTCACCACTGCAAAAGCAATAGCTCCGCGGTGTTCACGTCCCTGCATACCCACACCCACCCCAGCCCAGAAAAGCCGTGCACTGGAAGAAGCTCCCTGATTATGCTCTTACCCAACACCAGCTGAGCCCTCCGCATGATTTGGGTTCACAAGGTAGGAATTACGTGAAAAGCGCTTCCCATGCACAGATGTGGCTACTCTGAGTTCCCAGCCCCTGATGGACACCGATTCCCTGGGACTCACCCATGGACCCTCCATCCTTTGCTTTCCTGCCCGAGGACCCGGTGCTGGTCTGATGGCAATTCTGGTGGCAGCGCTGCCCAGGCCCTCTATCAGCAGGCACAGCTGTGGGAAGTGAGTTGCGGCTTCCTGAGCAGCCAAACCCATCTCCTGTCCTTAGCACAGCCCTCGCTTCAACTGCGCTGCCACACCAGCCTCCTTGGAAAAGCCTCAACTGGAGACCAGCTCCATATTTTCTTGCTTCTGCGCATTGAAGGGGGGAGGGCTGCACCCAGGAGGAGCCCTTGCATGCCCCCCAGGATGCACCTTTTTACATCCTGGGAAAAGGGTCCCTTACACAAATGTCTGCCCCTTCCTCTGCTTCGAGGCAGCTCTTTCTCAGCACGCTCTGGGCCTTGATCCTTGAGGCACCTCAAGATGCCTAGTTGGCATACCAGCGAGAAACAGTTTCTGCACATTACCTCAGCTAGTTGTTCATGGTGTTGACGAGGGATCCTTTCTTTCTGGCTTGCCAGGAAAAATGGGGATGGCTCTTCTGGAGAGCTGCGAGGCAGCTTTAACATTTGTGGGAGAAGCTGCAGCACAGACCAGGCAAGGAGATTAGAGGAAGAGGAAGGAGCTCGGTTTTGCAGTTCCTCCTGCTGTCTGCTCCTGCAGCCAAGCTGTCTCCACTTCCCTGGCCCATAGGTCACTACAGAGCATCTTGGAATGTAGGGCTGGAGGGTCACACAAAAGCTGCAAGGGGATATGCTACAGAGGAGGGGAGATATTAGTTTTCTACTGGTTTTCCATTCTGTGGATTGTGGTGGGTCAACCCTGGCCAGTGGCTAAGCACTGCCTCTGTAGCAGGATGGGGGAGAGAACTGGAAAAGCAAAAGTGTGATAAAAACCCCTTGTGGGTCAAGATAAAGAGAGTTTAACGAGTGAAGGAAAGAGAGAGAGAAAAAAAAAGTGATGCAAAAGTGTTCACTCACCACCTCCCAACCAGATCAATGCCCAACCAGTCCTTGAGCAACACTACTTTGAAAAATTCCCCCTCTCACCCTGCCCTAAGTTTTATTGCTGAGCATGACGCTGCATGGAATGGAATATCCCTCTGGTCCATTGAGGTCAGCTGCCCCCATGTCCTCTCCCAGTCCCTCCCTCATCCCCAGCCCACTCACTGCAGGGGCATTTTAATTCAGCCTGTAGTAAGAGGGCTTGAGGCAGCAGCTGAGGCAGAACTTGGGGGTCTGTTTTTTTGATTCTCCATCAGCGATTTCCAACAGAAAGCAGGGGATAGGAAGGGAGAGTGTCTTCTCATAGGATCCCAGGGATTAAGCCTGCATGTGGTTTCCCCACCTCCACAGCACTACTCTTACCCTCACCCTGGACCTAGTGCATCCCCTACGACACCACCAGTTGCTCTTCAATGCCATGGCCGCACATTCCCAACCCACAGCCCTTATCATTGCTTTTGCCTCTCTGTCTCCCTTTTCCAGGTGGATGAACGCACTAGGACACCCTGAACCTTCAAAAGGTCCTTCACCCCACCTGCCTCAGCCCCTGAAGGAGAAGGAGAAGGAGAAGGAGAAGGAGAAGGAGAAGGAGAAGGAGAAGGAGAAGGAGAAGGAGAAGGAGAAGGAGAAGGAGAAGACCCAAGCAGTCCTTTTGCATGGTAAGGAACAAAGCTGAGAAATGACCACCCACCTCTGGGAGCATTACTCCTGGGGGCTGGGCAAGCCCGGAGAGAAAGGTGAAAGCTCTAATAGCATCTTTGAGCTGCTCCCTTTGGGCTCCTCCATGGTGGGAGGATGGAGCTGCCCTGGGCTAAGCATGAACAGACCTGCCCTGGCACACACGCAAGTGCATCCTCTTTCGTTCCTGAGAAGCCTGTGAATTCAGCAGTAATAGTGAACCCTTCCCTTGGAAAGGTCCATGCTTGCTGGACATCTTCTTGAATATGGTGCGAAAGCACATCTGGCCTCAGAGGAAGCACATACTTCTGTCCTCTCCTTGCAGGTGGCAGTTTCCGCTACAGCAAAGTAATCTGGAGTTGCCTGAAAACATGCCTCAATATGAGATGCCCTTCTTCATATGAACGTTCGTTTCTCCAGCTTCATTTCAGCCCACATGGGACATTCTGAGCCTGCTCCAGGTCCTCAGCACTGTAAACAAAAGCAACTTTTCTTTCCCTAGAATGAGCGACCAAAGGTGGAAATCCATCTCACGGTCTTAGATGTCTCCAGGTGAGATCGTCACCTGGGCTCACGGGGCGGGCAGGCCCGGGGAAAAGCATGGCCATGGACTCATCCCACCGACATGCCTTCATTGCCTCCTGCAGGACGTGGTGAAGCGTTTTCTCAAAAGTGTCTTCAACTCCCCACAGGCTAAAAGGAGGTGGAGACAACGCCTCAGACACAGACATTTGGTGCTGACACACATACAGCCAAATCCTACCGAAGTAACTTTATTCTGTACATTTAAAGAGCAATCTCCGTTGTGGGCGTGTCCTTTCAGTAGAAGTGTTGTTCAACAGGCAGAGAGTGAGGATGAAAGGCAACAGTCACAAGTTGCAACTGGGGAAACTCTGACAAACACAAAGTCTTGATTCTTCCCCTTGAGAGAGGTGCAGCACCGGGGTAGATGTGCAGAGGGGAAACGAGATCTCCATCCTTGGAGCTCCTACACAATTCAGCTGAACAAGGTCCAGAAACACCTAAGGCAGCTTTGAGGTTAG
Organism: Dromas ardeola; assembly: GCA_013398915.1. Taxonomy (NCBI): domain Eukaryota; kingdom Metazoa; phylum Chordata; class Aves; order Charadriiformes; family Dromadidae; genus Dromas; species Dromas ardeola. The sequence goes on along the minus strand of VYZM01018841.1, from coordinate 86,770 downwards.
CCCTGTGGTGAGCAGGTGGTTACAAAAGAAACCTCCACAACTTCCTTCCCACCTAAATCTTTCTGTGAGTCTGAACTACTGAGGTCCCCTAAAAAAAACCTTCTCTTACTCTCTCCTTTTCATCAGGGCCACATTTTGAGCCACGTCCCAGGACCCAGCCAGACCCAGGGCCGGACTCTTATTCCCTCAAATGAAACCAGAGGAAACGTGAAGATGGGAATCTCCTCATCAACACTGAAAAATGCCACCCGTCCTTCTTCATAATCCAGAGAGACACGGATCCGCTTGGGAGTCTGGATTTCAGGAAGGAAAGTGCGATTAGGGGATGTGAGAGCTTGGAAGTGCCCTGCCCACTGCCCCACTGCCCAGATGCCCTCCTCCGGTTTGAACTCGATCTCGCCTTTCCTTTTCACATCTTCTCTAGAGACCCCCACAGTCCATCCTCCTCCATCCACTGCCTCCACCTCCCAGTAGTGTCTCCCCGAGGTGAAGCCTTCACGGCCCAGCACGCAGCGCCATGGGTTAAATCTCTCCGGGATGTCGGGGATGTCCTGCCGTGTGTCTTGGCGTCTCACACTTTTGCAGTCGTCAGACAGGACAAGGTCACAGTGGGCTGTGTCCGGATCCAGAACCACCTTCACTGCAGGAGAGATGGAGTCAACACGTCAGGGCAGAGCTCACCCCGGGAGAGATCTTTGCTGGGGCTGCATAAGGAAGAAGAAAAAGGGTGCGAGCGATAGCTGGCAGACTGCAGCATGGCAAGCTGCACAAGGTAACAGTATTAGTGCAAGGAACAGAAAATTAAGCAGAGAGATGACATCGAGCAGGGAGCGGAGAGGACTGTCAGCAGATCTCCAGGCTGAAAAAGTCCCCATGTTTCTAAAATGTGACCAGCACTGCTCACTGAGGAGCAGGACTCTCCAGATTTGCCTGCAACTGGGGCACTGGTGTTTTGGGGCACCAAATGAACAAAGTGTTCATTTGAGTGTTACACTTCCTCCTGTAAAGTGAAGGCTGGCAGAAGCACCCCCAAGTCCTACCAGCAGCACTGCAGGAGGGGAACTACCAGGAAGGGAGCTTAAAGCAGGGAAGATGATCCAGCACCCTGAAAGATCAAACTTTAATTACCTTCTTCTATTGGCACTGCATATCTTCTCCATGCTTTAAAAAAAACAAACAGAACACAAACCACAGATGAGATGTAATCTGAACACACTTGTACTGGATTAGCTGAGGATAATGAGATGCCAGTCTAGTTGCACGTTTTCTGAATTGTTGCTATATTGGTGAAAGTCATCTCACAGCATGTAGTTTCAAAACTTCAACCTTGAGCTATGCGAAAGTGCGCCATCCATTTTCCACAAATATTGGGACGCTGCCTGTCCCAATTCAGACAGATATTTATGGTCTGTTTGTACTTTCCTTGAAAACTGAAAGCATTTTCTTCTTAATGTAGAAGGATTACAGGGAATCGCTTAAAAACACATAGACAGCAAAGGAGAACAACATTTCTGAAATGAGTTCAGTATTTGCCTCCTCTTCCTTTCCCAACAGGAAAACCAAAACTGGGGCATACGTGCAAAACCCAGATGAGACCATGGCCTAACTGAAAAGTCTCCCACATAGAAAGGGGAATGATACTCACCAAGCTCCTCAGCTTGCTTTTCTGAAAAACAAGATAAATCAGCACAAATGGGCTGTGGGACACTGATCTGGACGTAACCTCTCCCATAACCACCCACATGTGCAGGAGCGGGGCTTTCAGCCGGTGCCCTCGCCCACTCCAAGCCTGCAGCTCCGCTCTGCAGGTGATGGGGCAGGTTCTCCTGCTCAAATGTGGGGCAGGAAGAGGTCTCTGGGAGGTCCCTTGCCTCCAAGGGGACCTGTTACACGGCATTTCCATCAAATCACGGTGCCAGCAGCACAGGTGTGCAGGGCCTGCCTGCGCTGCCTCTGCAGTCATCCATCCCCAATCCCAGACAGCATCTTCAATCTTCTTTAATTGTTTGATTCTCAAATTCACTCTCTCCTTTTACTCCTGTCCCCAATCACTCTTCAATTCACACTTTGAAAGCAAAAAAGAAAAAAACACAACAACACAACCCCACCACCCTAAACAGACTCGATGAAAAAAAATCCTTTGCAAGGAAGAGAAGCAGACTCACCAATTTCTGCATCACGGTCCCCTGAACAACAGACAGAAACACACACGAATTACTCTTTGACACGGTCCCTTCCCTGGGATACCAGCTGAAGGACCATGCAGGTGAGGGGAGGCTGTGATGGAGGGGGGCGGATGGGCTGATTTGTACTCTGATTGGAAGGGTGCTCATGATTCCCGACTGAGCTGACCTGTATTTGTCTTCCCCATCAATCTGCATTGGCACCAGTTTAGCAAGAGCTCATTTTTAATAGTCAAATAACTATTTTGTGGCATTTTGCTACAAGCAAGCAAAAACCCAAACAAAAATAAATGCCCTCTTCAGGTGTTGATTTGTTGCTTGGTTTTTTTATATTTCTTGATAATCAAGCAATGTAGATTTTTATAAGAAAATTCTCAACAGCTTAAGTTTCTATAATCTTCCCCTAAAACCCAGTAACTTTTCAGAACAATTTCACTACTTAAATTAAAATGAGAACGTTAAAAAACATTGACAGCCACTCAGGGAAAACATGGTAATGACTTTTCAGAGTGACTTTTCATAATATTGGGGCATGGGGGAAGTAAAGAATCTGCCTAGAAAGAACATTTGGAGGGGACGAGAGGATGAATAAAAAGGCCTGAACTTTTTCACAGAGGATTTCACTGGGAAGCTGGGGAGTGGGACTTACGCAGTGCTGCCTCTTGCATCGCTGAAAAGCAAAACAAAGACAGAACATCACCACCAAAGCCAATTCTTTTTTCACCGATGCAATTGTTGGGGTGGGGAGGAGGCTAAAATCACTCATGATGGAAAGGCTTCAGCCGAGGAGCTCCTCAAGACTTTTGGAGATCTTGCCCACCCTCCCTAGACCCACCTGGGGCAGTGGCCAGAGCTGCCTGAGGGAGACCTGAGCTCCAGCTCCACGGCCGCGGCCAAGGGGCAGGTTTGCATTGACAAGGAGGGAGCACAGGGTTAAATTTCACCTTCAGTGCCGCCTCACCATCCCGCCCCTGGGGTTTTTTAGTACTGAGATAAAGCTGAACCCCCTGCAACGCGAAACGTGCTACCCCAAACCTTCCTCCAGTTTTGGGAGGAACTGTGAGAGCCCTTTGAAAAGCAAAGTTCACTGTTGGTACAACATCTGTTCACGCTTCCCTTGGTTCTGCAATGATTTTCCTTAAAATTACAACATTTCACCATTTCATCATTTCACAATTTTCTATAGTTACCAGCCAACCCATTCCCCTCCCCCACATCCCCCAGAAACGTGCCCCAGGAATTCTGCCATTTGAGGGAAACCTCCAGTGTCTGGAAAATGGAAAGTAAAGCTTACCTATTTTTTTCTCCTGCTTTCCTATGAAAGAAAAAAAAAAAATTTAAAAAATCACCCCTTCCAAAGATGACTGATTAAACCACAGCAGGAGTCACAGCCGCTTGCAAGGCATAAAGTGCTGCAGTGCCTGCACCATCACTGCCGCCTGGTAAGAAACAGAGGATTTCTCTTTCCTTTAGTCCTCTGTATCATTTATCCCCCAGGGGGGCTTTCAGAGGGAGACCAGGCCCTGCCAGCGCGGCTTTGCAGGGACGGGCAAATGATTGCTCCATTTCTGCTGGCAGAGGAACGCCTGGCACACACTGCTTTAATGCCCGCTCCCTTCTTTGCAAGCCTTTTTGTCGGAGAAACATCCTGTCTTTTCTTGCCAGAAATGAAATCTCTGGCTCTTTAAGCTCCCTGCCACCACTCGTGTGTCCCAGTCATCAAGACAAGACCCCGACATGTCCCAAACCTACCGGGTTGTCAAAACCAGGGGTGGCCGAACACAGTGGCCGCCCACCCCCCTCCCCAAGCACCGCGCCAGGATGATACCTTTAATTTTAAATAGATAAATGGCAATAATAAGGAGCGCAACTACAGCAACCAGGACCACACCCAGGGCAGTCATCCAAGGACGGGCGTTTTGGAAAAAGGGATCTGAAAAATAAAATCCCCAAAGGTGTTGGGTTACTCTGCAAGCAGCAGTGGGAGGTTGATTATTTCTATTTCATACAAGCTTATTCAAAGCACGTCTGAATGCCCTCAAGGGTGAAAACCAGCTCCTAACTCTACTCCACAAGCTGACAAAAAAATAATAATTAAAAAAAACACATTTTGGCAAGTTAGCACTTGTCTCGGGCTGATGACATTTTGTCTGCATACATTGTGGGGGGTGGGCTTAAAGGGAAAAGGGACTTCTAACCAAATTATTTCTAATTAAATCATACTTTCTTCTCCTTTGGAAAAAAAAAATTCTATTTCATTAGGCAACGTAGGATCAGAAACAGGGTAACATATACGTCAACAGCAACACTCCAGTGCAGAGCAGTATCACCAGGAGATAGGTAAAGGCATTTGGGGAAATAAATTCTCCCAAAATTGTTCATTCCCAAAGCAGAAAAGGAGCAGGACACAGCTGAAAAGCACGTGATCCCGCAGCGCAGTTTTGTGTGTGGTTAGTCCAGTTCACCATTGCATCTCTGTTCTGATATATTCCCCACCCCAAAACAATCGTCCAGTAAAAAAGGGAGCTTTTCTGTCAGACAAGGAAAAAATAAACTATATTCAATATATGCAGATGCTAAAATGAGAATGGCAGTTTTTTTCTCATACCAAACCAGTAGAACAGTATTTCACAGCAGGTGAGACTAAAGGCATGGATTGGTTTCTCCTTTTTTGTTTGGTTCCAGTGTTATGAATGTTTGTATTTAACTCAGGTGTCTACAGAAATTCTGCTGCAATGAGGGCTGCCTTTTTCCCCCTCCCAAACCCACACTTCGAGACAGAACCAGGGAATTTTGGCAGCACACCTGCACAAATGCCGCTGCCAAGTACACTCGATGCACTGAACACACGGCCTGCAAAATGCACCTGAGGTTTTCTGCCAGCTCCATCGGGAACATTAACAGGGCAACACCCGCGTCCTCTGCTCACCTGATATGTAGAAAGGGGATCCCCGTTCTTGGCTCTGCAGGGAATGTCGGACCGAGCAGGAGAGGTTCTGATGCGCGCCCCTGGTGAGGATGATGCTGCTTTCCGCCGCAAAGAGGCCGCTCTCGTCCTGGGTAACGCTTTCCGAGTGGGATGGGAGATGCCGCCCGCGGGAATCTCGCCACAGCACCTGGGGCTGGGGGTACCAGCCGCCCGAGCGACAGGCCACCCGGATCCCCCCACCCTGGTACTGCTCCAGCGCGATGAGCGGGGCAGAGCCACTGGCTGCAGGAAAACAGAGACCTCAGGTGATCCTGCGGGATGCCCGATAGCGGGAAATAAGGTGGCCTGGCTGTTCCTCTCCCTGACAAGAAGGGATGAACTTCAGCATAGACAAATCCCAGGGTTTCTTTTAAAGATAAGTGTCGCCTGGACTCAGGACATCTCTTACAGTCTTTTTCACATAACTCAAAGATCTGGTCCGGAGGCTTCTACTGCAGCAAAATAATCTGCAGGCCTGGATATTAAAATATAAAAGCACGAACCAAGACATTCTTACTTTATTATGCAATGCCAAATTTTTTCTTACGCCCATTTATATGAAGAAAGCAATATCAAGAACCCTTCTGAAGGAGGTAGCGTATTTCACGAGCTCCTTCCAGAGCCACTCAGTAGCAATTTTACCTCTCTGAGACGTTCTTGGTATTTTCAACCACAGGACTTAATAAAACCCTATTTCCAAAGCAATCAACTGAAATAATTGCTGCTGGGAAGAAGGACAGGGAAGAAGAGCGCTGGCTACAAGCGAGTAAATGAGAGGTACCAGGGACACACACTACAGACCTGTCACCTTCAGCTCCACCACAGCCTCATCATAATCCAAGTCACGGTGAACAAAGCAGGTGTAATTCCCTCTGTCAGACAGCCGGACATGGAAAATTTTTAAGTCCACGCTGCCCTTGGCGAGGCCGTCCTTCAGCAGCTCAGTGCGCCCTTGGTATTGAGGCATCTGCTCCCCGTACTGGTCCTTCCCGCCCTTGTAGCGATGCACGAAGGGCAAGAACTGTTCCCGAAACCAGACCACCTCTGTTTCCTGCACGCTCTGCTCCAGGGAGAAGCGGCAGGGCAACACCACGTCCTCACCCATGGCCACGGTGATGGGGCCGGGAGGTCCCGTCACGTTGAGCGGAGCTGGGAAAAAACACCAGAGGAAGAAGAAATAACTGTGAGTTCGCTGTGGCGGCTGAGCTCGGGAAAGCAGCGGGTGCTGCTCCGCGGGGTTCGGGTGCTGCCGTGCCGTGCCATGGCGTTGGCGGCGTAGCCAAGACGGGGGAGGCGAGGCATTGAGGGGAGGGCTGGGAGAGGGACCCCTGTCACGCAGGACGGTGAGCGGGCCGGGGTCAGGCCCGCACCTCTGCTCCCCTGTCCTGCGCTACCATGAAAGCTCTTCAGATCCCTAAAAGCTGATTTGTTCTCAAGGGGACGGGTGCTCCCCATGCTGCTCGGGGTGGGGAGAAAGCAGGACAAAGAAGGAAGGAAACGGCTGGAAGGTGTCTGGGTGGTTGGCTGGAGAAAGCAGACAACTTGGGTACAAATAAAACTCAAATATCCTCAGCTATTCGCACCTATTACGAGAGAAAATAAATACATCTCAGGTGCTCTGGGCATCTTTGGAAATTTAATTATTTTTATTTTTAATTATTAATAATCTGGCCACTCATCTCACAGAGAAAGTGGTTTCTGGCTGAAGGAAAACAAAAGCAAATCAACTTTTGGTTGGCAAGGTAACTTTTGAGTCAGCTGTTCTGCTGCATCCTTTTGCCAGGGCTGCCTTGAAGAAGCTGCTTCAGGTCAGCAATCTAATGGAGAAAGAGCCCAGAATATTTTTTAAAGGAATTTTTTTGGTTGCTTTTCCCTTCAGTGAATTGGTTCTGCAAAGGGTCCATCCCCAGAAAGCGATGACATGCTGGGAACATGCTGGGAACTGGGAAAGTGGGAAAGGAAACGGCAGCAAACTATAATCAGCTCATCAGCATCACCTAATCTCCACCTGGGTTCAGCGAGGCTGGGCGAATGCCTGCGCTGACACGGCCAGAGGAATAAACCTGGATGCAGAGGGATGCTGGCACCCTCAGACCTATGCAAGGCTTATGGCAAAGAGCCCGTCCCTGTTCCGTGCTCTGCCGTTCACAGGGAATAGCTGCACTGGTGGCCGGGAAGATACTCAGGCTGGAAGCAACGCCGCAGGGATCAGCAAGAACCGGGGGATCCCTACCTGACTGCAGCTCCTGAGCTTGGAAAATTAAACCGTAAATGATAAAAGCCAGCAGAGAGCTGCTGAGGTGGAAAGCGGAGAGCATCCTCTTCACTGGAGCACAACCTGGAGACGGAGAAGAAGAGGGGAAGGGCAAAAGGGAGGAGAAACAAGGGAATACAAAAAAAAAAAAAAGGCAGAATTCACTTTTAAATGAGTTTATTGCTTATTGCAGCCTGTTTTTATAATGTCTAGGGAAGAACCTCGGATGCCAAAAGTTGAAATCGATATTCCATCATCAGCCTGATTTTGCTTATTATTTTATATATAAAGTATCCGACTAGTATAAAGTGTTGTAGGAATTTACCATGGGGAAACAAAGGACAAGCTACAACACCTCCTCCAATTCCATGAAAAAGTGGCAGTTGTTTTAATATGGAGCCCTCGCTTTTCTTATCCAGCCCTAAGAAAGAGATGGAAAGGCACAGGATGAGAAGAAGAAACCCAGACCGAACGTACGAGGAGCTGGGAACACACGCTCCTCCTCCGGGACAGACTTGGCCTTCGGTACCGCGTCCCCTGCCACCGCGCCGAGGGCGGGAGGAGGTCTCAGACCAGGGAGAGCAAAATAAGCGAAACACTAATTCAACCCCCAGCCAAGATGGGACCTGGGCCTGCCCTGAACCGCTCCCCCCCCCAGCCCCCGAACCCTCTTATCACTCACTGACTTAGTCTGGGCTCTGGTAACGAGGGGTGAAAACCACAGCCGATTTTGGCAGATGGCAGAAAGCGATTTCAAGCCACAGCTTTCCGAGAGACGCCGCGTCCCTGGAGGCCCCAAGCTCTTTCCTGGGCTCTGGGCTGGGGCAGGAGCTGCTCAGCCGTCAGCCGGTGCATCGGGGGGGGTCACCCCGAGCCGAGCTAAGCACTTCCTTGTCCGAAAACCAAACAAAAACGTCACTCTCTGTCCCAGCCTGCCACCCATTTCCTCCTGCACTGCCTCCACTCAAAAAGGGAAGTCACTGAGTGATTTGGCTTTTTTTTCGGTGATGTTTTTGCTCCGGAAATGCTCTTCTGGAGGCACGTCTGCTTCCATAGGCACATCCCTGCGGCAGACGCATATGGCTGCCTCCTCCTGCGGGTCTCCCGGCACTCGGGGTGGGTTGGATTCCAGCAGCAGTTTGCAGGTCCCCAGGAAGAGCCCGGAGGCAGCAGTGGGAAGGAGGGAGGTGATGGAGCCAGGATTCACTCCCAGAGGCAGCACAGGGCTGGGAGCAAAGCCCAGCACTAGCTTAAAAGTTTCTTAAAAGCAATTCTCCCCCGGCTGAGAGACGAGGCCACGGAGGATGGTTTGCGGCTGTGTCAGCCCAGCCAGATCCCGCACCCTCCCGTCCCCAGCCAGGAGCGGGGGGACATGCGGGGGGTGACAGCATCTGCTCGGGTAAAGGGACCTGAGCGGGGCCCTTGCCAAAAGGGATGACAAGGGAAAGAGGGAGGTGATAAATGAAACATAGACACAGACCTGGCCAACAAATGATAGTGGAAATAAGTGTAATAAATGCTAATTGCTGGGATACCACAAATCTGCCGGTATCACTCCAGGGAGGGCCAGCCTGGCTTTTGCAACTGTAAGGATGCAAAGCTGGGGGGTGCCAGAAACTGGGGGGGTGCCAGTGGAAGTACGTGAACCGCAGAAGGCACGTGCAGCAGAAGGGAATTGGGGAGGACAAGGTTGGGGGACAGGCAGAAAGGGGTATGAAAGGGCCCAGTCCTGGATAACACAGAGCCGGTGAGTGGGCTCGGCTGGACGGTGAGGCAGTGCCTGGTGCAGGAAGGGGCGTCAGG
>VYZM01018841.1:40367-77546 GCA_013398915.1 Dromas ardeola | reverse complement strand
CGTCAGGCAGGCGGAGGGTCCACACTGGTGTCTGGGGGGCGGGCAGGAGTGTGGCAAGCCTTTGGGGTGGGTGTGTGAGTCCTGCATGTTTGCAGTGAGCATCCAGCTGGGCGAGCAGGGGACGTGGGGGGGTGTCAGAGGGCTGGGGTCTGGGCAGGGGTGTGGGGCAGACAGAGGGGCCGTGCCGCTGCTTGAGGAACTGCAAATGTGCACGTGAACCCGAGGGTGATGCACATGTGCCTACGCTGGGGACCTCCCGCCGCTGCCAGCCCCACAGGAGGAGGGGACGCGGATGCCTGTGCCGGTGGGCGACTGGGTGCTGCCGGTGGGTGCTGCTGAGGGCAGGCTGTGACCGGGGGGCAGGGGGACGTGTTTAACCTTGTCACTGGCTGGCCCTGCAGACAGGAGGTTCAGCAGCAGCCCCCACCGTGCCATGCCCATGCCACCATGCGACAGTGGTCCCTGATTGAACAGTCCCTGCCCAGCCAGCCTGTCCCCAGTCCTGCTGTCCCGGGCCCCTGTCCCAGCACCAGGCAGCAGAGCCATCTGAAAGCCTTGCACTCCGCTTTATTTTGTGCTCAACTGGTGGCTTTCAGAGTGATGTGACAAAGCAGAGTGCGTGCCACCTCCCAAGTTCCCTATGGGCAGGAGGGAGGCCATCGCCCCTGGGCACACGCCTGGAGAACAGAGAGGTGGGATGCAAAGCCCAGAACCTGCCATCCCCCATTTACCAGTTGAGCAATGGAGGCAACACATGCCCTGCAAACATCTGAAACCCGTTGGCAGCATGACAAATCTGGGCAAGCAGCGCCTGTAAGGAGCCAGACCCCTTTCTCTCATCATGGCACACAGCCTGGATACCCAGAGCATGGCCACTGGTCTGTGGCTGGTGTCCCCAAGTGACATCCCACAGGGCTGGAGGTGCCCGTGGTGCCGCTGACCCCGGGGGGCTCTGAGCATCCTGCCACAGGAAGATACAGCCTCTTCCAGCAGGGCAGCGGGTCCTTATCACCCACACACAGCTGGCTTAAGGGAGGGGAGATGCAGCAGATCCTGTGATGCAAACAGGACAGGGGCACTGCAGGAACGTCAGCAGGGGACTCCCAAATTCAAGAGTTAGCTGAGGTCACACGTGCGCCGGCAGGTTCAGGGCATGGCAGGCGGTTGCCGAGAGGAGAGGAGGTGGAAGCTCCGCTGGTGTCGTGTCCTACAGAGTGACAAAGGTGCCCAACTCCCAGCTGTGTTCTCCAGGCCATCCAGCCCCTCTGGACTTTAATCTGCTCGCTCGAACAAGCTGGGAATGTGCAAGCCCAGTCCAGCCAGGAGCTGATGAGGAGGTCAGGGGCATGGAGAGCAGACTGAAGACCTTCAGACCCATCCAAAACCTCCTTTCCTAGTGTAAGCCTGCAGGTGAGTGATGGCTGTCTACAAAGTGACTGAATGCCGTGACTTTTCCATCAGTCCTTCTGCTTCTTTACCATCTTTAGGCTGTCTATGAGTCTTGCAATTTCTGTTTTCAACAGAGAATCCTGCCTCCCCTCCCGCTGATTTTCTGCAGACCTGCTGGTATCCAGGATGGAGAGAGAAGAGAGGGAGACTCTGGCCAATGAGGTGGAGGAGATGAGTGGAAGAGGTGAGTTTTTAGAATGGAAGAGGAAGGGAAACTGTCCTCTGTTGAGGAGAAAAATGCATCCTGCTTCTGCTGTGGAAGAGCTATTGAGGGTCAAAGCACCTGGCGCTTGTCCCAGCCTGGGCTTGTCATGGGGTTGAGTCTTGGTGGCTGCAACACCCCCAGCTGAATTCCTCATGCTGTAGACCCACCACCAACACCAAAGACACCTGAGCTCCCTCCATTGCCCACAGAAAGAAACAGGAATTTGAGGTCTTGGGGTAATGTCTATCGCACCAGTTTGTGCCTGTTTCACTTTCACAGCACTCGAGACACCCAGGCTCAGGTGCAGGGCTCTGCACAGAGATGTACACCCACCCACCCGCCCACCCACTCAGGTGCATCCTCCTCCAGGAAACTGGGGTCTCCGTGACCAGGGATCACACGTGAGCTCCTGGATCAGGAGCAGGGGCAGGATCAGGGCAGCACTGAGGCTGGGGCAGTCCAGCATGAGGGGGTTCCCCACCCCACGCTGGACATCTCTGGGCAGGGGAAAGGAAATCGTCCTGTTCCTTCTCTTGCTGGGGTGGATGCAGCCCTGACACAACCCTGGGGCTGCCGGACCTGAGCAGCTTCTCCTCCTCTGTCCCCAGCTGACATGACCCTGGACCCAGACACTGCCAACCCCTTCCTCATCCTGGCTGGTGACCAGAGAGGGGTGGGACGTGGGGATGCGTGGACCTCGCTGCCTGACAACCCCGAGCGGTTTGACACGGAGCCATGCGTGCTGGGCAGCCAGGGCTTCACCACGGGGAGGCACTGCTGGGAGGTGGAGGTGGCCGAGGGGGGACACTGGTGGGCTGTGGGGGTGGCCCAGGAGTCTGTCAGGAGGAAGGGAGTCCTCAGTTTTACCCCCCAGGAGGGGATCTGGGCTGTGGGGCAGTGGTTTGGACAATACCACGCTTTCACCAACCCTGACTGGACTCCCCTGCACCTTGCCTGCCTCCCCAGGGCCATCCAGGTCTGCCTGGACTTTACAGACAGGCAGGTGGCATTTGCTGATGCTGAAAACGAAGCCCCAATCTTTGCTTTCTGCCTGGCTTCATGTCCTGGGCAGAGGCTACGCCCCTGGCTCTGGGTGGGGATGGACTCATGGCTCAAGCTGTGCCCCTGAGGTGGAGCGTGGGTGCAGGGGGGAGACTGAAAAAGTGAACACCACTATCTTGGGTCTCGGCGCTGGGAACTGGGAGGGTCCTGCATCTTCTCCTTGCATGGTTCCTCTGGCCACTAAGCAGGAGGACCAGCAGGTTTTGGAGATGGACATCACCAAAGAGCCTCCTTCATCCCCTCCACCCCACAGCTGGGACGGCAAAGACAACAGGGAGCACAGAGATTCGGCACATGGAGGAGCTTGGTGCCAAGTGGCCCCAGGGCAAAGAAGTGGCATCAAGTGCTGGGGCACTGCAGAGCTGCTCTGTACAAGGCCATGAAAAATACAGCAGACTCAAACTCCTTAAAAGGTGCTGGAGTAGTGTCTCTGGCTTTTTTCAATTAATCTTAATGATTAAGTTAAAAAAAACCAACCCAAACATAGCTGGGTGCTGGAGCTCGTGATAACGCTTATCTTCTCCATACATCCAAAGCCTCTCCGTGTGTATTTTCAGTTCTCACTGACATGTGCATTAAGCACATTTCTTACAGCAAAGCACTAGTGAAAGCTACAGGGACAGCCAAGGAAGGTAAGTAAGAAATTGAGAAGTGTCTGAAGTCCACAGGCAAGGCAAATCCCACACATCTGCCCTTCTCCGGTCTCCCCCCGTGAAGGTGTGTTTCAGCAGACCTCACCTGCAGGGACTCATGTCCTGACAGCTGACACTCCTTCATCAGGCCATCCTGATAAATAGCCTGCTCGGAGAATTTAGCAGCATTTTCTCTCAATCTTGCTTTAATCTGCTTCTCCAGCTCTCCCAGCCGAGCTAGCAGCGGGCACTCTTGTTCCTCCAGGCACTGTCACTGCTGCTTAAATTCAGGCACAATCTTCTGCCTCTCCACCTTCACTTTTTCCTTTACGAGCAGAAACAACCCTCTCAAGGGAGGCTGGGACCATGCAAAGGGACAGGAAGCAATTAAAAGCATCCACGGCTTTAACTTTCTGGTGTGGAGCACAACTGTGATTCCCAGGGTGCAACCAACATCTTATCGTGCACCAACAGCTGGACACGACGACACAATCTCCCAGCTCCCAAGAAGCCACCTTTCTTTACCCTCCCCGAATGAATTTCTTCCTGGTAGCACCATGTACCTACCAGATAGTCCTGACAGATCTGCCTCTCCTTCCTTTCCCATTTCTCCAGCTCTCCTCTCTATATCCTGAGGCTCTCCAGCTGCGACTGTATTTGCACCTGGAAGAAGAGACATCCTTTAGGAGCTCCCCACCACGCACACATACACTTTGTGTCCATAAAATAGTCCATACCCTGGGTTGCACATAGGCAGCCTCTGGCACAGTCAGCCTCGGGACCTGTGGGTCCAAGAGGCTCACAGGGGTCGGCATGACTGAAAAGCGATGAGGGGACAGCTAGGGGAAGGGGACTGGGGAGAAACCAAGGAGGAACAGGCAGAAAGGGGTATAAAAGGGACTGGTCGTGGGTAAAACGGAGCTGGACACTGCTCTTGTCTGACCCAGCCCTGTGCCTGATCACTGCAGTCTGTCCTACCTTCCCGTCAAATCCTTTCTTAACTGTCTTTTTGCATGATCCCTCTGTATCCTGTTGTCGTGGTTTTGGCTGAATTGGCCAATGGCCGGCGACAGATGCTCTCCCCCCACTTCTCGAACATGGAGAGGAGGAGGAGGATAAAGAGATTTGCGAGTTTAGAAGAAACTAAACTACTTTAACTAAATATTAATAATAAAATATAAAGGAAATAATGAAATAGATACAGTATATACAAAACCATACCAAGCTCCCAGGGCGATGTCACCGGCAGGCACTGGGGAAGTCCCAGGCTGGGCTCAGCGACGGGTGGGAACTGGATTCCAGAGCTGGAGTCAGGAACACATGGATCGGGATTAGAGGCAGATGAACAGACAGGGTCCTCCTCGGACGTCGGCCGTTGGAGAAAGAGAGAACTGACCCTTTGATCCCTCAGCTTTTATACTGAGCATGGGGCAGATGGGTTGGAATACCCTGTTCATCAATTTTGGGTCCCCTGTCCTGTCCGCTCCTCCCCCCAGGTGGGACCCCTCTGCGCTTTTCCATTTCTGACCCTCCAATGGGGCAAATAACGACATGAGCTGACCTCGGTTGTTACAGCAATAAGTATAAGCAAGAGCCTCTCTGCGTACCATTCCTTGGCACAAACTGTAAACGTTGGTCTTACCACTCTGAGAACAAACCGTTTTTGGCACAACATGCTGTTAGTTTCAGAGAGTTAGAAGAGGCCTAGCTAAGAGGTAAAATTACTGAGCGGAAAGTTGGTTCTGGTTTACCTCAAACCAGGACACCCGTGGGTGTGAGCGCTGCGAGGATGAAGCGCCAGTTGCTGGGGGGACCAGCGGCAGTGGATATGGTGGCAGATACTGCGGTACTGGGCGGCGTGGGCACCCCAGGGCTGTGGTCGCAGCTCCTGGAGCCAGTGGGGTCTCAGTGCGGCTGCTGGAGCAGCCAGCAGCTGGGCTCCTGAATGCTGGCCACTGTGTCTGGGAGGGGGTGCGTCCCCAGAACAAGCTACTGGGGGGACTGGGGTGAGCGATGTGAGTGAGGAGCTCAGGACCAGCCGCTGGAGTGGAACCCCACCACACGTACCTGGATAGAATCCCTATGGAGTCAAATGACACAAATCAAAATAATATTAAGGACTGATTGTAATCACTATTGTCACCCTGGTCTGGCAGACAGCAACATGCCGAGGGACAGCAGAGAGGCCACCAGGGCAGGAAATTATGATGTTATATATGTAAACGGCACAACACAGTAATGAGGACAGACACCCATTACCCTTAGGAAAACTTGACAAATGTTATGTTAAGCCACAAAGCATGCAAAAGGGAAAATGCAGCAACAGGAAGACATTGGTTAAAAAAACAAACAATCAATCAATCAAAAGCACAGAGAGTGCAGTTATGGCATCCACTCCTCGTGGAGAGCGTAGGTTTTTGCAAACCACAGACAGGAAAGCTTTCCGACCGGCAAATAAAAACATCGCGTTTGCAAAGAATGCCTTAGAGAGCTGCGAGCAGACGTGTAAAGAGCGATGCAGCAGAGGGGCCGCACGCGGAGGAACCCCCAGCCCCGAACCTCAGGAGAAAGCACCTGGGTAGAAGAGGTAATCAGCACGGAGAAGGCAGCGCCTTCCCTCCCCGACATGAAGAAACGGCCCAGAAAGGTGCCCGGAGGGGGCACGCTGCCCCATCTTGGCCCCCGACATTGGCAATGCTGCCGTGGCCGGGGAAGGCGTCCCGGCCCGGGGGCCAGGAGGAGACAGACCCCATCTGGCACAGGGCGATGCCGCCTCGTCAGGAGCTGTGCCCACAGCCCAGCACCACCAGTGTGCAGAAAAGATCCAGACAAATGGAGAAAATCGCCTCCTCCTGGAGCTCCTCGGCTGCCGCCATGGCTGGGGGCGCCAGGCAGAGGCGCTCAGGTCACTTCGGTATCGGGAACGGAACGAGTGTGGCTGCTGGGACCGGCCATGGGACCCCCGAGGAGTCCAGGACCCCCAGGCGGCTGTGGGTCCCCCAGGTGGCTCCAGGACCCCAGGTGGCACAGCGTGGCCAGAGGAAGGGGAACACAGCCCCCAGTTCTCCTTCCATCCTGCCCTTCTTTAGATTGAAGGGGGATCTGGTGTTTAGGTCTGGTCGACTTCTACCCAGAAGGAGCCCTGCTGTCCTTAGCAGGAATTTCCTCCATCGGTCACCCAGGTAACGCTCTTCAAACCCCTTTTCCGCAGACCAGCTCCCCTTTTTCCTGTTCCTCCTACCTCTGCATTGTCCACAGGGTTTTTCCCTGCGTGTCTTTTCCTCCTTTGTAGGTCATACAGTTGCAAAGATCAAATTTCTTTTGTTTTTCTGCGTCACCATGTACTTCATGATGCTCCATGCTCACAAGCCGGAGGCGGGGAGGACTCTCCACCACAGTGCTTGCAGCTCATTTCAAATCAGCTGCAGCTCTCAGCAATGTTTCCCCTTGTGCTCCACCTTCCACCCAACGCAGTGGGTCACAGTCCCAGGGAGTGACTGCTCTCAGCCCAGACTAAACCTAGGATTAGTGATTTTGGGTGTATTGTTCCACCCCCCACACCCCCCACCCCCATTTAATTTGGGCTCAGGCAGCCGGTTGGATGCATTTAACTCTCAGCAGTGCTGAGAGCGTTTGCATGAATCAGCATGCACGGCATTGATAGCCATTTTGTAGGGACTTAAAAGATATGTAAACAGATTTCCTTGCCTCTTTAATCTGCCCCTTCCCCTGCCAGTCGGATGCACAGACATCTTGTCTGTACACGGTGGTCTCCCAGCGGACCAGGCGGGTGAGTGAATTCCTGAGCCCAAAGCCCTTCCCTGGAAGCGTTTCTCACCTCTCCATTAAAGGCAGGGCAGGCACATGAGCTAAACTCTCCCACTGTCACCCCAAGCAAATATTTTCCATGTAAGAGACGGAGCTGTTTGTATTAATCCATAGCGGTGCGGAGGTCAGAGTCCTGTTGTGTCCCCAGACAACCACAAAGGAGCAAAACCCTGCGGAGATGCTGCAGGCGGTGGCACAGGCTCCCTCAGCGAGAGATTTCACCGCAAGCCCCTCCTGAATCCACAGCGGCCGGTGCCTCCTTGCGAGGGTCTGGGTCCAGCCCTGCACTCTCCAACATCTCCTCTTCCTCCTCGTAGCTCACGGTTTGCATCCATGAAGAGAAATTCCATGCACCTGCCCCCAGCCGTGTTGGGGGTTTGCTTCTAATTAAACATTTCTCTCTTCTCCTCTTCATCCCCTCCAGTCCCGTTCCCCAGCTGTGTTTGCGGCGCTGGGGTCTGATCCCCCCGGTCCCCACTGGCAGCGGGGGGCTGCCCTGCTGCCCTTCCCCGGGGACAAGGGCTGGGCCTCGGAGGCGGCCTGGCTCCGGATGCCGCACTCGTCATTCCGGGAGGGGAAGGAGAAGGAGGAGGATGAGAATAAGGATGGGGAGCAGCCAGCAAGGTGTCGAGGCGGGACAGAGCTGCTGAGATGCCACATCCACCAGGGCTGTGTGGATTCAAGACCTTCTTCTGCCATCCAACCCTCTGATGGGGGATTTCACCTGCTCTGTTTGAAGCCGCATCAGAAACGAAGATGCCCAGCAGGAACTGGAGGCGACAGGTTTGTGGTCTGTGTCTGCCTACTTTAGAAGAGAAAGCTCTTAAAAATGAAGTATGGACACGTCGGACGGCAGGGGCTGCTCCTGAAAGTAAAGCTTCTTGCGACTTTTAGGATGGAGAGTCTGTTTGGTGCCAGGAGACCTCGGCTGGTTTGGTTTTTTTACCCAAGAGGGTCCAGGGCAGAAGCACCCCAGAAATGAGCAGATTTGGGCATTTCTATGCTCTTTCTGTCGGTTATATGGCGGTGGTACGTAACATTGCAGCTGGAGATTGTGCCCTATTTCAAGGGGTATTTTTTCCCTGTCACCTATTGTCCTTCTCTGTTTAAGACAAGAAACTGAGAAGCCCACGTGATCCTGAAACATAAAGACTATCTCTTATTTTGATACTGGCTTGGAATAAGATGGAAAAGCTTATTCTTCTTGTTTGCCCCGTGCAAAATAATTGCAAGTCCTCATTGCTGTGGTTTCTGGAATCAGAGAGTAAATCGCAGATGTTGAAAACATGCATAGCTAAGCCCAGTTTTTCTTTTTGCCATTTTTGCCATGGGGTCTGGTCCTCACATCCCTGGGGAGAACAGCCAAGGAGGCGTCCCAGTTTTGCCGATGGTTGGCTGGTGCCCCAGGTCCTGTGGAGAGATCCCAGCCGTCAGCACATACCTGCAGAGTTCCAAAACCAACCCTGAGACCCGAGGGGCCTCTCTGAGGCACAGAGCACCCTCCTTCTCATGGGAAACACCCCAAAGGACTCGTCCAGTGTGGCGAGGAACACCTACCTCAACCAAGCAAAGGAAATTGCTTTCTGAAAGGCAGCTTAGTCACCTTGACGCAGGTAGGGTGAGACCAAAGGAAAGCTGGGTTTCTCAACAGATTGGTGCCCTGGCTCCTCTTCACTGGAATTTTCATAGAATCATGGGATGGTTAGAGTTGGAAGGGACCTCAAAGCCCACCCAGTGCCACCCCCTGCCCTGGGCAGGGACACCTCCCACAAGAGCAGGTTGCTCCAAGCCCCGTCCAACCTGGCCTTGAACCCCAGGGAGGTTTCTGTGTGCAGACAAGAGAAACCTGCCCACAAATGACAAAAAGCCCTGGGTTTTGTCCAGCTTTGGCTCAAATATGAAACCTTCTGCCAGCTCTCCTGGGGGCAGGTCAGGAAAGCTGCCCATAGCGTGCTGGGAAGCCGGCACATGGGGCTCACTATCAGGGAGGCAGCCTGGGCTCTTCAGGCCCTCCCAGCTCCAGTAACAACGCAACAGCCCAAAGTTTGTCTCACTTTTATTTACATGATTGCACAGCCCGTTTCCCCATGACACTGGAACGTGGCGGGTCAGAGACACTGATTTCCCACATCCACGAGCTGAAGACTCCGAGAGTCGTGGTTGTGTTTTGCAGGGGCACATGCAACAACTCCAATTATTGGCAACTACGATAAAGACAATGAAGCTGAGAGTGAAGCCATGGCCAAGCAGCATAACAGGGCCAGGCCTCAGCTGCTCCCAGCCAGGGATTTCTGGCCTTCACAGTTGCATATTTGGATCCACAGTGGGTTTCCTAACTGGAACACTGACTTTACTAGGGAAACGTGGCATGGGAGTGCGCATCCTTCATTACCTGCCAGAACGAGATGCGTTGCAAGACCAAGCTCCCGAGAGGCAGCCATTATGCAGAGGGAGAGGGAACATTAAACTAAACCCCCACATGTTTCTTCCCGGCGAATGTCCTGGTGACAGGGGGTGTGTTGGGGAAGGGCTGAAGGAAGGGGCAGCCAGGACAAGGCGCAGCGCAGGGGTGCAGTGCTCACTGCCCCGGGCAGGGGTGTGCGGAGGGCGGCAGTGCCTGCGTGGGCGCTGCGCTGCACAATCCCATGGAAGCAGGACGCTCCTGCTGCACAGGGACCGTAATTCAGCTAGCTGGGCTGAAGAGGCCTCTCTGCACTACAAGCCTCCAGGAGCACTGGAGCCGGGTCATCCCTGCACAACAGGGAAAAGGGAAGGTGCCCACGGGTACCTGGCAGAAGGGAAGAGACAGGCGGGGAGAGGGGAGCAGAGATGCCCAGCCTGGCTGTGGCAGAAGACATTCACCCCGTGATCAATCGAGACCCTCGTGCTCAGAACAGAGATCGGCTCAGACGTGTCCACAGCTGGGCAGAGACAGGCTGCCGCAAGACGTGCTGGGGTATCACCGAGCTGCACGAGAACCCCGGGACAGGAGAAGGAGGAGGAGAGCAGACACAGAGCAAGCCCCAGGGCTGGAGCAATCCTACTGGGAGAGACAGGGCACTGGCCCCTGCTGCTCATGCCACCAGTGACTTCCAGCCTAGGGTCAGGGAACACATAAGGAAAAGCATCTGCTTTGCAGATAGAGAGAAGGAGGAATGGCACGTGGTGCTTTGAATCAAAGAAATTGCAGGTCTCGATCTATCCAGGCATCAGACTGATCCACTTGGGTTCAGCAAAGGAGGGGAGGGACACAGTGTGTGATTCCCACCACCCACTGCCAGGACACGGGCACCTTGGAGCCTGCCTCCTCCCTGCTATCCACCCTCACCACCACCGGAGTGAGCCAAGGCTCACGCCAGGCAGCTGCACACAGCTCTGGAGCACTCAGCAGCGCAGTGCCAACGGCGTCCTTACGGCCCGCTCCAGACGCCCGCTCCACTCACTGGGCTCAGGAATGCCCAGCACCAAACACAGGCATCATCTGGCAGGGTGGGAAGGCAGCGGAGAGGCACGGACTGAAGCCAAACTCAGGGAGACCCTTGGCAGATTGGGCACTCCGAGACAGAGGGGTTTGTTAGCTGGATGTGCTGGGAATGCAGGAGGAGGAGGAGAAGGAGGAGGAAGAGGAGGAACGCCAGCCCCACAGGAGAAGGGACCCAGAGCCTGTTCTCTGGGAACCAGCGAACTTGGGGTGTTTCACTAGAGGACATGTAACAGGCAGGCAGCGCTTCCAGGGATGAACCAAACCACAGCAGCTCCTCCAGCTGCTGCCGAGGAATGTGCAAATCAAGCGCACAGCGACAGCCAAGACCACCTGTGTCCTGCCGAGCAGCCGGCGAGCACGGCCTGTCCCCCAGGGTACGTGTGTAACCCACACTGCGAGAGGTCCAGCCTCAAGGTGGTGAATGGACAGGAGTGAACAGGGACTCCAACTCGCTCTCTTTGGGATCAGGAAAGCTCCTTTCTGAATCTTCTAAAAGCAAAAGGCGATGGTGCATTTAGCTACTACAAGCCATTGCTTCCCACCCTCAGATCCTCCATCTACCTTTGCCAGACATACTGAGCCGAGTGCATCCAAGTCCTGGGGATGAGCCAGGATCTCCAAGGACAGCGTTTTGTGAGATCACGTCTGCACAGGAAGAGATTTTCTCATTTTGAAACTTATTTTGAAATTCTCAAAATTACAGTACTTTACAATACAAAATGTCTCCATTCGGTATTACGTCATTTTACTCCTTCTGGGATTATAATAATTATTAAAAACACACAACTTTTCTAGAAAGGACAGAAACACCAAAAAAAGACCAAAGAGTAATGGGAAAGGCTGCTGCAGTATTATCAAAACCAATTTAGTGCAAAGGAGAAGGGGACTTTCAAGAATGGTCGATGAAAAGTGTTCTTTATACGCTCATTTGCAGAAAAGGCATAGATTTAACCTCTGAATGAGATCAGACTGCCAGCTTCTATACTGAAGCTTAGAACATCAACGCAAAAAGACTGAAACACAATATGCACGGCGATTAAAAAATAATATTATATATAGATATATATATATATATAGGGAGATATTTTTCCATGTATGGTATTTAGTTATAGGAAAGTGTCCCTGCAGACAGGCATATCTGCCATCTGGCTCTCTTGAGCCGTTTCACAGGACAGATGTTGATTATCTGTCTGTTTGCCATAGTATAAAGTACATGCTGACCGCAAAGTCCCTTCGGGTGGGATGATTGCTTTCTAGTGCCTCCACAGTTGCCGCGTTTCCTGCACACGCAGGGGGACACCTGGCCCTCTTTGCTTCTGCCAACCTCAAAGGGCTGCCCTCACCCCAGCAGCCGCATGGCGCAGCGGCCGAGGGAGGGCTCAGACGGTAGTTTCATCCGCGGTCTTCTTCATGAGCTTGGCGGAGAGGAGGGAGTGGGGCATGGGGTGAGGGCTCCGCGAGGCTGGGATCATCAAGCGGACTTTCTGGTTGGTCCTTCGCCACTCCGAGTACAGCTGGCAGTGGTAGCGGAACGAAACCTGGTGGGCGACAACGCATCGGTCTGGTTACCAACCCCCCGTCACAAGTGCCGGAGCCCGTTAGAGGGCTGGCGAGAAGCAGCCACCCATCCGCCCTCCGCGTGCTCTTTGCATATGCCTCGTCAATCCACCAGCAATCCCCGGCCAAGGGAGACAGCACTGACCCTGAAACACTCTGGCGCACTCCATGTCCCAAGCCTTTGATGAGGAATCAATTAATTCCTGGTAACACCAGGCTGAGCATGGCACAGACAAAGGGGCTTTCTGGGTGGCACCAGGACAGAGGGACAGAGTTTGCTCAGCTGCTTTGGGTACCAGACCGATGAGATGTGTCAGGGAGGGACCACAACTCGCCCCTTCACCCCAGCGTTGCGCTGAAGCGAGCACCTCGTCTGGGCGAAACAAGGGGTTTTCAACAGGACCAGCCTCAAGGGGCTGAACCCAACCAGCCTCCTCCCGTCTCACAGGTCCTGGTGCATCTTCTCTGCCCTTTGCAAAAGCCGCCTCTCCTTGATCTGCAACAACAGAGCATCGGTTGGACTAATTTTTTCTGACAACGCCGTGGCCTGGGAGAGTTGTCCAGCCGGAGGGAGAGAGGAGAGGATGCAAAAGATGCAGGGGACCTGAACCAGCCTGGCCCCAAGGCCCGAGCTGGCCCTGCAGTTTCAGAGCAGCCCTGCAAGGGGGAGCTTGGAGCTGTGCTTCCCCCGCGGGCCGGACTCCTTCCCCTGGCCTTTTGCAATCATTAACAACAGTGCAGCTTTTTTTTTCACGGTTCCTGCTGATTCCTTAGCTTTGAAACTAAACTTTTCTACAATTTCTTCAGGAAGGAATAAAACCAGCACATATTTCCCTCCTATTTATTTTCCTAGAAATTGCGAGCAAGAAAATTAAGTACTGAATCCAGTCAGCCACTCAACAAAAACAAGCTTTCATACTCTGTAAAGGTAGGAAGTACCAGGAAGTACATCCGACAAGGAAAAGTCAGTATTCCTATTACTTTTGGGTAGGTCTCAGACATCTGCTATGAGAAATGGAGCTGTGCCATGGCACTGAGGTAATTTAGCTCATTGATCTATGCACTTTTTCCTGTTGTAGAGGGACAACCGTGGGAACAAGGTTTTTTGCTGATAAACAACAAGGAAATGCATCTCACAGTCTTCAGAGACAGCATGTGAATGGGGAGCTAACGGTTTGACTGGGAGAGCTGCAAGGAATGTCCTAACCTCAGGGAAAGCTGGGACTCTGAGAGATCAGAACATGGGATGGCAGGAAAACGGGCTGTGGCATTTCCACCACCAGCTTTTTGGGGTCCCACTATTTCTCCTTCAGCAACTGCACTTTTTCCCTTCCCAAAATAGTGCTTCCCAGCAAGCCGCTGGAAAAGGGCATAAGCACAGCGAGGGCTTTGAATAGAAGAGCTGAAATGAAGGTGCAAACCCAGAAACCCACCTAGCGACAGCACAAAGTGGCTGGCCGGGGAGCCCCTGCAGAGAGCGGGGCCAGGGGAGCCCCAAGGGCTCGGGAGCTGCTCTCCAGCCCAGCCGCTCCTGCGGGCTCCCAGCCGGCAGCACTCACGGATGTGCTACACAGCAAGCTCACATTTGCCTTCCTGCTCTTTCGGACTCACCCCAGCTGCAAGCTCCTGGCTGCCCAACGCAGCATGTCCAAAAAGATGCCAAGCGAGGCATCTGCAGGAAGGTCTTTCCCAGCATGGATCAGTTCAACACCCAGTGTCAAGTGCAGGTTCCCACTAATCCCCAGCGCCTCCAACCCCGACAGCGCAGCTGCAAAGCCGCAGCAGTGGGCCAGGGCAGGCTGGCTACCCAGCCATAGCTCGGGGGTTGAGTCCAAACGCCCAGCATAAGAGAGAAATCAGGTCTCCCCAGGGCCAGAGTGTTCCTTGTACACACCCTTCTGTGCTACCAACATCTTAAAAATACTGTGTAGGAATTTGTTTAGTTGTGAGAGACCCCCAATGGCCAGTCTGCACCTCCTTCGGGCATGGCCAACCTGTGCTGGAGGGACGTGACGACAGATTATTTTGGGGTCAAACATTTTCCGAATATTTTTTTTCCCCCTCAACCACCCGGGTACCAAGTTTGTGTTTCTTCTCAGAAATAGGAACAGGCACAACAGCTGGACAACAGCCTGTCCCCAGCCCCGGACCTTCGCACCCGGCCCCAGCCACGCTCGGGCACATCTGCGCCCGGGTCCGCGGCATCCCGGGGAACATGGCTCCCATGTCAATCTGGAAAGCAGATGATCAGGAAGTGGTTTCTCATTCTCAGCAACAACTTCAGCAGCTCCCATTTGAAGATAATTAAATGGACATTCAAGGGAAAGAGCCCAAGGTTTTTCTCACAAGGGGAGTCAGAAACAGCTGGGTGCATCAACATGCTGCGACCCAGTATTTCGATCTCCCTTTTGAACAGAAACAAGGCTCCGGGCAGCAGACACTTACCAGTGTCCAAAGGACGTAAATTGTGAAAAGTGCTATAGTTAGTGCTATGAGTCCGATGGCCTCCAGTCGGCTGTTGAACTGCAAATGATCCTGGGCTCCGCGCAGACACAGCCAGCCAGAGATCGCCGCCAGGGGAGTAATGAACAGGAAACACACCATGTCGCAGAAAAGGGTCCTCTTCTCATTGCGGGGACCGGGATCCTTCAGCCACTGCAGGAAGGAAGGGAGAAAGGGCATTAGTCAGCGGCACGCAGAGCGCACAGAGTGCTAGCAAAACAGGACTGCTGTGATGGGAAGCTCTCACATGCTCTCTGCAGTCGCCACATACCTGGTGCATACACTTAACTCACGCAAACAGAGAGCATCAAGTATATTTTTAACAACCAACAAGGGAAAAGGAAGAGACAACAGAAGAATACATGCAGGGGAAGGCAGTCGTAAACACAGGAGCTGCCTGGGCTCTTCCATGGAGCTGTGCGGAGCAGGCAGCAGCTGGCAGAGAGATGGACGTCGGTTCAGTAAAGCCCGGCTTAGTAAAGATCTGTCAGGTCTTGGATTGAGCTTCTATAGAAACATATCCAGGACTCTGCAACTGGTGTAGGGGCTATCAGAAACTGGGGCAGTGGAGTCTGTGGCCGGGCCAAGCCATAAGGGCAGCTGTCCCAAATCCAGCCCTCTGGTTCCCTGTGCAGAATTGTGGCATTTTAGAGTTTCACCCCCGATTTAAATCAAATCTGAAATGCCCAGGTCCACCTGAGAGACTGTATACGACAGCTCTGCAGTAGGAGCGCTCGCGAGGGGATGGCACTGTCCTCGGGGCTTGAGCGAGCCACGGCAGAGCTGCTCCCCGGGGAGCCCGGCACCCAACCAGCACCATCGCTGGGGAATGCAAACACCCATGCACCCAGTGTTTTCACCGAGATGGTGACAGAGAAGAAAAAAAGCATACCACTTCAGCGACTAAGAAACCAAGACTGGAGAAAAAAAATTGAAAGTGAATGATCAGCAGAAAGCTTTGCACCTGAGCAGACAAAGCAGGAGAGCAGCCCAGGGGCCGCGGTGTTGGGCTGGCCCCAGCAGACGAAGGTAACACAGACCCGTTTCCTTTTACAGAACAACCTGTGCTCGAATCTGCATCTTTCTCACAGAGAAAGCCTCTGACCTAAGGACCTAAGGAGAAAGCAGCACAACTGTCAGGTGAGGAGGGACACGGAGCTCGGCTGGACGGGGGAAGATCCCCCAGTGCTTTCTCACAGATCTCAGTGGACCACAACGACCACGAAGGGATGAGGCACAATCACACAGACACAGCTGCTGAAAACTCCACCTTCACGACTGCAAAATCCGCAAGACCTTTCTCCTGCTGGTGGCCATCTGTTGGCCACCACCTTACAGGCAGGAGACACCTGCCAGGACCAGGACAGAGACGATTCTGGTGTATTCCTTCCCATTTTCAGGCTTGCTTTCTTGCCTCCCAGGCAGCAAGTGATCCATTGCAGTGGAGGTTACTGCACGTTGCTCTGTGTTACCAACAGGTTTCTCTCTTGCAGCTCTCAAAAATTAGCAGGTTGCAGAACGCACCCAGCTCTGTTGCAGGCAGGTTTCCCTCCACAGGAGATCTCTAAACGTTCACTACCGTTAGGAGTTTCAACTTGCTTCTAGTGTGGGTTCATTTTAGATGCCTGACTTTGACAACAGCAATTGTTCTAGTTTTCCTGGCATTATGCTATTTTCAGCCTTTCCTTTCCTTTTTTTTTTTTAGAATAGCAAGCAGCTATTCTGTGGTTCCTACCAACACGCAGAGTTGTTACAGCCCATTTTTACTGGGAGTTCTGTTTGCTGGGCTGCCCAATCCTGCCTTCTTTCCTGCACGAGGATAACTGGTCTCATTTAGAAATATTTTTTTCTCAAAAAAAAAAAACCAAAAAAAAAACCCTGGAGAACATGATCAAAAAGGCACAGTCAGAGCAGGGAAGGGAATATCCCTAAGGCAGCCAGGGCCAGGCAGACACGTCCTACTGCCAGACTTAGAGCAGGGTGCCCACTTTTGACTTGCAGCATGAAAAGGGACCTGTCTGAGAACTAACGCTCCTTCCATACAGGGGAAGCCACAGTTTAAATAGCAATACAGAAGGGGTGGTGGCAGGCATGCAAGAAATTAATGAGACCCCACTGGTCAAACAGAGCACAGGTAACCGGAGGAGACTGCTAGCCAGAAAGGCAAGCGGAAAGTGTTGGCCCGGAGGGTGCACACAAGTTAGCGCAGATTTAACTACAGAGAGGGATGTACAGTAAGACACAGCAGAGGGGTGAGGATGGGATGACAAGTGCAGACAACTTTTATTGAAACAGGAAAGAGAAGGGGGAGATGGCAAATCTGGGCAAGGAACAGTAACGTGGCTGGGGTGGTCAGAGCATGCTCTGCAGACACCTGTGATGGGACACCGAGCTGGCCAAGAACGGAGCAGAGGATGCTGCAGCAACGGGTAAGAGCCTGGCCAGCAATTTCAGCTGGGAGCACTGGTAAGCAAGGTATGCTAGAGACGTGACCTGAAGCATCTGAGAGACCCAGGCAGCAAGAACAAGTAAAACTGGAGAGCAAGCTGGGAGCTGAAGAGCGCAGACAGATCTGGGGACCAAGTAACACTCCTGCAATAACAGAGGACAAGTTAAAAGTATTTTTTAAACCATTCTGAGCATGATTTGATGGCCAGGCAGCCAGAAGGAAATTTCAGAGCAGCCACAACTGTGGTTTGGACAGGAGGAGCTGGGAGAAGGGAGGCAGACCTGCAAGTCACCCCTTGTGCGGCTCTGCAGAGGAGATTAGTGGTGATGAGCTGCGTGGGGAAGATAAGGACCACACACGCAGTCCTGAGCAACCCTGAGAGGAAGCGAGGGTGGACGGCCACTCATCTACACAGTAAAGCTGCTCCTACAAAGAGTGCACTGGCAGCCCCATCATTTGGGCCCTCATCTGTCCCTGCTCCAACCAGCACAGGGCTGCCCCAGCTACAAGGCACTCGGGTGGATGCTGAATGACCCCGAGCAGATCAACACCCCCCTAGCAGCAATCCCAGAGCACCCTGTCTCCTGTACAATAAGAATCTCAGGGACCAAAGGCAGATAGGTATTTTACTGCACTTTATTCTATTTATATTCCTTGTGACCTTTGAAACTCCTTCTTCCTCCCTAAGATGGGAGCCAAACATGTAAAGGCAGGAAGCAAATTTACTTCCTTTTGAAGTAGTGCCAATATGCACTGACACAGTAAAAAAAGAATACAATAAG
This sequence comes from Dromas ardeola, assembly GCA_013398915.1. NCBI lineage: Eukaryota > Metazoa > Chordata > Aves > Charadriiformes > Dromadidae > Dromas > Dromas ardeola. The sequence goes on along the minus strand of VYZM01018841.1, from coordinate 59,596 downwards.
CCACCCTAAGGGCGCAGGGTTTCTGGCACAGCAGCACATTAGCGCATACGGGACTTAAAATAAACCTTGCAAACAATCCAAAAAGTGGTCAGTCAGATTAAACAATTTTTGTAGGGAAAACTATCAAGTAAACATGGGAAAGCAACAAAAGCACAACTTGGACTTCTTCCAGGCCAAGTCCAAAACCAATTGCTTCCATGCTGCAATCACGTGTGAAACTAAAGGGAAAGAGGAAGAGCTGGCTGCTTGCTGCCCACTTCGGCTATAAGCGGGGTCCCAGTGCACCCTGTTGGAAACCACCTCTCTGCTTGTGCGACAAGAAGTTATTCCAGGAACAATCATATTCCTTTGTCCTCCAGCATGATCCTGAGGCTTTCCCAGATGTTCTTTCTATTGGGATCAGCAGGGCTGTGGACAGACCTGGACCCACGGCAGGGCTGCAGGATGATAAGTATCATCACCATTGGGGTGCTGGTAGACGAGAAGCTCAACATGAGCCGGCAATGCGCGCTTGCAGCCCAGAAACCCAACCGCATCCTGGGCTGCATCAATAGAAGTGTGGCCAGCAGGGCAAGGGAGGTGATTCTGCCCCTCTGCTCCGCTCTGGTGAGACCCCACCTGGAGTACTGCGTCCAGCTCTGGAGTCCTCAGCACAAGAAGGACATGGACCTGTTGGAGCGGGTCCAGCGGAGGGCCATGAAGATGATCAGAGGGCTGGAGCCGCTCTGCTGTGAGGACAGGCTGAGAGAGTTGGGGCTGTTCAGCCTGCAGAAGAGAAGGCTCCGAGGAGACCTTCGAGCAGCCTTCCAGGCCCTACAGGGGGCCTACAGGAAGGATGGGGAGGCACTCTTCACCAGGGAGTGTAAGGAGAGGACAAGGGGGGACAGTTTCCAACAGAAAGAGGGGACATTGGGATTGGATCTGAGGAAGAAATTCTTTACTGTGAGGGCGGTGAGGCACTGGAACAGGTTGCCCAGGGAAGCTGTGGCTGCCCCATCCCTGGAGGTGTTCAAGGCCAGGCCGGCTGAAGCTTTGAGCAGCCTGGTCTGGTGGGAGGTGTCCCTGCCCAGGGCAGGGGGGTTGGAACTAGATGACCTTTAAGGTCCCCTCCAACCCGAACCATTCTGTGATTCTATGATCTGATCTGATCTTTGGGTGTTGCAGCACGGATGAAACAAGGGTGAGCCCCAGGTGACGGAATGCGGGAGGAAGGCATGCAGAAAAAGGTACCAGGACATTATCAGCTCCTCTGGAAACCAAAAGCAGAGCTCGAAGTGTAACAGAGCAGTTTCCCAGACAGTCCATCCCAGCACCTGCTACTCCGTATGTCTCAGAGCTGGGCTGCATTCTGCCACTTGAGACCAAGGGGAATGGACTGAGGAGGGACTGTCCCAGCAATGCTCAGCACCTTGCAGTCTTTCTGGGGGGTTATAAATGAGTGTTTTAAAACAAGCTTTTACTGATTTTTAGAGCTCGCTCACCTTGTGTTGCAAAATGTACATGGCTGTGAGCTATTAGCCCCTGTTTCATAAAATGCATCGCACGCAGCATTCACATGCCAGCTGACGGCAGACCCATGCCAAGTGGGACCAGCACAGTGCGGGACCAGCACCGGCGGGACAAGCAGCCTCCAGCCAGCATGTGCCCGGGTCTCTCCCAGCCGGACCACCCGGCTCTGGTGAGCACCGTTCAGGAACAGCGCAACCTGCCAGTCCCACCAGCTGACCCTGCCACACAGTTCCCGCTGTGCTTCACAGCTACAGCATGACGCAAGCCACAGCAACAACCGTATTTGGCTGTGCAAAATCAGCTGCATTACAAAACATCCCATGTCCTTTCCATCCACCAAACAGCCTGTTAGGCTCAGGTGCCTGTTGACTTTCCCTTCGTTGCTGACCTGTTGCCTGGCTATGTGAGCCAGAAAGAAAAACATGACCTTGATTCACGGCAGCATGATTAGCCCTGTCCCCGCCCCGAGAAATGCGTCGAATCAAAAACACGGCTTCAGAAGTGGTACCGTCACGTCCCTTCTCTGGGCATCTACCAAAACCTCCTTGCAGGCCACCGAGCTCCACGGGCAGCCCCAGCAGGACGGTCCTGCTTCCTTTACCAAGGTGGGGAGGGATGTTTTCTGACAGAGTACCCAGAGTTCAGGAAGCCAAAACCCAGAAACACTCCTAGCCCTGCAAGCAGAGCAGTTAAATGCTGCAGAGCAGAGCTGCCCCTCCTTATCCTCCTTTCCCCACTGCGCAACCACCTGCTGCTGATGCACCACAAACCTCAACAAGATGAATCTCTCCTTGTACGGGCACGAGCGCCATCCTTCACTCGAGCACCCAGCCCAGCTCCAGCCACTGTGAAGCACAGGGCACTGGGCTGACCCAAGGAGAGCAAGAGCTGCAGGAGCGCTAGAAACAGTGGACAGGAGAGAAACTAACCCAAGCAAGCGCTGCAGGTCACCAGGACGCTTTCCTACACAGCAGCAGGTGCTTCTGTGGTTGGTGTCACCGCGGGAAATGCCACGCCACGACGTGCACAAACACAAGATCACAGCACCTCAGACAAACCCCACAGGCAGCAGGTCCCCATGATCCTCAGGGCACAGACAGGGCTGGACAAAGCAGTGAAGATGGACGTGTAAGGAAGAGACCAGCGCTGGTAAGTGCCGAGACCACAGGGATGAACTATTTAGTTTTGGCCCCAAAGAGGCCATTCCATGTTTGCAGAGCAGTGCCAGGACTGCACAGAGAAATACCAAGAGGATCCAGGGTGGCATCTGAGAAAAGCAAATGCAAGCAAAGAGAGAAAGGAAAAGATGAGAGAGGAATGGGACTCAGCTGGAGCCAAGAGCAATTTGTTTTTCACTAGATACAGGAGTCTAACGTCGGCTTGCACTGAGAAAGGAGAGGGGCAAACTGGGGAAGGGCGTACAGGAGCACAGACAAGACAGAGAATGGTGCAGTGAGTTCACAGAAGAGTTCAAGAAAAGCAAAACGTCTGTCTGTGAGGAAGATAAGGCTGGAGAAAGGGTGGGAGAGAGTTTACGTCACATCTCAGTTCTCTGAACTGCAAGGGGGGCAGCGATGGCTGCACAAGGCGCTGCACCCAGAGGCAAAATTTCTTTTCCAAATAACATAAGCAGGAGTAATAAGAATACCACTATTGCTCCTTGCAAACCTCACTTTTCTTGTACTGGAGACACCCCAGCAGCACCTCCCACAGCTATGGAGGTACAGGAGAGCAGTGAGATGGGGCAGAACGACCGCGCGTGGCAGACCCACGGGAGGCGTCCCATACCGCAGCGTGACCCAAACAGCCACGCAAACATCTCTGAGAATTTCAAACCCGCTTTGTTGCAGGCGACAGTTGCGTTTGGAAGTCGTACTTTCCTTATGAGACAAAAAGAAATAAATAATAAATCCACTGACCTATATAAAATATCCAGCTTAAGTGAACCAAAAGTATTAGCAGTCAGTGAAAAATAAGCATCATTAAAACAAAATTGCATAATAAAACACAAAGAAAAACAGCAGGAGCAAAAAAATGGCAGTCTCCTGTACGGCATAATACCTTTGGAAGGAGCTGTTTTGCAGAGGCACAGGGACACGCAGCTATTACTAAAGCTGACATTTTAAAATAAAGCACGTTAACACACATACAGCAGGAAAGCACCAGCACTGAAGACATGGAAGCAGAATTTTCTTGGGGCTCCATCATGAGACCTACTTGCAAGGACAGAAATACGGAACAACGGGTGTGGCTAAACTGCTCCGGTGGTGAATGATTCACCAGAGAAATCTTTTTTGGAATTAGTGAGCTGTCTCAAATGAGTTTTGCTTTAGCAAAGGTATTAAACGCTTAGAGAAGCATTACGAACAAGTCATGCATAACACTCACTAGCTTTTACCACTAGGATATGTTGGCTTTCGACATCCTGGTAATTTTAGCCAAGCCAGAGCCTTGGCCTCAGCACCAGAAATTCATGCCCACTCTCCGAGCTGAGTCCCGAAAATGCGTAGGGTCCTCTCCCGAGGATGTGAGCACAGAAATACATCCTTCCTCTTTAACGTGGACTGACAGTTTGCTGGGATTGAACAGCTGCTGCTCTGATGCCTGCCCAAGCTGCCAGCCTGGGACATGGACCTGTTGGAGCGGGGCCAGAGGAGGCCATGAAGATGGTCAAAGGGCTGGAGCCCCTCTGCTGTGAGGACAGGCTGAGAGAGCTGGGAGGGTTCAGCCTGCAGAAGAGAAGGCTCCGGGGAGACCTTGGAGCCCCTTCCAGTCCCTCAAGGGGCTCCAGGAAAGCTGGGGAGGGGCTGTTTGCAAGGGCAGGTAGCGACAGGACGAGGGGCAATGGTTTAAACTAGAGCAGGGCAGGTTTAGATGAGCCATCAGGAAGAAGTTCTTTCCACTGAGGGTGGTGAGACACTGGCCCAGGTTGCCCAGAGAGGGGGTGGAGGCCTCGTCCCTGGAGACATTCAAGGCCAGGCTGGATGAGGCTCTGAGCAACCTGATCCAGTTACAGATGTCCCTGCTCACGGCAGGGGGGGTGGGCTAGATGACCTAAAGGTCCCTTCCAACCCAACACGTTCTATGATTCTATGTTGAAGGTGGAGAGTTGAGCTGCAGTCCCAGGTGCCTGGGGAGGGTCTGTAGCCAGAGGTGCAGGATGCTGCCACCACGGTGCCTGTGCTGTGAAAGGACAGAGTGGCTTTGGGTTGGCTCCCTGAAATGGTCTCCAGCACAAGAGGGTTGTGTACTGGAGCTCTCAAGGAGGACCGTGACTCCAGCACAGAACGAGATGGCCAAGCCTTGGAGAGGGATAGTTTTCCAGTACTTGACTTTCCTACATCAATGTTAGTTTAATGTGCATCCATACGTTTACAGGGAAGTGATCTGAATCCGTGAGACTCTAGCCAGCATGGCTGGCAGAGTTAAAAAGTGCAAAATAAGTTTCTGTTACCTGGAGGACTTCAGCAGTAGACATTTAGATGAAATGTTCAAACCATAAGTTGCAGTGCATACTGTTTTCTTGGAACAGGTAGTTTCGTTGTTCTGGTAATGTTAAGCACAGAAAAAATGCAGTCACTGCCTAGGATTCATCTTCAGGAAAAATCAGTACCTTTGCTGTGCAGAACACTGTAGAAGAAGGAGCACAGGCCTTCAGAAATGAAGCATTGCTTCAGTCTACACAGCTCCTTCTCCCAGGCCACGGATGGTCACACAGTTCTCTAGGCAGGGTTGGGTTTATTTGCCCTAAATTTTTACACCTTAAATTTGCCTCAGCCAAACCTTGTTCTTCAGAGTCCTATAGTTTATGGAGAGAAGGAAATGCCTCTTGTGATCAATTAATTCCTGCCTCCTTAGAAACCTAGGTTAGGACGGGTCAACTTGTCTGGAGGTCCCTGCTTTTGTCTGGCTCTAGGAGAACCAAGGCAAGGGCTGTTACAGGCAGCTCGTTGTACGAGTCTAAATATCCCCCTTTCTTAGTGCTCGCCCTTTCACGTAAACTCCTTTCTTCAGACAGCATCTAAATCGGTCACAAACCTATTTTCTCTTACAAAGTGCTCTCCCCCTGAAGATGCTTTGCTCTTTAGAATTTCAGGCAGAACTGCATGGATTGAGACAGTTGGTGCTGTATTGGATGCGTCGTGTATTTCTGGAAAGCAGTATCAAGGGTGATGCTGTGGCTTGCTTTGTACAGCCACAAGCGAGCGCTGCCCTGCTGCTGGCTCCTGCTCTCCCTGGCTGCCGCTGCCCACAGGGTGAGGGGGGAGCACGGCTCCATCTGTGTTTTGGGTGCCTGAGCCCACTCCTGCCCGTTTGCCCTCTCTGCTTTCCCAGGCTATCAGCAAAAGTATTGGTTTTGTGCATTTTGCTGTGGCACTGACGCTCTCGCTCTCGTTTCTCTTTTCAATTAATTAACTGCTTGTAAAGTGTTCTACCTTTAACCTATTGGTGATTTTTGTTCCCTCTGAGTGTTTCTAAATGGGCTTAAGAGAAACACCACCTCTGCTCCCCAGAGACTCCTGTTTCAGGCCGTCTGCCCGTGCTGCGACTCGGCTTTGGTTTCCCATCTCCCTCAGGAGCCGCCTCCTCAGCCTGGCAGGTGACACGGTCCTGGCGATGGGCGACGGGCGCTGCGGGTCTGTGCCGCGCAGCCGAGATCTCTGCACAGAAATCATAGAATCATAGAACGTGTTGGGTCGGAAGGGACCTCTAATGGCCATCTAGTCCAACCCCCCCTGCAGTGAGCAGGGACATCTGTAACTGGATCAGGTTGCTCAGAGCCTCATCCAGCCTGGCCTTGAATGTCTCCAGGGATGGGGCCTCCACCCCCTCTCTGGGCAACCTGGGCCAGTGTCTCACCACCCTCAGTGGAAAGAACTTCTTCCTGATGTCTCTTCTAAACCTGCCCTCCTCTAGTTTAAACCATTGCCCCTCGTCCTGTCGCTACCTGCCCTTGCAAACAGCCCCTCCCCAGCTTTCCTGGAGCCCCTTGAGGGACTGGAAGGGGCTCCAGGGTCTCCCCGGAGCCTTCTCTTCTCCACGCTGAACCCCCCCAGCTCTCTCAGCCTGTCCTCACAGCAGAGCGGCTCCAGCCCTTTGACCATCTTCATGGCCTCCTCTGGCCCCACTCCAACAGGTCCATGTCCTTCTTGTGCTGAGGGCTCCAGAGCTGGACACAGCACTCCAGGTGGGGTCTCACGAGAGCAGAGGGGCAGAATCCCCTCTCTGGATCTGCTGGCCACGCTTCTTTTGATGCAGCCCAGGATGCCACTGGCCTCTGGGCTGCAAGTGCCCATTGTTGGCTCATGTCCAGCTTTTCATCCACCAGGACCCCCAACTCCTTTCCCGCAGGGCGGCTCTCTATCATGCCATCCCCCAGTCTGTATTGATAACGAGGACTGTCCCGACCCAAGTGTAGGACCTTGCAGTTGGCCTCGTTGAACTTCATAAGGTTTGCTTGGGCCCACCTCTCTAGCTCATCCAGGTCCCTCTGGATGACATCCCGTCCCTCTGGCATGTCAACCGCACCACTCAGCTTGGTGTCATCGGCAAACTTGATCCCACTGTCTATGTCATTGATGAAGACATTGAACAGCACTGGTCCTAGTACGGATCCCTGAGGGACACCACTTGTCAACCCTCTCCATCTGGACATCGAGCCATTGACCACTACCCTCTGGGTGCGACCATCCAGCCAGTTCCTTATCCACCAAACAGTCCACCCATCAAATCATCACTTATCAAAAACATGCCCCAGAAAAGCACTCAGCCCACCAATCTCAGTCTAACAGTTAACAAAAGCCTTTCATGGGGTTTTTTTTTCAGCATTCAAGCAGCTGCTTAGTTAAAAAATAACTGAACTAGGCTGAACTGCAGGAGATCTTCTCTCCGCACCCACGGGCCCGCTCATGGCTGCCAGAGCTGGCTCCGGGCTCAGACGAGTCCCCCATTCCCGGTTCAGAGATCAGGCACACTGGCAGCAAATGCTGTTACTATTTTTACATTGAACAGACCACAACTGAAATAAATGGCTGCTTAAAGAAAATAAAAATCCAATTCTACTAAAACACTCTCTTTAATCCATGCTGAACAAGGTTGCTCTCTTTCCTCCCTACAGGAGGCTGCAAAATTAAATTTGTGCTGTTTGTGAAGTGCTGAGATATCACAGCAATATGTACCCCGGGAAGCCCCTGGGGAAATGAGTAACTTTGTCCTGTGAACAGGGATACAAAAGCACAGAGCCACACAACCCAGCGTGATAAACAAAGTTATCTCATGGGCATCTTTCACCCGTGCACTGGTCCTGGAAAATGCAGCCTGTGACCATGAAAAGACCACACTGTAATGCAGATATACAAGAGGACCGGAGTAAAAACTAAGGCAATTTTGGTTTTGGCATTTCCTGACTTCCAAGAACTTTCTGCAGCTTCCACAGAAGCATTTCAACTCAACCACGGAGCTTCTTCCCCACAGCGCTCCCCAAAACACCTCCTCCAGCCCACTGTCAGCTCTCAGCCTCTCTCCTTCCAAAGGCTCTTCAGACACACAGACAGAGCTTGTTTTTCCTGGGGTCGATGGCCCATTCCCACGGAGATCAGCTGGGCTGGCCAGTGACCACCGCAGCCACTACGAGCAGCTCCGAGCCTCCCCAGGCTGGAAAGGCAGGACACAGCAGAGGAAACAGCAAGCGCTAGCTGCCTTCTCCTGCGAGGACCAACATGAGCAGACAGCATGCCACCTAATCCTCTTGTGGGTTTCACGGTGGCCACGTCTCAGCAGAAGAGAGCGAGGATGCCTGGAGAACCTTTCACACCTGGGACAGACCCTTTCCTCAGCACCACTGCCATAAAGCACGCTCCCGCATCGTTCACAGTCCTACTCTCCATCCCGTTTATCCTCCTCTGCTCACTGATTTCTGTTTTGACTTCCCAGTTTAACTTGATGAACAGCGGATTTTTATCAGAGCTCCTAAACACACGCTTGCCCATGAGCATCACTTCCCCAAAAGTTTCAAAACGTTCCCACCCCTCCCCGCAGCAAAGGGGCAGCGGATTTCTCAGAGAAGGTGGCTGAGGGAACTGTGTCATTTTTAAATGACTAAGCAGTCGCTTCCCCTAGCCCTCTTCTCGGAAACAGATGAACAACCTGGGGATGACACTTCACAGAAGTATTTGGTGAAGAGTTTTGGCCCAATCTGCGTGGGGATGAGATTACACCAGAGTGCAGACAGAGGGTATTCATGGAAAGTACCAGCAAGCTGGCGAAGCGGTTTTCAGCTCTTTGAGAGGAAAAGAAGTGCAGACTTAGTGCAGAGCCTCTGCTAACAGCAGGCGTGCTTCTGCGAGTGGCCGTGTTCCCTCAGTTGGCCTCGAAGCGAACAAAAAGCCCCAACAAACATCCCACGGTGGAGCACGCTCATTGCCGCTGCTTCTGAGGAGCACAGATTGCGGTGGTGCAGAAGCTCAGAGCGGTTGTCCCCAGCTCCCAGGGAAAATGAGAAACTGAACTCCAGGACATCTTCCCCAGACTCCGGGCAGGGATCAGAGCGTTTTACAGCGTGGTGGAAGCAGTACAACAAAATCGGGTGGTCTTTCCACCCAGGTGAGCCCTTTCGATCTAGCAGGAGCCCTTCCCTGGCGATGTTGCAGGCACGCAGCGCACATGCCAATGCTGAACCGCGTTGTACGGAGACCCGGCACACCCGCCTGCCTTGCCCTCCGCACACGCGCTGCTCGGTGCGGCTTGTTGCAGGCTCGCCATGCTCCATCGCGTGGTGGGGCAGCACTGCTGGCCCCTGGGAAAGAGCAAGAGCAGGCTGATACCACGGGATTTATTAAACCAGGCTACGAGGCTGCTCCTCAAGGCAGGGAAAAAGCTCGCTGCCAATGCACTGCAGGCAAGGGAATTGCTCTCAGGCTGTATGATGATGGCGAGCTGCACGTTATACACTGCTCCATGGCAGGGATCGCTCTCACCGGCTGACTGGCGACTTTCCATCAAGTGCTTACCAGCCTCCAAACTCACAAGGCATTAACGGCATTTTATGCAAGCTGTTCCCCTAGCAGACACGGGAGAGAGCAGAACAGGGCAGATCATCCCCTTCGCTGTGCTCACAGACAGTCCCCAAACACGAGAGGAAAGAAATAATTCCCATCCCAAAGCCTTTGGCAGCTATCAGTAACAGCTTGAGGGGTCTATTCCTCTCTGAAAATGCAGCGGCATTTCTCTTGCATTTGAGGATCATTAAATCCTGCCCACCCACCACCTCTCAAAGCTCACAGATTGCTTGTTGGTCACCATGCCCTCACAGGCTCCAGTTCAGAGGGACTCTTCAGAGATTTCAACAAGAATCAAAATTTTATCATCCTGGGCTGCTTACTCATCCACCTTGGAGTACAGACACGAAGGCACACAGAGGACCCGTGACTTTCCTGTCGCACTGTCCCAGCAAGCTCCTCTTGCCTGCTGGAGGCACAGACATCAGTGTCAGAGGAGAAACTCCTCCAAATACACTGGTCTTAGAGTTTTTATTCAAATATGCAGTTTTCTAAGCCTGTACTTGTTACGAGGTGCTACACCATCTGTGAATTACGGCTAAACATACCTCCACATGTTTGTTTCTGGCCATGAATACTTTACTAGCTCTTAAGCTAAAACACCTGAAACCTGCCCTCAAAATTTTGGCCTGCGTAAGCCCCAGCAAGCTCACTGTTACCGGGCTTGCCTGCAGCGTGTCCTTAAAGCCAAGATACGGCCCTTCCCAAATGCTCTAAAGCAGCGGTTTTTAACTTCTGACACAACCATTTGAGAGTTTTTGGTCAAAGAGCCATTTTATATGTTTTAGCAGCTGGGAGAAACGCGATAAGAGTCAGACAGCACTAACGGCTGATGTAATGCTCTTTTACAAATTGCTTTGCTAAATACATGGTTTGGTTCAGTCTAAAGCCTCCTCCTGTCTGGCGCTGGCAAGTCAATGGCAGTCAGTTGTAAATTAAACAATCATTAAAACTGAATATCAATTTTGCAAACTGAAGCTTGAATGCTCCCCCAGTTGGGGGGGTCTTTCCCCGTCCAAGGCTCACCGGGCACCCAGAGGAGATGGGAGTATGGGAAGGAGAGCTGGGGACTGCGGGAAGGAGAAGGGGACAGGTACTGTTTCCAGAGGGAGGTGGGAAGGGAATGGAAAAAAACTCTAGAATTGATGGGAATGGAAACAGAGATAGGAAAAGCAACTTAGAACTGCAATTGTGACTCAGTTTTAATCTAACGGATGGAGCAAGGGGAAGGAGAAAGCAGGCAGAAGCAGGCACAGTTACAAACCAGAATTAAGCACCGCATCCCCACACAGACACTCCTGGTGGCCGGCACCCACAAGCCTCTGATAGCTGGCAGGTGACAGGAGTCTGTTGTTAATGATCAGCTCACAGACCTCCTTCTGCAGCCTCGCTGACAGAAATGCAGCAGCAGCAGCACTGCTTTGCATTGGTTTGAAATGCTACAAACAGGAAAAGTAACTTTTGAAACAAAACCTGGAACTATGTGCCATAGTCCAAACACAGCCAGGGAGGCCCATGATGAAAAACCACGCAGGGACAGGGTGCGGGCAAAGAAGTGGAATATTTGCAGTGGCGACTCCAGATGATGCTTTCTCACTTCTCACATTGCTGGTGGCTGCAGGACCGGGGGGGTCCCACAATTGTTAACTGTAAATACCCACCTGCAGACTGATGCTTCCCTGCAGCTGCACATAGTGTTGAATGAACAGCCAAGCCCTAGCCAGCAGCAGGCTGACGCGGAAGAGCCTGCCTGCTGTTTCACAGGCGGTGAACGGGATCTGAATGGGGCGCAGGCAACAAGGGCTGCAGGACTTTGCTTTGATCTTCCAGGCTGGACCTCAGGTGTGGCAGAAACCCCCTCCTACATGCTCCTGCAGCGCCATCAGAAACTGTAGCCGTATCAACATTGCCTGCTCACCTGCCAACACAACTCACGCATTGAGATAGATTAAACCCTCTTCTAAAACAAACCGTCACAGCCTTTTGTACTGTAACTCACTGATTTACCTATTCCTCTCTTTGGGGATGTACACTGACTTCTGAGGTCAGAAGATGGCCTGGTCCAAGCTGCCCTTGTTCCCCACATGTAAAGGGCTTCATTACAGGCAGCTGCTATAAACTTCAGGGGCCAAAGAAAGTCTGAGATGTGCGCACAGTAGGCTGCCTCAACAGCGGAATGAAGAGAGCTTTATGATAAACAAAACCAACCCAACCCACTAACCAGAGCCTGGACTGTACCTTCCAGCTCTGGGAGGCTGATGGACCCATCAGGAACCTGCTCTCCCTACGGTCAACGCAGAGAAGACTATAAGGACTGTCTGAGCCATGTCCTGCATTCTCCTTTGACTGGGGGAAACACAGGGCAGGGGCAGGGCGCTACAGTTCAGCAGAAAGGAGCAAGACCCAAAGGCTTTGAAGCACAGATCAATATTAGTCAAGGGGGGACGGGTCTTTTATGAACAGTATCAGCAGTCGCGACATCTCACTTTTCAGAGCAGAACATGACACGGAAGTCACATGCAAGAGAGCTGCACTAATGTAACACCGTGAGATAAGATTAAAAGTAACAGGAAAAAAGAAAATTTCTGAGTGCTTTGTGTTTCAGTCGGTTGTGTGGTGACCTTTGCGTTTTGGTGCTCAGGCATTAAAGTATATCTACAAGCGCAATGTTTTGTGTAGTCCCACAGCCTGCCATTGGTAGGTAGCGTGGGGGGGTTCACCGATAAGAATTGCCCCAAACATCGCCACTGCATTTTTGGATCTATGTCCCTTGGTCTGATAAGACACTTGAGCTCTCTAAACAACTTGTGAGTGCTAAGGTACTGCAAGGAGAAGGAGACAGCAAGAACCACAAGGACAGCAGGGAAAATCAGTCATTTTCTCTCAAATGGTAAAGAAATAAAAGTGAAGCAGGAAGAAAGCGGTACCTCTGTCAAAGGTCTCGGTCTTCTCTCTACAACAAATTCTGTGTGGCAGAGCTCACAGTAACTTGTGTTGGAGGAGGATAACCATTTTTCCAGGCAGCTCTTGTGCACGGTGCCCAGTGTTCCTGTGCAGTCACATGGGGAAAGCAGTCCCTCCCCATTTCCACCTTCATGACAGATTCGACAGATGGGACCATCACTAAAGAGGCAGACAAACAGAACGAAATCACGGTCAGAGCAGGCAGAACGATACAGCCACATCGGAGAACGGGGTCCGATCCCACCAAGCCCCCAAAAGGGCGCAGGCACAGCGGGCAGCGCGTGGTAGAGCGTCCCTGGCACACTGCGACTCTCCAAAGCAGCAAGAAACAAGTCTCAGGGGAGTGTGGAGGTTCACAGGACATTTTAGGTCAGTAAAATCTGGAAGCCCTGTTGATGAGCACCACAACATCCAAGAGAAGCTGGCACATCAGCCACAGATGGGACCACGGCGCGCGTGTCCCACAGCCTCCAGTTCCGCTCACAGCTGGCTGACACCGGACCTGAAACCAACCCTGAAGCACTGATGCAAATCCAGAAGCCCAAAGTGAAGCCGGACGATCCACGATAGTCACAGTGTGCCCTCAGCCACCTGGAGCCACTCAAGAGGTTTGCACTCATAGTTGCATTTATCAGATCACCTACCCACTCTCACCCCACCTCTGCTCCGCACCCTGGGTTTAGCAGTAACTGCGTCAGGAACAGCGATATCTAAAGACACAACCACATTTACCCTGGGAGCTCAGCTCTCGGAGGACACAACGTATTTCATGGCAAGCAGCCACCCAGACTAAGTTCTCAGCATACAAACCCTCTGCCCATCACAGTGCAGTAACTCACCCAGCATCCTACCTGCACATCGCCACACAGAAAGCCGTTCTGCAGCATTCGGGGCTTTAACTCGCCACAGAAATGACTTTGTTGAGAAAGATTAGTTGTTTGCTCAGGCACAAGCTCCTCCTTTAACACCGTAGTGCTTCAACAACACCACTTCTCACCCCCTCCTTAGCTAGAAGTTTCAAATACAGAATCAAGTATCTTTGATCGTGCTCAAGATCTGCTCTCTTGGGATCTCACAGAACTAGAGATCAGACCAAGGGAAGTATCAAACGCTTTCAGAGACACTTGCAACCTTCCCCACGGGAGGCCTGCACTGCTGATCGCACTCGAACCACCCATCTGTTCCCAAGATGTTCCCTCACGCCTCTAACTGGCACCACTGGCTGCAGACTGTTAGTGCTACTGCTCCCGCATCCAGCAACCCTTAGCTCAGGTGGATCAGATGACACTCATACGACAAATTTCCATCACAGACTGAAGTAATTTTTTTGTGCCTGTGTAAACTCAGAGCATCCAGTGTCCTCCTGTAGCAAGGATTTCCTCTAGCTGCACAAAGAACCAAGTCCTTTTCACTTGAAACCTCTCATTTGCTTCTTTTGTGTACTGTCCCCTCATTCTCGTCCTGTAAGACAATGTTTTCCACACCACCCAGATTTACAGACCTCCATCATAGACTGCTCGGTCACCTCTTTCACGAGCAGAAGAGTCCTAGACTATTCAGTCATGCCTTAGAGAGAAACACATCCACCTTTCTGATCACCTTCACTACCCTTCCCTTTACCTCTTGCATTTCTAAAACACCCTTTTAGAGCTGCAGGGGCCAGAGCTACAGTTTTCAAGATGCAGGCACACCAGGGGTTTTTGCAGTGACTGGGTTCTGTTCTTCACTGCTTTCCTAAATCTTAGCATCTTATTTGCCTTTTGGTTACTGTTGCACGTAACCACCACATGCCCAAGATCTCCTTCCTCCAAACCCACGAACACATATGTAAATCCTGGACTATTGCTCTTCACCACTGCACACTGGACTGCACCCATTATTTTAGCCTGCATTTTAGGTCCAAGGGCATCCCAGCTGGCATCTGAAGGCACAGGTTTCCTAGAAGCCCCGTGCCGCATCTGCCAACCCCATAACGAGGATGTCTCGGGCTCCCTGGGAAACCTCAAATGGCTCCAGACACCACAGTTCGCTATTCTTAGCAATTCGGTACATCTCTTCAGTGCTCGCCATTCATCAAGACCATTTAGGAATAAAATGCTGGACAGCAGAGGCCCGGAGCAGGGCCACCCTCCCTGGACTATGGAAACCAGCCACTCACTAGTATCTCACTCCTTTCCCACCTTCCAACCAGCCATTTCTTTCACCCAACAACCATTTTCTTACATCCGTAGCTGCACAGATTTGGGGGTAGGAGGGAGGGTGAGAAAGGAACGTCTTTATTTCAAACACCCTATTGCATGCCCTCTTGAAACCCAGGTGAGCTGTATCAGCTATCACCTTTTTCCACAGACTGCTGCGAGTACAAAAGCCACGCTGGTCCCATCTCACAGTTCACACTCTACTGCTATTCTGACTGTAAAAAAACTCACCTGTCTGCAATATAAGTTTGTGGGATTGCAACACAACAGTCAGGACAAGCAATCTGCAACCTCCAAAAGCGGTAGCGCTACTTCCATTAGTTTGCGCAACCAGACAGAACAGAAAGCAAGAGCAAGACACGGAAACACAGCGCAAGGAAAAGGAGCGTGCTGGGGAAAAGCCTTGATGGGACATGAAGGCAAGAGAAGAGCCAGCAAGAAAGCGCACGTCAGCTCGCTAAAGGAGAAGCAAGACTCCTCTCCTGGTGCACCATAGGAGACCTCTATCACTTTCAACTCGATGTTTAGTAGGTTTCATCTCATCCCAGTTGGACTACTTTATCGTATTTAGGGCTGTGAAACAACATACACCCACTGCACCATCCCCTTCTCTCTGCCACACGTGACAGGTGAACCACTGACCCTTGTTCTCTCCTCATTTTCACGTGCCTTTTATTTAGGGGATTTCTTCATCCAGGACAATCCCTGCAACAGGAGTCTGGAGAGGTGGTGGGAACTCCATCCTCAGGGATACCGAGCACTACATCAGACGAGTCTCTGAGCAGTCTGATCCATCTTTGAAATTGGCTTTGCTCTGAAAGGAGGCTGGACCAGATGTCCTCCAGAATTCCCTCCCAATCTGAACTATTTGACAATTCTGTTACCTTTACTGCCCTAAAGCTCAGTGCTGTATCAGAACGACAAAATTACAGACCGCTCACAGAGCCTTAGTGCCAGACCAAAAAAACCCCCAAGCCTCCAGTGCTCTCATGCATCTGTTATTGCCTAAGAAAAGCATCTGTAAGATATTTCATACATTCTCTTCCTGTTTGAGAAGTTTCTTATTTCCAGTGCATTAATACAACATTGGCTACCAACTAACAGTCCAGAAGGAAAAAATTTGCTGATAGTGCAAGAAAAAAAGTTCTTATCAGACTCCATTTTCCTTCCTTCCTCTGCCCCCCCAGCCTGATAGCCCTCCCACACAATACACCCTCAAACACAGTTTCCCAGCAGGCTGTAGAGACCATATCACTAATTCCCACCTTCCAGTACAGTCACGCTGCTCCTGCCTTTGCTTTGCTGGTGACAGAGACCAAAATCCACCACCACCAAAACAAACGAACTGGTGTCCCATGGAGACAGTCACATGAGGAATCCTGTTAGGTTTTTTTTTTCTTTTTTAACCTGTAATCCCAGGTTTCCACACACAATTTTTTACACCTCCACAAATTTTAAGGGGTTGCACAACTTCTTGCCAAGCCTACCTGTTGTCAGAGAGCAAGCTCTGTTCCCCTTGCATTTTTACTGACCTGCTCCAGGTTTGCTAGATCCTGCAATTATGTTTGCCTTAGTTCTCATCTAGCTTTCCTGCTTTCCTCCCCCATGTTTGCAGTCACCACTTTCACACCTCATCAATGTTTGGCCAAATTCATCGAAAAAAATAACAGCTGTTCAGACAGGATCTGAACACAAAATGTGGCCGGTCTCACTAGCTGGACTGAACAACGCTGCCAAGTGTCCTCTGCTCTGGAAGCTGCTTAAAATACATGAGGAGAAGCCATGTCAGGAAGAGTCTGAGCAAATGAAGCGGCCCCACGTCCCCTCTAGCAATAGCTGGACACTGCAGTTCCCGCAACACGAACACCCTCCTCTCCCTGGGCTGCAAATCGACACCGCGCCTTTACTCCACAACTGTCTTGGAACAGGGGCTGTGCTCCATTTTCAGCTCTTAAATCACCTCCATGAATGCCGCCTTTGCTATCATGGCGTCCCACCTTCACTGCTGCTCAGCAAGGACTTGGCAGAGGCACATGGTGAGCGGCAGCCTGTGCTGGCCCACGCTGGAGCGGCCGCAGGCCCCGGGGGGTCTGACGAACATGCGAGTCCCAGTCCACCAGCACAGGCCACTGGCACGAGCTCCCACAAAAAGAGCACAGGCCTGGCAACCATCTGGCTAATGAGGATTTGTACTCCATATTAGCGCCCTGGCGAACTCCTTCACAAGACTTTGATGTCTTCCTCTACCCCTAGAGCCACAAAAAAAAGGGGGGAAAAAAAGCGCAGATGCAGTCATCCCAAGCCCCTTCCCAGAAGCAGCCTCACCTCTGGGCGCCCAGCGCCTTGATCACGGTGGAGAGGAGCCGTCCGTCCTTGGCGGTGACCTGCGTGACGTACTGCGGGCGACCGATGTCGTTGTCCTCCACCGACTTGGAGAGGGCCGCGCTGCCTGGGCAGTCACAGAGGGAGCCGGGGAGGTGGCAGCAGTCGCCCGTCGTCATGGCAGCTCTGGGCCCCTCTGCCGCGGGACCGGCACCGGCGGCACGGAGACCTGTGGGAACGGCACCGTGGTGAGAGCCCGGCACCCCTGGCCAGGGCACGGGCGTCCCTCACCACCCTCCTCCAGCCCCGCTTGGGCCGGCAGCACCCTGGAGCCCCAACAACCACAGGTTTCACTCTTCCTCTGTCCCCTTTAATAGGCTTTGTGAGGCTGCCTTGCCATAAAATTAAGGCTCCAACTGTCCTACTTACATAATTTAGCGTCAGAATTGCAAATTTGCCTTTCCCAGAGAGAATTCCTGTTACCCACCCTTTAACCTGATGAAGCCTTTCAAACCAAACGTGACGATGCAGAGATGGGGAAGGCAACCAGAAGCCCCGCAGGCCCGTGTTGTTCTGGCTAGAGCAGTCCTGAAATCTTACTTTCATACCCTCTGTAAAAGTTGCAAAGTTTCACCTGAACACGGCACTTAAGCCACTTTGCGTGCCTCCATTCGTAGTCCCTTCTCTCAGCTGCATTCAGGTGCTTTCTAAGCCCATTAAAGCCTGTCCACCAAACTCCAAAGGCTCCCTCCTCTGCCTCATCTTTGTTTTTCCATTTTTTTATTTCTTTACAGAAACGCACATGCTTCTGTTTCCACATCCCACGTGGTACGTCCCAACAGTGAACGTGCAGGTCTTAACCACCCAAAAGCATTAAAAATCCTCCCAGAGCTCCACAAAAAGGGCAGAGGGCCAGTCTTCCTCTTTCCCTGCCAATGGTTCAGGCCATTTTTAGAATGGGTTTTTAGAACAGCCAGATGCAAACAGCAAAGCACCCCATCACCTTTTGGGCGCCTCCACAATTTACCCACCAAGGAGAACACAAGGAACAAGCAGCAAATGCAAGAATCGGGGAGAAGATGCAGAGAAAAAGCCCAAGGTGACAAGCCAGGAGCTGGCTTGGATGAGCCCCGCACAGACGGCAGAGCTCTCTGCCTTTGAGGGCGGGCAGCAGCTCGACCAGCTGCCGGCAGCACAGAATCACAGAATGTGGGGGTTGGAAGGGACCTCTGGAGATCATCCAGTCCAACCCCCGGCCAGAGCAGGGTCACCCAGAGCAGGTGGCACAGGAACGCGTCCAGGCGGGTTTGGGATGTCTCCAGAGACGGAGAATCCACCACCTCTCTGGGCAGCCTGTGCCAGGGCTCTGCCACCCTCACAGGAAAGAAGTTCCTCCTCATGTTGAGATGGAACTTCCTATGGTCAAGCCTGTGCCCGTTACCTCTTGTCCTGTCACTGGGCACCACTGAAAAGAGCCTGGCCCCATCCTCCTGACACCCACCCTTTAGGGATTTATAAGCATTGATAAGATCCACCCTCAGTCGTTTTTTTTCCAGACTGAAGAGACCCAAGTCCCTCAGCCTTTCTTCGTAAGAGAGATGTTCCAATCCCCTCATCATCTTGCTGTCCCTTTGCTGTCCCCTCTCCAGCAGTTCCCTGTCCTTCCAGAACTGGTCACAGTGCTCCAGATGCAGCCTAAAGCATCCTAGAGCAGCTGTGTTCCTCCCTGGCAGAGGTTATCTCAATCCCAAGGACAGGCATGCTTTGCAGATTCAGAAAAATCCCATTTTCTCCAGTCTCCTTTAGCCTGGTCCCTAAGAGGCAGCTGTGCAGAAACAAAGAGCTGGGGTTACAATTAGTCACAAGCTGAACACAAGCCAAGAGCATCGTACCGCTGGTAAAGACCAAAATCCTCCTGTCTGTAAACAGGAGTGCCTTATGTAAGGCACGCACAGTAATCCCTGTGCACCAGTACTGCTGGGATCAGCGCCGGAATGGTGTCTCATCCTGGCGGCTGGATTTCAAGAGGGAAACAAACCCAAAAAGAAGTTCAAAAGAAAGCAATGAAAAGGAAAAAAGGTCCGGGGCGAGGGGGAAGCTCAAACAAACAAAAAAACCCCAACTCCAAAACTTACCAAACAAGAAATATGAAAAGAATTAGGTTTGAGGTTTGTTTAAT
>VYZM01018841.1:28140-40326 GCA_013398915.1 Dromas ardeola | reverse complement strand
GGGCGCGGACACAATCTTCAATCCCCATCTCCTGAAGGCAGAAGCAGGCAAACAAACCTTCACCATCCCATCCAAGGGAATGCTCTTTTGTTTTGAGATCTCTATGCACAACAGGAGCCAAACATTCCCATGAAACTGCAGTTTCGTCAGGTTCAGCTAAGCCTAAATCAAACTAAAATAGCTAAAGAAAACAAGGGCTTCTTCCTGGTTGGAGGCTTGGCTAGACTATAGAGGAAGAAAACAAAAAGCCAGAACAAGAACATGATCGTTGAAGCCCTGAAAACACTGATCTGGGTAAGCACAAGTGTTCTTTCATGTCTTGGAAATGAAGCAACTCTTGCACAACCAAGGACTACATCTGTCAGGATGGCTCCCCTCACGGGGATCGCGTTCAAGCAGGGGAGTGCACTCACTGCTGCTCACCGCCCGACACCAACTTCCATAGCATCTCCTCAAGTTACAGGTTTTCTAATTCCTAGTAGAAGAAAAGTTTCTAATCTCCTTATTAAAGCTGCTCTTGATAACTTTCTGTAATCCTTCCTCCACATCTGACCAGGAACAGGCTTGAGCCTGTGGGCAGGTCAGTCCCCGTTGAAACAAATGGGAATCTTTCCATCAACTTAAGAATGAACTTAACAGACTCAGCGTTGCCTTAACTCGGCCTCTCTCTCCACCTGCGCAAAAAGCACGCAGGGTTGCAGCCACTTTTCTTATTGCTCTCCTTTTTCAAAAAAAAAAAAAAAAAGCCACAAGCTCTCCAACTTTAAGGAGCAAAAAGTAAGATGATAAATGCTATTGGAATGACTTAAGTCAGCTGTTCTGCAAGTAAAGGAGTTCTTTCAATTTTAAAAGCCTCTTACTGAACCAGGCATGAGAAGATACATGCTTTTAATAAAAAGGTCTGTTCCATTTGTTCAGCCAAAATGTTGTTTATTTTTAAGTCCAGAGGAAAAAGGTCCATTTTGCGTATTGGAATGCAACTGCCCTCACTCCCTGTGTCCTGGGAGTATTTATACTGAGGCTCTTTGTGCTCCACATCTGACAGACACAGGCAGCACTGCGTCCTTGCCCTGGCAGCCCTACCCAAGGAATCGCCACCCTGCAGCCCATCAGGAAACGCAGGGTCTTCTGTTACAAGTTATTTGGCATTTCCTCGTCAGGGTCCATCCCAGGACAGAACCTGAAGTCACCGCTTTAATATCTGACTCACGCTATTCAGCAAATACAAAGGAAAAGCAGAAAGATTTTCACGGATCTTAGTGAGGAAGTAACTGAAATCCAAAGATAACATCTGCAGTGCACTCCAGCTCCCATTTCATACCCAGCTGAACACGAACCGCAGCGTACAGCCAAGCCAGTCCCTTCCCCGGCTCCCTAAAGGCTCAGCTCATCAACACGCAGCGTTCTCTCACAACTGTCAACAGCTCTTCGAACCCAAACCCAATGTTACAGCAGAAACACCAAAACCTCAGAGTCGGAATCAAGACCTAAACAGCTGGTTTGAACCACATGCTGTTTTGTTTCTGGGCAGCTGTGATATCTGAGCCCATTCCTTGGGGATACATTTCTTGTTCTCTCCTTTTTTTTTTTTTTTTAAAAAAAAAGGGTCTCTGAGACATTGGGTTTATTATCAATATCCCCTCTGCTGCTGCAGTTAGACATGAGCAAATAAATCAGAAGTCTCTTCTCAGCAACATTTGGTATCCTCAGCTTCTGAGCAGATCCAGGATATAAAGGGCTGCGTTTGTAGAGATTACTCAAATTGAAGAAAAACAAACTCTGTTTGTGGAAAGTTGGCTGAGAAGAGCGAGTTATGCACTAGGACTCCCAAACTCAAACACATGCAGCGAGATGAGCCGGTTCCTTGAAGAGCAGCTCGTGCTTCTTCACTGCTCCAAGGCAGAGCCCTCGGTGCTGGCGCAGGATCCTGCCTGCTCCACAGCTTCTGTGACACGTGCCAGCAAAACATCCCCCCCGTCAGTCTTCAAGCGTTGCAACAAGATACGTGATCCAGTCTGTATCATCCACAGGGCAACAGGGGTTTCCAAACTCTGTCAAATAACTGAACAGCTCAAGACTGGACCCACTACTCTCCATCCAGAAGACATTCCTGGCAGGAACCAGCAGAAGACAAGGAGCTAAAAGGTCCCTCAGCTCTCTTCTGCTTATTTAGACTTTGCAGCCCGCTAAGACAGTTATTTCTCCCAGACGGGGAAACCGTAGCAGGCCAGGTGAATACCTGGATCAAAGCCACAAAGAGAAAAGCCACAGTCAAGATGACAAAGACAACAGAAAAGGCTGAGGCCAAACGACCACAGTAAAGGGGAATTGTTGGGTGCAGGTCATGGCTCCTCTGGGCTGCTCATGGCCTGCCTACAGGATGAATATCTTAACCGGTGGAAACCCTTGGAGCAATTCTGAGGCTTTGATAGGCTCCAGAGCAAACTGGAAATAGAACCAGCTCCACCTTCTTTGGGTGCAGCTCATATGCACCAGCTTCTGTGCAGATTAGTTTCCCTGGAACAGCTCCACCAAGAAAAAAACCCACCTCCTGGCAAAGCTGCCAGCAGCTAAGTCTGATTCTCTCACTGAGCAACCCTGATCACCGTAACCAAGACCTGGCACCTCACTACAGTGCCGCCAGGAGATAACCAAGCTGTGCAGCCAACATAACCCACCCATCTGTACACAAGTACTTTCTTTTTTTTTAAAAAAAAAATGAGCTAATAACCCACTCACTGTGTGCAGATCACCAAAGCTCCAACTGCCGCTCACGCAAGCTGAGGTTTAACCCCCAGGAACAAGGCTACCCAGTCTGCTTTCCCAATCCAGTTTAGCCAACTTGGGCATGCAGACACGGTGTTTTCTAATCATATGATCCTGCAAACAGCATCAGTGAACTGAAGGTTTTCCCGTTGCTAAAGGGCATTTCCAAATATCAGCGTTTTCCTTTTCACCACAAAAACTGTATTTCCCCAATCCTGGGGCTCTAAGATCACAAACTTCTTGAGGGTGACAGGGACAAAGAATTGCTCCCTTCACCGCATTTTAAGCGCCTGCTCCCACACCCCCGGTCTCAACCAGGTAACACGCCTCCTTCCACAGCCCAAGTCCAATCCCAGGGCTGCGACGCGTCTTTCAGCGCCCAGCTCTGCCTGCCCCAGGTGGCTGCCGTCCCCGACCGGTATATCTGTACCCCCACGCGCTGGGTGACTGGCAGGGTCCCCCCTCTCACACAGCACGGAGGGCGAGCTCTGGCCTCCACACACTCACCCCCACCGTGATTATCCACTCTGAGGTACTGCCACCAAAGAGACGCAGGATGCCATGAGTGGCCTGAAGTGCTCCCTGCTACAGTTAAAAGGTTGCATAAGTGGTTTAATCTAAAGAAAAGGAAAAAAAAAAAAACCAACGACAAAAAAACACCCCAAAGAACTGGTTCCAAACTGCTGCAGGGCTTTGTTTTTCAGTTTTTAAACATACTCTCTCCTGAGGGCTGAAGACTGCAGCATTATTTTGTTCTTTAAAAAAAGTACATGATTTTGTATGTCGACTCTCTGACTCCCAAAAGTCACCTTGCAGGTCTGCTGCCTAACACTGATAGCACCCGAAGAGCCACCACAGATCTGCCCACACTCGATCCACCCGCTGCAGGCAGCTCTAAAGCATCACGAGAGGTTCCCTCAGGCACCCAGGAGGGACTTCTGCTGAGACCTCCCTGCTGAGACTCCCCTGTCCTGAGTCCTGTGCTCGAAGTCATCTGAATGCAATGGTCCGACAAGTCGGGGTTGCAATGAGCCCTGCCCAGTGAGAAAAGTGACACAGCATTCTATGACATACACCCCAACACTCAAAATAAGATCTGATGCCACATGACAGGCTTTAAGCCATTTTAAAATTTGGTAGATAACACACAGGAAAGCGTTTCACTCCCCAGACAGCTCCTCAATTTCCTGCTTGCCTGTAACATTTGGTTGACAGTCGCAGTTACAAGAGGTGCTGTAAAAACTTCAGCATTAACTTGCTCTTCAGACAGTGCCCGTGGAGCAACGCCATGAATCAGACAGTCATGGGACGGACCTGACCCTGGGCTCAAAACAAAACAAACCCCAAAAAGCAAGAAAAAAATAATCAAGGGACAACGTCCTGGGAGCTTGTGAACCTTCTGTTAAAGCTTCACACCAGGAACCTCCTCCTGCACCATTAACAGCAAAACACACATGCTGAGGTACCTCAAGCATCACTGCTGTCCACAGAGGCTCACCTGCCTCTTCCCTAGGGCTGAATTTCAAACATTCATAAGATTCTCCAAGTTTAACCATGTAACACCCAGGAGGAGGTCGGACGCTTCTAGCAGGCAGCCTTTTGGGGCTTCTGTCTTTGTCATATTTGTACATTATCTACCACTGCCAGGGACTGGGCCCAGCTGCCTCCCAACGATCCCAGTAACACAACTCGGCAGCAGTGGAACGGGAACACAAGCCTTCACTTACCAGGCTCCTGGTGGGGACAAATGATCAAAACTTCCCTACACCAAGCCACTATTTAGGCATGTTCTAGAAGCTCTCTGATGTCTTGGTTATATCATATAAACCACGGTTTGATGGCAAATGAGTTTGTTTTCCAAATACAGAGGAAGAGACAGTCTTACACAGAATGTGATTTATTCATTTTTTTCCCAAACAGACACATTGCCAGGATCTCACTCTATTCCCCATTGGTAAAAAGGCATTGCAGTGAGACTTCGTAATCAATATACTGTTGTTTTCCCAAAACCTGCAGCCACGCACATCCCTCCTCTCCAATACTTTCACCGTATTTGATCAACCTATAGGACGAGGGGCAATGGTTTAAACTACAGCAGGGCAGGGTTAGATGAGCCATCAGGAAGAAGTTCTTTCCACTGAGGGTGGTGAGACACTGGCCCAGGTTGCCCAGAGGGGGGTGGAGGCCCCGTCCCTGGAGACATTCAAGGCCAGGCTGGATGAGGCTCTGAGCAACCTGATCCAGTTACAGATGTCCCTGCTCACTGCAGGGGGGTTGGACTGGATGGCCTTTAGAGGTCCCTTCCGACCCAACAGATTCTATGATTCTGTGAACCTCTGCAGTAGTTACCCTTCATCCCTGTGTCTCGCAGCACTGGCAAACTAGCGACTGGCAAAGATGAAATCCAGGTGGAACATACCCTGCGGTTCCCAGTGGGCTCCAACTGGAGCAAACCCCGATTTTCAAACAAGACTGTAGGGATGAGCCTCTGAGCTGCACAGAGCAGCTCCCGCTACCCCAGATGTCAGGGTACCCATCACATTGTTCATCCCCTTGTTTTTCAATCACACATTATTTTAGAAGAGCTTTGCCTAATATATAACAAGAAGTTGCTCAATATTCAAAAAGAAACAAAAAGTTTAAGTTTAAATGCTGAGAGAGAGATCACTATAAAAATGAGAAGCCTAAAGGATGGTTTTCTTGCTGCAAGCTGTACTTGGGAAAGATCGGGCCATGCGTTACAGCTGGAGTGCCAAAATGAACAAAGTTATCTCATATCTTCTGAGACTTGTTATCTGCCACAAGACCATATGAAAGCACAGTTTACTGCATTTTAATTACCAACATCTGGAAAAAGGAATTGCAACATTAGGAGAAAATTCTTTGCAGAGGGTATCTCCAAACAAAAATCAGCCATTCAGCTATTTTAATAACAAGTTTCATAAGAAAACAACTGAAAACCAGCTGGGACATGAGAAACACCTGCTGCTCCTCTGAGTACTCAAAAGATGTCAGCTTTTAGAGGTGAAAAGCAGCACAATTCACTATGTAACGCTACATAGACCCTGTGCCCACCTCCCTCTGCATTTTATCACACTCTGCAGGGAAAGAGAGATCACAGACTGGCAGGGGTTGGCAGGGACCTCTGGAGATCACCCAGTCCAACCCCTGGCCAGAGCAGGGTCACCCAGAGCAGGTGGCACAGGAACACGTCCAGGCAGGTTTGGGATGTCTCCAGAGACGGAGACTCCCCCACCTCTCTGGGCAGCCTGTGCCAGGGCTCTGCCACCCTCACAGGAAAGAAGTTCCTCCTCATGTTGAGATGGAACTTCCTATGGTCAAGCCTGTGCCCGTTACCTCTTGTCCTGTCACTGGGCACCACTGAAAAGAGCCTGGCCCCATCCTCCTGACACCCACCCTTTCAGTATTTGTAAGCATTGATAAGATCCCCCCTCAGTCGTCTTTTTTCCAGACTGAAGAGACCCAAGTCCCTCAGCCTTTCTTCATCAGAGAGATGTTCCAGTTACCTCAGCATCCTGGTAGCCCTTTGCTGTCCCCTCTCCAGCAGTTCCCTGTCCTTCTTGAGCTGGGGAGCCCAGAACTGGACCCAGTGCTCCAACTGTGGCCTCCCCAGGGCATAGCAGAGGGGGAGGATGACCTCCCTCGATCTGCTGGCCACGCTCTTCTTGATGCACCCCAGGATGCCATTGTCCTTCTTGGCCACAAGATGCGTTAGTAAGACTTGAAAGTTTTACTCAAATCATGACCCAGGGTGACAAATATCGGTTATCATACCCACAAAGCGATGCTTGCAGAAGTGCTGCCCATCCGCAGGGCACACAACCGCACCACCGCCGCCAGCACATCCCTGCCCCTCTCCTGCCCAGCAGCGCTGCCTCCTGAGGGCACTTGAGAAACACGGCCTCTCCGCTCTCCTTGCGTCCTCTGCCAAAACAACAGCGGCAATGGCGCAAGAATCCTTCTGCTTCCTAGCCCTACCGCTTCAGAGAGCTCCCCTTCGAAGAAAGGCAGCACCTGCAGCAATGCCAAAGCTCGAGGGCTACCCCGGTCCCGCGCAGTCACTTCCAGGCAGTTTCAGTTTCTTCAGAACAAATGGATTTTCCAACTCTGGGTAATACATCAGAAACCCCCCAGTTTTAGTGTAGCAGTAACGCATGCACCAGATTAGCACAGAATCGCCCACACAACACTGGACTGGCCAGTCCCTCAAAGGGCATTACTCAGAACGGTGCAAAACATTATGTCAGGATTGGGAATCCCGTGCCAGGAAGAATTTGCAAGGAGTGTTCTCCTCCTTGGTTTATAAAGCACCATTTACACTGTTGTACAAATAATAACACTCTGCTTGGGGACAAACCGGAGCTGGAACAACCCACCTGCCAGCATGCCGCAGCCCTGCACGCTCCGATGGCCCGGAGCAGCGCGCAGCCGGCACGCAACCACCACGCGGCACCAGGCAGCACGCTGATCTTCCAAGTGATATTTGACCTGCAATTTAACTTGCCTATTTATATTTTTCAACCTAGTTATTTCGCTGTACAAATCGTTTTAGCACACTCGGTTTTCAAAGAGCTTTCCAGCAAAGGCACCACTGCAGCCTTCGACCCCATCACCCATCTGCATCTGAAGAGCTCCAAGGTGGGCACCAACTGAGAGCGTCCTCCTCCTCCATGGTGAGATGAAGAAGAGGACTCGCTGACCCTAGCTGATTTCTCCAGTCTCTCCCTTCTGCCCACGCCTTGCTGCTACAAATTCCCACCTCAATCCCGAAGTGGAACTTCCCAACTGATAGGAGCGCTGCAAAATCCCAGTCTCTCTCTCTCTCTCCCAATTAAGCCTGCAATGTCTTGCTTAGCTGCACTTACAGTTCTTCTGGAGACATAGGTCTTGACTGATTTGTCTACAGGGAAAAACTGGGAGGAAATAAAAGTTGAGAAAAGTCCAGAATTGTAGTTTACCTTTTCCCTCTCACCCCTTTCAAATGTAAACCCAAACAGCTTTCGCCTGAAACAGGACTAAAGCTCTCAAAGCTTCAAATAAAGAAGTAAGTGTTAAAGCCAAGATTGTAAGAGCTTGGTGCATTCCTCTATTTGCAGAGAAGTGCTTTAGAAACGGGGTTTGGTCTGTTTGTACTTACATTTGCCAAGCCGGTGCTGCCCCTTGCCCCTTGTTCCCTCTTTTTGGGAACAGCAGGAGAATGTTTCCTTCAGTCTATCACTGATTTCATGACAACCGATTAAAATTGCAAGCGCAGTTACAGCACACTTGCCCTTGAGGTTAGCCACACGTCATCATCTTGTGTTAGATCAGGAATTGAAAAGTTTCGTTAGAATTGATACGTAGAATCTGGGAGAAAACTTACAGACGCCTATTTTGATTGAAAACGAGGACAAATCACAGATTCCAAGCTGTAAGACTGCTCGTCCTCGAGAGGTGCGGGGCGAGGAATGCATGTGCACGGCTGACAGGTGGAAGAGCTGCAGATCAGCAGAGCTCCTGTCAGGCTCTTCCCTTTATTAGAGGATACAAAGCGTTCGGCCCCTGCCCCAAGACACTTTGTCAGTCCAGACCTTCAGGATTTTGCTATTCTGCAATTTACCATCAGCGCTCAGAGCTCTCACAGCCTGTAACTGTCACAGCTATGACGAGACATATTCCATCACCAGGAAAGGTGGCCAAAACTGTAAGAAGCCCAGTAGACGCTGCCCTGCTTTTAGAGAGCGGGATGAACAGCTGAGCACTCTCCCAAACGCTCTGCATTTGGGTGACCCCCTCTCCCAGCAGCGCTGCATTTGCTGCTGTGATGCTGAGGAGACAACCTGGTCAAACTATGGCAAACGCAACAGAGCGAGCGTGACGGCATTCTCCTCCCTTCCAGAGCAGGCCACAAAGATGATCAGAGGGCTGGAGCCCCTCTGCTGTGAGGACAGGCTGAGAGAGCTGGGGGGGTTCAGCCTGCAGAAGAGAAGGCTCCGGGGAGACCCTGGAGCCCCTTCCAGTCCCTCAAGGGGCTCCAGGAAAGCTGGGGAGGGGCTGTTTGCAAGGGCAGGGAGCGACAGGACGAGGGGCAATGGTTTAAACTAGAGCAGGGCAGGTTTAGACGAGACATCAGGAAGAAGTTCTTTCCACTGAGGGTGGTGAGACACTGGCCCAGGTTGCCCAGAGAGGGGGCGGAGGCCCCGTCCCTGGAGACATTCAAGGCCAGGCTGGATGAGGCTCTGAGCAACCTGATCCAGTTACAGATGTCCCTGCTCACTGCAGGGGGGTTGGACTAGATGGCCTTTAGAGGTCCCTTCCGACCCAACACGTTCTATGATTCTTCCCGGGGAATGACACTGATGCAGTCGGAGCCAGGCAGAGAACGAGACCAGACCAGACCTGGAGAGGTGGAGAGCCTGCTATTCATGCGCATGATGACATTAACTGTCTCTATAAAATATGAACTGTGCCTCAGCACAGATTAATCCATCATTTTAGCACCAGAGAAAAAGCTATTTTACATGAACTTCATGGAAACCGCTTGCCTACCCTTTACATTGATTTGGTGCTATGCTCATTTCCTTCACATAAAAGCGACCCCTGGCTTTATTTTTCACATGGCTTGTCTTTCACAGCACAGAGACCGTGCCCGCCTCTTGCTAACTTAGAAGCAGTTAGTAAGTTTTGAAGGGAACAAATGTAAGTAAATGGAGATCATTTCTCTCTCATGGGAAGGGTGCAAGCTAAGTGCATGCAGAAGCATAAGTTAACCAGAGTAAAAAAGACTTGGGGACAGAAAAGACACACCAGTTATGAACTTTAAGCTGGAGGTGAAAAAGAAAAAAAGAACCGTTTAGAAAACAGAAACTCTGAAATCTCCAAATATCCAAAGCTGAGTCAAAGTCAAGTGGGGGAAACACGAACTCGTCCTGTAGTTTATCGTTCAAGATTCCTCCCTTCATCTTTTAAGAAAAGGTTCTGTGTTTTTAAGTGTAAAAAGCCAAGGTATTTTAAACAAAAGTGAAAAGAGCCCCTAAATGCACATTTTACTTTGTATCTCTGCCTGCAGAACAAAGTCACATCCTGAGGACTTGCAGCAGTCCCTCAGGACTACCAGTCTCAGAGCCCATATCCAGCCTCAACTTCCCCAGCTTGTGCTGGAGGCATTTTGGGATGATTTTGGTCATGCTGTTTCAAGGAATCTATGCTAACTTCCTCCCAGGGGAACACTGTGTCCTGCACTTGCTTCGTCTGGGCCAGCGTCAAAAGCCTAGAATGGGAAAGCCCCTCTTCCAGCGTCGATTAAGACAAGAACTCTGTTGGACGCTGTTTGCAATTAGTACATTTGTAATACTGCTCATCTGCATGGTCTCCTTGGCATCCAGCATGGGGTCACCTCGCTCTGCAGCCTCAGAGCGGTTCCATAGCAAAAAAAAAAAAAAAAAAAAAAAAAAAAAAAAAGAAAAAAGGCAGTCAAACACATCAGAAACCAGAAACCATTCGTTCCAATGCTTTTTTTCCTGTTTCCACTTGAAGAGTGCCAGTGGTGTTAATTAGATAAGCACAGACAACCCTGGCTTTACAGGTGGTATTTAATGCCCATGGCATACACACTAAGCTCACTCTTGGCTGCCACCTGGTCCACTCCTAGCAAAGTTAAGACTTCCTTACTGATGCCTGTAATGCTCCATTGCGCATGCTTGGGGGTAATTAGACCTCGCGTCCTCAACTGGAGTTATTAAATTCACTCTTACAGCGCATGCGACAAAGGGATTTTCCAGTCCCAGCTCCTTTCCCTTCAAGCCTCTGTTTCCGAAGGCTGACATACCATCACAGTTTCAAATGCACCTGGAAAACCAGGGCTCTTCTAGCCCTCCAAACACTCCCCTGCAGCTGTCTCCACAATCCTTTGGAGATGCAAAAAAGTATTCACACTCTTAAGCCCTGGAAAGACAAGGCTAACGTCCAGCTGTTAAATGGATTATTCTGTGCATGTGTGAGCTTGGCAACCGAGCAGGGTTGAGCAGGGCTGTACATCCCCAAGCGCAGGGTGGATCAAGGGGACTGGCCATGGCCATCAGGGCTGACCTACCTCAGCAGCATCACAGGCATTCTTGACAAGGACCTGGAAAAAGGTTGAGAAAGTGCTAGAAACTGTATCAGAAGGGAAAGACACCGAGATAAATGCTTCCTGGAAGGAGAGCAGATCAAGAGGATGAGAGTCTCAACGAAAATGAGGGCTGGTCACAGTGAGGGTTGAGGGGGGGATATGAATGGTCCCTTGAGCATGAGGAAATAAAGGGCACAGGGTGGGATGCGGAGCACAAACCCACTGACCGATCACACACACATCAGGGCAGGACAGCCTCGTCTCTGGGCACTGCAGGGACGGCGCGCTGAACACAAACAAGCCTGATGAAAAGCCAGAGGTGCTCTGGCTAACCGTGGCATTTCCAGTTGGTCATCACCAACGCCGACATGAGAGACACCCCATTTCTCTGCTGGTGAGATCTGAGCTCTCCACAGCTTCCTCTGAGAGGACAAGTCACACAGCAGCCTGGACTCTCACCGGGGCAGCAGCATCGCAGCACAGATGCTTCTTCTCACATTTAAGGGAGCACCGTTTCTGTGGATACTCACAGCACAGGCAATCTCGCCGGGGAAGCGAGAAGTCTCAGTCAAAGGCCATCGTGTGGCTTTTTGGTTTTTAATCTTGGTCTCTCCATCAGATAGAGAACATGCTCATATGACAAAAGCTAATGTTTGAGACCGTGAGAAAAGTACCTCCAACGTCACAATCCTCTTCCTGTACACGCGCCACAGG
Source organism: Dromas ardeola (assembly GCA_013398915.1). Classification (NCBI taxonomy): domain Eukaryota; kingdom Metazoa; phylum Chordata; class Aves; order Charadriiformes; family Dromadidae; genus Dromas; species Dromas ardeola. The sequence continues at coordinate 28,736 of VYZM01018841.1, read as the reverse complement.
CTCGTCCCTCAGACAAATCCCACCAACTTTGGCCTCTATCACTAGCAGTTAAGTTGTCTCAAGACAACTGGTTTAAGGGAGATAGAGAGATTTATAGGGCCCAGTTTAAGAAAAGTCAATCACAAACTCTAAGCTTATGCCACAGAGGAAGGCAGCTGGTGCTCCAACACACAACTGTAGCAACTTCTTCAGTTTTGCTGTGACCGCGAACTCGTTCTCTTGGGAAATCTCTGTAACAAGCTCTACCAGACAGCGCACTCCCTGTCACGGCACACAGTGCTCAACAGGTCAAAAACACGCGTTAGAACAAGAGCCAGGAGCACTCCAAGAGAGGAAAAAAAACAGGCATGGGACTCCACTTGCGAAGAAATCTTTTCCTAAGAACTACTTCTACCCGCGGAAATAAAGCCTGACGAACAGACACAAAAAACCGCCGCTCCGAACCTCCAGGCCTACAGCATTCTTCTCCCGGGGAAAGCTCCGACACAAGAGCCCAGCTGCCGCCCGCCGGGAAGGCTGCCCGCCCGGCCGGGGAAGGGGTGCCCGCCCCCCGGGGAGCGCCGCAGGCCCGCAGCGAGGGGGCCGCCTCTGCCCCC
>VYZM01018841.1:13734-27227 GCA_013398915.1 Dromas ardeola | reverse complement strand
CCGGGGTCCCGAGGTGGGTGTGGAACAGACGGTTACACACAGGTGTGGTTTGGCAATCTTTATATCCACAGTACAGGGTAACCATGCACAGAAACCGGGGGGGGTATTTACAGAGTGAATTGCACTTAACACAGGACCCGGGAATAAAAGTAAAGGGAAGGAACCTCTCTTCTGGGTTGCATAAAGGTCCGGGGCTAGTTCCAGCCTGCGAAGCCTGACAGACACCACCACCGTGCATTATCTGACCAGTTTAAAATAAGAATTACTGTTATTTATTGAAACAGTGCAGCCCTGGAGACAGGCATTTCATGGCAACGTCCCATTAATCACCATTCAGACTGTGTTATCTATTAAGACCCTATTGAGAGCCTGCAAGTCAAGAGAATCCAGCCTCAGCCCCAACTCTATTTTACTTGAGGGACAGTTACTCTTCACCTCTAATTGCCTGATTTTTCTTTTCTTGTTTGAAATTCAGGCCCCTACCTTTAATACTAGTTTATTTTATGAAGGAAAAAGGCCTCCCTAAGTGACAGAGTCACTTCATTAGGATCTTTTTTCTCCTGCAGAATCCAGACCTCTCAGCAAGTTCTTCCTTCATGCTTGGAAGGGGAACGATCACCAAGCGCAGCGACAACTCCACCGTTAACAGCCCACAAACCCATCACATCCACAACCCCTGCAACAAGCACAGCACACAGGAATCAAAGCGTCAGGAAGTGAAAATACCTACTGTACATTTTTTTCCAAGCAGCTTTTGGTAAGTGATCTGCTCAAACGAAAGACACAGACCAAGCCCATCCGTCCCAGCATGTCCAGCTGAGCGCGCTCGCCCCTGTTCGCCCAAGGATTCCCCGTTTCCAGCCTTGCCCACACACTGCGGGGTCATTACAACCCACCCAAGAGAACAGCCCCCAAACAGGGGATCTCCAGGATGCAGTAGGTCCTTCTGCTGCTTCTACCTGCTGGAAGTGCCAGGAAGCAGCCGCAGGGGGAAGCAGCAATGGCAGGGCCTTTTCCTTCTACCAAATCCCAATGGTCTGCACGGTACAAGCAAAAATCTTTTTAACCATGGACCAAGCTGGCACTCATCAACTGATTTATACAAGTACAGAGGTTTAAAAGTTTCCTATGAGCCAAACTTTCCCATCCTGTGCTGGCTACAGACAAACTCTCCATGGAGATCCCAGCCCTTCACTCACCGAGCCTTGTCAGCACCTGCCTCAATAGGAAGAAAAGACACTAGATGGAGGCAGTCTACCCAATGAATTTATTTTACCAATTACCTGTTTGCTTGCTCACCACCAAATCACTTTTATGTGTGAATTTTGGCCTTCACTCTCCCCAGCACTAACAGGGGAGTTGGCAGAAAAGCCTCCTGTCTAATTCTGCATTGGAGGACCTGTTCTGAGCATCAGCAGGAGCCTTCAGCTGAGGTTGATAGCACTGACACTGGCTGGTAAGCACCCAGTGCTTTTTAGTGTTATTTTTCAAGAGTTAAATGAAAGTCATCCTCAACACCCAAGTAATGCAAGTATAGCACATGTTCCTTCTTTCACAGGCAGCTTTCCTATCATCAGGAGTTTTACATAAGCCAAATTCTGCCCTCACACCTCTTACGGCAGATGGAAGAGAGTTGGAGCCTTTTCTGTTTTCCCGACAGTAATACTGAGAGACACAGAGCCAGCGAAGTTGCAGGAGGAAGCGATGAAGCAGTCCAGGTGAGGTTACATTTAACTGCTATTTTCACATCAGGAAAGCGTGGTTAAGGAGTCTGGCCCATTGGAGAGCTGCTTTGCACATCAGACGGCCCTCGCACAGTTCAAGCTTCCTCAGGATTCCTCTAAGTCTTCCCCTCTGCAATTTCTGCAGCCCCCACCAACAGTTCTGAGGAGTGGCAATGCCTTCAGGGGGACACCGGGGTACTCGAGATCAAAAGCGTTGCCCCTCTATGGTTTTACCAGGCAGAACTGGTCCACTGTCCTGTTTCTACTGGCACTAGCTGTGCTCAGTCTAGGTGAGCACATCTCAAACCCACAGAAGGGCTGCGGCTCCAGCTGCCTGGAGAGCAGTGCAGCAACCCAGGAAGGAGTCAACACCTGGTCTCGTAAACAGAGTGACCACAGCAGATAAAACCACCGCGTAGCTTACCATGCTCAGATAAGCTATGTGTGAGCGCATGTGCGTGCACATCTCAAGTATACCAAACAGTCCTGCAGCAAAAAGCCCTTTCACATCATGACACGTCTCCAAACCAACCCAACCCCCCTGGCATGAACAGTAGGGGTCTGAGGTCCACCTGCTCTGAGGGGGCTTCGGTCAACACAATGAAGTTGTACAAGGTCTCTAACACCCATAGAACTAGCAGCACTTAAGCCCTAGACACAAACCTTTCGTCGGGACTCTGAGGCAAAGTTTAGAACCTTCCGCAAAGTCAAAGACTAAAGAAAATCTCTTTTCAGTGACAAGGAAGTGACTAAACTGCTTCTCAGCTTCTTATATCAGGCCAGATTGATTCTAGAAGCTTCATGTTAAGAACAGATTTGCAGAATAAACATGTTAATACATTGCCCTGAACTACTAAGTCTTCTTAACAGCATGATTCTTCCTCACGCTATTCTACTCATTTCTTTATAAAAAGTTTTGTTCAAAAATTAAGAAGCCCAGCTACACTAGTGTCCACCTGTTCTTGAATGAAATACTGAAACTATCTCAGAATTTTCCACACTCTCTGAGGGTGTGCTCATCTGCCAGCCTTCTAAATAGTGACTGCACATCACATTCTGCTCTACGACCACCAAAACGGAGACGTCTCCAGTTCCCACTGGCTGCACCTTCTCTCAACAGGATGCCGGTAAAGTACACACCAAGTGTTGCAAGAGCTTCCCGAACTGGGACACCCTTAGGACAAAACACTGCGATACCTAAAGAGGAATTCCGATCCTCATTCAATGGGATTAGGCTGCAAGCATGCACCCCTTCACCTTGAATGTAGCCTCTTAACAGACTTCAAAAGTGGAAGTCCTAGGCACCTCCTGCAGCCTTTGATGTGAACTATAGCCCTCTAGGTGCATACAGTACAAAATTAAAGGCATTGGTCTGGGAATCTTATAAAAAAAAAAAGCCATCAGAGTTAACCGCCCTTAATTTTATTACATAACCAGACAGAACAGTTGAGACTGGAATGTCAGATTTCCCCTTCAAGCCTAATTCACAGTTTCATATTTGCTTTGTATCAGAAAGGAAAAACCAACTCACTAATATGCAGGTAGGATTCACCAAGTGAGGAACAGTCTCAAAATACAGAGCAAAAATTCACTGCAAACTGCTTCACTATCCTTCCGAAAGCAGCAGATGGTCTCCAACTCTTCCTTTAGATTGTTTCATCCAGTATTTGCCTTATCATAACATTCAGCGCATACCAGAGGGGATGCAAGTGTGTAAAAGCTAGTGAACGATGAGAAGCCATCATCATAGAAGGATTTCACAAGCGAGCAAGAGACTGACTACACAAAGTGGTGATAACATTCTTCCCATTCAGCAAAACAAAGTAGTATAGTAGTTAGCCCTGCTGATGACAGATCTGTTACATCAGGTGAAGTACAATCATTTGAGAATTACAGTCTGCAATTCAGTAAAACAGAATAAGAGGAAAACAACAGGTTAGTAGTTAGTATGTGAAATCTTAATGTTATGCGTTTTAGTAGAGGTCAAGAAGATTATGCACAAGGTCAATAGTGAAAGATCATGAAGAGAAAGTTCAAGATGCTATGGTTTGCAGAAGTTTTACAAAATGTATAAAGTATTGTGTTTCTCTACAACAACCAAAACTCTTACAAGTGCAGGTATATACATGACAAGAAAATATTGCTTCACTCACTCAAACAGGGATAGGAGAGATCTAGAGAAAAAGCAGCATGCAAAAAAATCCTGGAACTAGAGAAGATCCTGCTTTCAGACACTGATCTACAGTACAAAATAAGCCTACTTGTACAGGTTGCAAAAGGTTTCTGAAATCAATATGCTGGCACTTACTGTACAATAATGTTAACTGATTAACATAAGCCATGAATAAATATTAAGCCACTTCATAAAGCCTGCACAAGCAGCGCAGGCATTCATGGTGGCAGAGAAAGCAATGCAGACATACTTCATTGTTCCCAAATAAAACAAGAATAGAGAAAGATTTCCCAAGCAGGAAACAGTAAACTACACAGGCAGACTAGCTGTATCAGGGGTAATTACATCGTAAGTAATGTTATTTTCAACAGCCTTCTTATGTGTGCAGCCACTAAAAACCTCACTGTGAGACTTTATCAGGATAGAAAAAAGAGCATTTGGTAGGATAGCGATTTTCTTTTAATTTCTCCCCCATGTTTACAAAAAAAAAAGAACGAAAAAAATATCTGACTATGGGAGGAAAAAACCTTGTCACCTAAACGTAGCTATTTCTTCAACGGTTATAGGAAAAAAAAAAAAAACAAAACCATTTGAGGAGAGTGTTTCATGGGATAATATCCAGCAGCAGATGTTCCAACACAAACACGTCTATCAGATCAGTGCCTACATTTCAAGCCCAAAAGTCACCACATTGAAGGGGATTTCGGAGGCAGGGGAATGTTAGCCCTACGATTAAAGCTCTAAGATGAAAGGGGGGACTTGGGAATGGGGTAAAGGAGGGAAGAGGGAGTCACTGAATCACAGGAGATAAGAAGTGCACACAAGTTTCTAAATGAAGCACAGACGAAGTGAAGGGCACAAGAGTCATCTACAGGAGGTCACAGGTTCTGACAGCACTGGAGTTTGTTGGATTTCTGTCCATCGGTGGTTGGTGGGACGCTGATGTCGACTACGTTGTTGCCAGGAGACTCATCGTGTGCAGACCGATCTGCAATCTGCTTCTGCGAAACAATGCGGTAGATTTCTGAAATGAGAACAGACTTGTTAGAGTCCAGAAGGACACTGCCTCCAACGGAGCACATGCACGTGCCAGAGCAATCTGCCAAAGATGTTAGGATGAGAAGGATGAGAAGACTTGAACTTGACAGCTGTGAAACAGAATCTAGTCTGACCAGCTGTGGCATGTAACATCTGGCTGGCTTTCCAGCTCTAATGGATACGTCAGCTCAAATGGATGTGTCTGGAAAAGTTACTAAGACAAGATTCCTTACTGTCTTCCACAACAGCGCTTCCCATCACCTTCTTTTTCAATGACTTCATGAACATGGGTATTATTAAAAGGCTTTTTAAATGAGAACGGAAGAGGAACACTCATTTCAAAAATAGGGAATCATCTTTTTTTTTCATAATACAAAGAAAAAAAAAAGGGCAACATAATCTAGAAACACCAATCAACAGGAAACTTGCAAAGCATCATTGCGCAGCAGCAATGACGGTATCTATTTCACACTTCAGCTTCTGGCAAGTGCTACTACCAAATGACAGAAATGCCTGCTCCCCTCTGCAACAAATCAGTTCTCCCACCTATGGCAGTAAAAAGCCACATGGTTCCATAAAGCCCCATATTGATCCAAAAATGCTTTTCCTGAGAGAATTAATTTATTTGACTCAAATTAATTTATGCCTGAAAGCACACAGCTCCACAAAGCTGTAACCGCTGAAGAGAGACTGCCAGGTTAAAAGCTTTCACAAACAAACCATTCTAACTGCATTGTTAGCAGAAATAATTTTAGTTGAAAGGTTTTTAAATTACTTATTTCACTGACTATAAGCCCTTGTTCCAACTTCCCTCCATTGTGAGACAGGAAAAGGACAAGTACCTCCCTGGAAGCCTGCAGTAAATACTATGGCCACGCTCACACAGCCACAGCCTCAAAACAGCAACACCCGAAGTCTTTAGTAAGGATTAAAAATCACGGGGGATTATGTGGGTTTTCTTTATGTGTTGTGGGGTTTGTTTTGTTTTTTTTTTTTTTTAAAGCTGCACATATTTACGTTGTTTAGAATGTAATACATGGAAGCCTTTAACCCGAGACTGATCTCGTTGCCATTGGCTACCTTCAGCTCTTTTTGCTGAAAGGCGTGAGGAGAGCTGTACAGAGATTGTCACATCCACCTTCTCGCGTGCTCAGGAGTGTATTTTAATGCTAGCTCTTCAGAGGCATTACCAAGTCCTTTTTCCTTTGGGGTTGCATCTGGGGGGTTTTGTTGGGTTTTTTGGTTGGTTTTGGGTTTTTTTTTTCCCCAGTCTTTAGTGACCCCTCAAACTGGTGGCCAGTAAGGAAGCTCCTTTTCCACTGCTCCCACCCTCTTCCCTCCTCCGAGTTCCTGCAGTTGCTCCCAACTCACTGCGCTACATGTTTTCCCAGGTTTCTTCCTCTGTCTTAGAAGGATGATTCTCCCCCAAGTAATCACTTTCGGAACAGCCTTTTCAGGACTATTCAGTCTTACTAGCCACATCCCCACTGTGCCTGAACTGGACAATTTCAACACTTGTGGGAGCCCAGAATGCTCCTAAGAGGTAGTGTTTTGAGTTCAGTCCGCCCAGGCCTGACCTCAGCTCGAGTTCTCGCTCCTTAAGTATCTTATCTGTCACAGCAGACCGTACTGGGGCTCTCTCCTACAGCAACCTTAGGCCATCTTCTCTACCCAGGGTCAGTCTCAGGGCAACACTGCGAGGGAAGACAGGATGGATGGCAACTGCTGAACTACGCTCAGAGCACTAAAACCATGGATACCACCTCACAGCGGCAGGCAGGCCGCCTCAGATCCAGCCAGGTGTCACAGATAAGCAGTGAACCTGCCAGAAGCTGCCCTGCACAAGAGACAGACCCAGCTCAGGCACCAGGAGGTCTTCTCGATGGCTTTGTCTCAACAGCAATATTCTCCAGTAGCTCTAACAACGCAAATGTTGCTGGGCAGCAAATATAACCCATTCCTAGTCTGTCAGGCTTTTTACTTCTCGGAGCAGCTTGGCTATCCTTTTTCTCCTGCCTGCCTCTTCTTGGTCATCTTCCTCTAATTGCAACACATTCCTGGTACCAACAGAGTTGTCTGGCACCAGACCTAGCAATCCCAACACTTCTTACTGCTTCCCTGCACACTGCTGCAAAAGAAACCTAAAAGAGCCTGCCTTACAGAATTCACCATATAAAAACTCGGCTTTTTTCCTCTTCATAAGCTCTCATTCATACGTAATCAAGACACAATAATACGAAGCCAATTCGTTGGTCAGCATCCAATAAGCAACATACACCAGACACTTCCTGATAATCAAGTAGAACCAGAACAAAGGCTGATTCCTGAGTTAACTGAAATCATTATCTGGTAACAATAAAGCTCTGAAAATGCTCATCTTGAGATGTTGTGGGACACAACTTCACAAAACAGTGTACCGGGGTGAGAGTATAGAGACGGTTTATTGGTGTAGAATTCAGCTATGGTAAGCAATAGTCAGGAATCGGATCTTGCCAACTCTTCATGTCCACAGTATGGATCTTAAAGAGCTTTTCAAAAGACAGAACAAACACACTGAATCTTTAGGACAAGATTGAGATCTTGTGGAGCAGCCAGAGGTAGAACAGTAATCCAACACCTGTTTGATAGCCCTCTGCCTATTTAGATACGATTTAAGGGTTTTTTGCCAATTACCAATTACTTCAGTGGAAGACTGTGCTTTGAAATACCAACTTCCCTGTCGCCTCAAACAGTATTTTGAGACATGACTACTGCAGAACAGAGTGGAAGGCAGAGTCTCTGAAGGCAGATGCTCAAGTTTATCAGGGTTTGTTAGCTCCAGCTCAGCAGTCCTGCAAGCCCGTGCTGGTTTCCTGGGGTGTGACAGCGCTGTGCTTCCCGGGACTCTGCTTCCAGGGATTAGATCAGGCAGAGAGCTAGCCAACTGCAGAGTCACCTCAGACTGGTGCCAGAATAATACATCCTCTGGAACACCAAGTGCTAATGCATACAGTGCTGACACACTCGTATGAACTAAAGTCTAACTAAAATTGGAGTAAGATCAGGCCAAACTCCAAGTTCAGGAAAAGTTACCCACCCCAACTGAAGTAACACCACCGAGATGAGCAGCGCTTATTTTAAGCGTCCTGTGTACTTCCCACTTCTACTGCCTGTAGGCTATGTATCTCCCAGCACATATCCTCACCACTTTAACCCTGCCCTTCCTCCTTCTCCTACCTGATGATCATACAACTCACACTTCTTGGCCAACCTCACTTTGAAAGAAACCAGCAAGCTCCCCACATGCTGCATTTAGCCTAGAACAGAGCTGTCCTCTTCCAGAGGCCAAATGAGCGCTCAGCTCCAATTTACAAAACAACAGCTGGAAATCCCTGTGTGCCTACTCACAACAGTGCTTTGGTCATGGCTTACCACAGTAAGGAGGACTTGCTTGTGTACCTATAGTAATACAGCTTTACTGCTGAATCCTAGGCCTTATGGGCAGTAGAGTGCTCCCTTACTCCAGGGCTAAGAAAATACATGCAGGCAACAGCTCCATCTTAAGGAATGGAAATTCTAAGCCCCAGTCTGAAAGAGGGAAAAAAGCAAGTAGCAGAGTGCTACTACCTGGAATACCTCTGGCACTACATGCAGCAGACCTACTGCACGAACCACATAGCATTCCCACACACAGAGCAAGTCCGAAGCTGCCACTGGACACTGTGCACTCAGTGGCCACATCTACAGCAGTTACACATTCTTGGGCAGTGGAAATCGTAAGCCCTGGCCTCATTTTGGCCTGTGACCACTATCACGTTCTTAGACAATTCCTGGGACTCTTCAAGGACATTCCCAGAGGGTTGCCTGCATGCAGCTTGCCATCAGCTGGGAAACCAGAGTTCAGTAGTTGGACACAAACATTACGTACCAGTCTGCTTTGGTACAAGAGAACACACTGGAACATTTAACTTCCTAGCACGGCTGTGGCTTCACTGCCTAGATTTTGTGCAGGCAGACAACTACCAGTGCCTTTACAACAGTGCTGCTGCAGTATCTTGGATTTATGGAACATCAGGAGACTAGAAACCTCCAGATTCTTGGACAGAAAAGGTATGTGCGGGCTGGGAGGCATATCATGAACGTAAAATTAGAAGACTTGCAAACTAACCACCATTCCCAGCATCCATTTCCAAAACATTATAGATAACTGCAAAAAGTGCCCATGAGGAAGATCCACTACCTCAGGAGCGGACCTCTGAACCCGTAACAAGCCATACCTGTAAGGATGTTCTTGAAGGCTTCTTCTACATTTGTTGAATCCAGAGCGGAAGTTTCAATAAAAGATAAGTTATTTTTTTCTGTAATAAATAACAAGTGGTTCAGTTAGAAACTTTAATAGCACTTCATTTCACCTTTACTTTCAGGTTTTCACTTTTATTTTTAGGCCAAATCAGCTGGGGCACAGTCTTTTTTATTTCATCTTTTTCCCTGTTACATTAGGAACAACTTGATGCACCATTTATTTAGCTGCTAGCGTTTCAGCAGCATCACCTTTGCCCACTGCCTTTCCATAGCACGAGAAACATTTCCCTCACTGCCACCCTCGCTCAGTCAAGCAATGCAGTATTATCCTCATCCGGCTACAGACCACCCCTAGAAGCACCCCGAGCAAGAGCACGGGCAAAAGCATGTTGGCTGCCATAGGAATCAAAATTCTCCACTGCAACCCCCAAAAGATAAACAGACCTACCCTTTCCTAATCAGACCCCCCCCTCCGAATTACAATAAACCCCCTAGTAATACAGTCTGTTTTCTTATTTCTCCTTACAATGCAGAAGATTTTTTTTTATTAAAAAAAATTTATTAACACCCAAACATCACACGTAGAATGGTACTGTACCACCTGCCCAGAAATAGGCACGTTTCAGTCATAGAGCTTCAACAGCAACACCTGTACCACCACTAGCTATTTAAAACAGTCTTAGTGGGAAGTCAGGGGCAAAAAATAAGATGTTGAACAAGTGACCAAAGTAATGTACCTACTAACTTGTAGTGACCAAAGTAATGCACCTACTAACTAGGGCGCTTACTAACTTGTTTTGCTTCTCTTACAGACTTCACTTCTCATTCATCTGACAATTTAAAGTGGTTTCACTAACAACAGGGTACTTGCTTACTCACAAACTTCAGAAAACATGTTTAAGCAAGCCCTAGTGATATTCCTAGAAGGATTTTAAAGGCTATACACTTAAATTCCACCTCCAAGCTTGATAGGCACGCAAAAGTAAGCAGAATGTGAAGGTGACACAGCTGACAGCCCAGCTGAAGTGCCTCTACACCAATGCACGCAGCACGGGCAACAAACAGGAGAAGCTGGAAGCCACCATGCTGCTAGAAAGCTACGACCTGGTTGCCATTACTGAAACCTGGTGGCAGGAATCCCACGGCTGGAGTGCGGCTGTCAATGGCTACAGGCTCTTCGGAAGGGGCAGGCGAGGAAGGAGGGCCGGAGACTTTGTCCTCTACATCAAGAAATGGGTAGAGTGTGAAGAGCTGTCTCTGAAGAACAGCCATGAGCAGGGTGAAAGCTTATGGGCAAGAATTAAGAGACTGAGGCAAGAAAGGGAACCTTGTGGTTGGGGTCTACTGCAGGCCGCCCGATCAAGCGGAGCCTGTTAACAAAGCCTCTTTACTCCAGCTCCAGGAAGCATCGTGCCCGCAGGCTCTCGTCCTGCTGGGGGACTTCAGCCACCCCAACAGCTGCTGGAAAAGTAGCACAGCAAGCTGTAGGCAATCCAGGAGACTCCTGGCGTGCATCGCGGATAACTTCTTAAGCCAGGTAATAGACAACCCCACCAGAGGGGATGCAATACTGGGCCTGTTGGTCACCAGTGCAAGTGAGCTAATTGGTGACGTCAAGATTGGAGGCAGCCTCGGCAGCAGGGATCACACGCTGGTGGAGTTCACAGTACACAGGGATACGGGTCAGGTGAAGACTAAAGTCAGGACCCTGAATTTTAGGAAAGCGAACTTCGAGCTCTTCAAGGAATTAGTCAATAGGACTCCCTGGGAAACTGTCGGGGACAAGGGAGCAGAACAGAGCTAGCAGATCTTTAAGGACATTTTCCATAGAGCACAAGCTCTTGATCCCCAGGTGTAAGAAATCAGGAAAGGAAGGCAAGAGACTGGCGTGGCTGAGTTGAGACCTGCTGGTCAAACTAAGGGGTAAGAAGGAACTGCACAGGCCATGGAAGCAGGGACAGGTATCCTGGGAAGAGAGCAGGGACACTGCCCAGTTGTGTAGAGATGGGGTCAGGAAGGTCAAGGCGCAGCTGGAGCTGAACTTGGCAAGGGACACAAAGAATAGTAAGAAGGGCTTCTATAGGTACATCAGCCAGAAAAGGAAGGTCAAAGAAAGTGTACCCCCTGATAAGCAAGACTGGCAAACTGGTAACAATGGACGAGGAGAAGGCTGAGGTACTCAACTTTTTTGCCTCCATTTTCACTGGGAACCTCTCTCCGCACACCTCTCGAGTGAACAGACCACAAGACAGGGACTGGGGGAGCAAAGTTCCTCCCACTGTAAGAGAAAATCAGGTTTGTGACCACCTGAGGAACCTGAACATACACAAGTCTATGGGACCTGACGAGATGCAGCCCAGAGTCCTGAGGGAATAGGCTGATGCAGTTGCCAAGCCAGTCTCCATGGTATCTGAAGAGTCATGGCCACCAGGTGAATTCCCCAGTGACTGGAAAAAAGGAAACATTGCACCCATTTTTAAAAAGGGTAGAAAGGAGGACCCTGGGAACCACCGACCTGTCAGCCTCACCTCAGTGTCTGGGACGATCCTCCTAGAAGCAATGCTAAGGCACAGGGAGGTGATTCAAGATAGCCAGCATGGCTTTACCAAGGGTAAGTCCTGCCTGACCAACTTAGTGGCCTTCTATGATGGAGTGACTACACCAGTGAACAAGGGAAGAGCTATGGATGCCATCTATCTGGACTTTGACATGGTCGCCCACAACATCCTTCTCTCTAAATTGGAGAGATATGGATTTGATGGGTGGACTGTTCGGTGGATGATGAATTGGTTAGATGGTCACATCCACAGGGTAGTGATCAATGGCTCAGCATCCAGATAGAGATCTGTGACGAGTGCTGTCCGTCAGGGGTCCGTATTGGGACCAGTACTGTTCAATATTTTCATCAATGACACAGTGACATCAAGTGCACCCTCAGCAAGGTTGAGGACGACACCAAGCTGACTGGTGCAGCTGACAAGCCTGAGGGATGGGATGCTATCCAGGGGGGATCTGGACAGGCTTGAGAAGTGTGCCCGTGTGAACCTCATGAGGTTCAACAAGGCCAAGTGCAGGGTTCTGCACCTGGGTGGAGGCAACCTGCAGTATCAATACAGGCTGGGGGATGAAGGGATGGTGAGCAGCCCTGAGGAGAAGGACTTGGGGGTACTGGTGCACAAAAAGGTGGACATGACCCGGCAACGTGTGCTGGCAGCCCAGAAACCCCCCACAGCCTGGGCTGCATCCCCAGCAGCGTGGGCAGCAGGGCCAGGGGGGGATTCTGCCCCTCTGCTCCGCTCGGGGGAGACCCCCCTGCAGTGCTGCCTCCAGCGCTGGGGCACCAACAGCAGAAGGAGACGGAGCTGTTGGAGCGGGGCCAGAGGAGGCCCCGGAGATGCTGGGAGGGCTGGAGCCCCTCTGCTGTGAGGACAGGCTGAGAGAGCTGGGGGGGTTCAGCCTGGAGAAGAGAAGGCTCCGGGGAGACCTTGGAGCCCCTTCCAGTCCCTCAAGGGGCTCCAGGAAAGCTGGGGAGGGACTCTGGATCAGGGAGGGGAGCCATGGGACCACGGGGAAGGGTTTTACACTGAAAGAGGGGAGATTTAGGTGAGATCTGAGGAAGAAATTCTTTGCTGTGAGGGCGGTGAGCCCCTGGCCCAGGTTGCCCAGAGAAGCTGTGGCTGCCCCATCCCTGGAGGGGTTCAAGGCCAGGTTGGACAGGGCTTGGAGCAACCTGATCTAGTTGAAGTTGTCCCTGCCCACGGCACAGGGGTAGGACAAATGGTCTTTAAAGGTCCCTTTCAACCCAAACCACTCTATGATTCTATTAATGTCCCTAGGCCTATAAGGGCAAAAGAGCATTTGCCCAGTGCTCTGCAAGATAAGGAAGACAGGGAAGTAATGCAGTGGCAGCAGCTCACAAAACCCACTTAACTTCTCCCAACAATTGATAATCTCCAAGTCTGATGATCGCTGCATTGAAATGAAACTAGATGATACTGCTCTATGCATCAGTGCTCTGGAGCAGAAACTACACCATCTAAGATAAGGTTCAAGTGTTCACTTGCAGCTGTCCATATTGATATATACTCAGTAGAACCAGGCCTCTAGGAAGGAAGGAAAGACATTTTGTGTTGTGATATTTTGTATTTATATTGTGACATCTTCTCTTCTAGATGTTGCTTACTGTTTCTAGCCTTGCTAGAGGAAGTGTTTAATCTTCACCTATCAGGCAGCTCAAGGACAGTGTTTCAAAAACACGTACTACCACTAGATTAAAA
>VYZM01018840.1:346692-364987 GCA_013398915.1 Dromas ardeola | reverse complement strand
AGTCATGCTTGACCAACCTGGTAGTCTTCTACAGTGAGAAGGCTGGCTTAGTGCATGACTGGAGAGCAGTGGATTTTATTTATTTAAACTTTTAGTCAAGGCCTTTGACACTGTCAGTCACAACATCCCCATACACAAACTGATGAAGTACAAGCTAGATAAATGTAGACTGAAAATGGGCCAAATTGCTAGGATCGAAGAGTTGTGAACGATGGGACAGAGGGCACCTGCAAGCCAGTTTGNAGTCCACGTGCAAGCCATTTTGCAGACAGTACAAAACTTGTAAGAGCGGTTGATAAACCAGAGGATTGTGCCACCATTCAGAGGGACCTCAATAGACTGAAGAAATGGGCCACCAGTAATCTCATGAAGTTTAACAAAGGGAAATGCAAAGTCCTGCATCTGGGCACGAATAACCTGAGGCACCTTTAACACTGTCAACCAACTGATTGGAAAGTGGCTTTACAGAAAAAGACCTATGAGTCCACATGGTGGACATATTGAACATGAGCCAGTAACACTGCCCCTGAAGCAAAGAAGGCACACAGCCTTCTGGGCTGAGTTAGGAAAAGTGTTGCCAGCAGGTTGAGGGAGTTGGCTCTTACACTCTACACAGCACTGGCTGCACCACCTCTGGAGTACTGTGACCAGTTCTGGGCTCCTCAGTAGGATACTCACTGAAGCAAGTCCTGAAAAGGGCCACTAAGATGCTTAAGGGACTGGAGCTATCATCTGTCATATGAGGAGAAACTGAGCAAGCAGAGATTGTTTAGTTGGGAAAAGATAAAATGAGGCAGAGGGAAATTTTCCTCAATGTGGATGAATACCTGATGGGAGAGAGTAACAACAATGAAGCAAGACTCTGCTGAGCAACATCCAATGGCAGGCCAAGAGACAAGAGGAAAAAAGTGAAACACAGGAAGTTCCATTTAAATACAAGAACTGTAAGAGTGGTCACACACTGGAACAGGTTGCCCTAAGAGGCTATAGATTCTCCATGCTTGAAGATATTAAGAATCCACTGAACAACATCCAGAGCAACCTGCTTTGCTTGATCCTACTTTGAGCAGGAAGGTTGGACTAGACAGTCTCCAGAGGTCCCTTCCAATCTTAACTATTCCGTGATCCTCACTGTTTGTTTACATACCCAAGTAAAATTTGACTGCACAATAAATCTGCTTGTACATTGTGGAATTTTTTTTTTTTCCTCATTCTGAGTTTAGCATTTTTCCTGGTGCCATGCCATGTTTCTGATTACACTTCCGAGTAGAGACATACTGAGCTTTTCATCTGTTCACCATCTGGATCAGCAAACAAAAAGCAAATTCAGGCAAAAGAGCAGACTTGTATGGGAATTAGTCAGCATAATCAAACCTACAATACTATGCAAAGGTAACATGAGAACAAGGGATAAAAACCATTCCACCGCACTTAAAATATATGTCTGTATTAAGACAAGCCAGTTAGTTGAACCGATCCACACTTTCTTGGATATAACCAATGCCTAAGGGTATACTAAGAAGTGCATGAGAAAAAACATGCTTACGTGCAACAATCAAGCATTTCTCTGTGCAGATGAATCAATGTGGACACCGTATACATAATCTTTAACAAGACTTTTCCAAACTTCAGTACAGAAAACTTGTGCACATCCCCAGGCAATCTAAAATACAGTTCATCAAATGGAAGGTACTCCAGAATCATTGAAAACAGTGTCTGGAGAGGACCTCGAAAGGTCAGCCTTTCCATTCCCTGGTCTGGCACGGGAATAGTCAAATTTCACTTCATTCTTGGCGGGTGTTTTCCCTGTGGAGATATTAAACATTACCAATAATCACATTTCCACCACGTCCTATGTACTCCTACTAGAAAGCTAGCTCTTTATGAGGTCTTTTCCAAATTGTCATTATGACAATTAAATAAATTTTTTTTATGACTTTATTGTAGAAAAATCAGTTTATTTTCCTCTTTTTCCGTGGCTAGCTTGAATTTATTTCAAGTCTGAGGAGAAATAAGAGTCATCTGTCAATTAAGCAGTCTCAGTTCCTTCAGTCTAAACCACAAATCATTTACATCACTGACATCTGATTTCACTCTTCCCTTATACTTGCAACTAGTCCTTGTTGAGAAAACAAAAACAAACAAATAAAAAAAAAACAGAGAAAGAGATAAAATAAGTCCCAGAGTCCTGAAGTGCAAAGAAAAGGTCAATAATTACTTGAGGTTTCTTACACAAAAGAATCTCTCATGCATTTTGAGGAAAAAAAAACACACAGGGAGAAACTCTCCAACAGCACAACACTGCTGAATCACATTCACTTTATAATTCTATACAACAGGTAGAACCTGTCATGAGGAACTTTTACCTAACCTTTTATTCACCGTTGGTTTTACATTCGTGCTTAGAGATTATTTTTTTTCTTGATGCTAAGCATTTGTTGAGGTTATTATCTTCAGTATACCCGTAACCTTTCCCAGCTTTGTGTTCTCTATGAGCTTTTGCATCTACCATCTCAATTCCAACACTGAAACTGCCAGTGACAAGACTGACCAGTTCAGGACCTAGGACAGATCCAGACGCAGAACAAGCGCTACCACCTCTTCTCACATGCTTCCCCCTTGACAGCAACCATTCCCCACCACCTCTTCGGGCTGGTCTTCTGGGTAGTTTTAAACCCACCTTACAGTAGTTCCATTTAGAACAGGGGCGGCCAATTTGACAGGTGGAAGGCAACACACCCAAAAATCCCTCTTGCGGAAGGCTACAGTCCAGCCAATGAGATGACAGGGGCAACAGCGGCTTTTCTCACTTGCATCTCCTTGAAGGTCAGCACATGCTTCTTGCTGCAGGCCCACTTAAAGCTCTGGTATACTCCTAGCTGATCTGCTATAACAAGATATTCTAATGTCTGGTTCAGTTCAGAGCAAGCTCTGAGTTGAATAACAAACTACAATGTCACTGGTTCCAAACTCAATCATCACCTGATTTTAGAACAAGCTTTGCATTTAAAATTAAGATTTCTTTTGGTGAAATACTAATTGTTTTCCGTATTATCCATAATTATTTTTTCATATTTTTTAATTATTTTTCCATTGTTTTTTTTAAAAATGACTTTTAGACAATTTAATAGTGGCTAAATATTAGATTTTTCCAGGCAGGGCTCATCATAAACGCATAGACGCATTTTGTGTTTAATTTATCACCTTCATTTATATAACATATAATTTTTCCAGTACTTCTAGAAATGCAGTCAACAGCAGCTGTTGTAGAGTACCTTGAGTCCTTCCTTATCCATTTTTCAGTCAGGCACTGTTTACCAATTTGCTTTATACTAGTCTTCTAGAATTTTACATATCTTCTATGAACTGTCCAAGATAATTCTCAATAGCTCTGAAATTGCCTCAGCCAGCTTTTTCAACCACTCTAAGGGGGAATTTCTTTGTAATTGTGAAAATACCTAACTACTTTCTAGCCTGTTCTTTCTCTATTCATGCCTTCATCACTGCTTGATATTTGTTTTAACAAGTAGCAGAGCTATTTTTTCAATCAGATCCGCATCAGAGTTTTCAGCCATGGAGGTACTCTTCTGATGAACTACAATAACATTTTGAGATTTTTTTTTCCTTAGCTTCTGTAAGCAGATAATCTATCTGACGTGATCACACAGATGAAGGGCAGAGCCATTACAGAGCGACATTAAAGCAATCACCGCCTCTGCTGGGCTTCCCTATCTCCCATGCCATTTACTCCATCCTCCAAAGCACTCCGAAACAGCTGTGAATTTGTAATCTAGCTTCAAGGCATCTTAATATCAAATACAATAATGGAGAACCACAGCTGATAAATACCAGTACACTTGTCAGTGGGAAACTCACATTCACTGTCTTGTTGCTACACAAGTTCAACTATAAGGGCTTCAAAATATAGGAAAGGGAATAATAAAGAAAAAAGGGTTCTCAAAGCTGAACAGAAGATCTGAAGAGATCTCAAAATTGTGCAACCGTATTTCCTACCTTATTGCAATAAATAAGGTTCTTTTTAATCTTATTTTACAGTACATCCAGACTTGCTGTTAACAACTGAAAAGCATCTGGCAAACATACAGCCAAAGGAAAAACAAATGCAAAGAGAAAGTTCGATAAAAGTTTGGGACAACAAGCAACAGCTCACGAGGGAGTTGACAATGAAACAAGAAACAAAACAAAGTGGGCAGAGTTTTAGTGGCCTAATCAATAAATAGGTGTAAAAAATGTTTTACAACCAGGGAACGAAACAGCAAGAAAAATATGTGAAGTTTGGATGTCGTCAAGGAGATAAAGAGATACCAGTGACAAAATGCAAACACTGACTATTATTGTAAAACATATCAAAGTTGCTGCTTGTCTTTCATACTCTCTATTTCAGCATGTCCTCGTGTTTACTGAAGCTACAGTCTTCAGCAGCCTTAATTCCACCTGAAAGCAACTATTTCTCTTGAGCTTCCATGTACAAAACCTCCCATATTTAGCTAAGCATTAAGTGTCCTTGCAATGAAAATCTCCTTTGATTTCTCCAACTTCAATGTGATCTCTGCACTACTGTTACTTCAGCTGCCAAAAATCCTAAGTCTCTACAATGAGAAATGGCCTTATAACATGACCCATAAAGCAACTCAAAGTAAATAACTTGCAAAATCAAAACGCTATATACCTTCTACAAAGTTGGCATAGAGAATGCGTCACTTAAGGGTAGGTGCTTTAGGATTACAGCTATAACTGTTAAATGAGAGATGCTTAGGTAGGAAATGGCTCAAGTACTACGTCCAATTTACACCACTTAACTCCTAATTCTGCCCTTAGCTCGCTTGCGGGTTACTCCATCTACAAATCTACCAATTAGTGTGAAAGTGGTTCAAGTCAACTGGACCCAGCAGATGTTTCATCATGTTTACAGGTTGCTCTGTAGTACCCTACAGCTGAACTTCCCTAAGGCTTTCCACATTTTCCTTTCTGCCTTTGCAGATACTTCCCTTTGATGACTAAGTAGCCACAGCTAATCATTCTTCCTACCACTGAAATACCCAACACACTTTCAAGCATGGGGACAGTGTCAGTGGACTGTAAAAATACAGGAGGAAAATAAATGCCACCCAAAAAACCCCAATCTGTTCTTGTCTTGATAAACAAAAGGTCTGCTTACAAACAATAATTCCAAAAGCTTTTTAATGCTTCATTTTTCGTATCACTTACAGCAACACTTGTCAAGTTTCCAAAAGGACTTGCCATAATATAGTTGACAGGGAACAAAATACACATACACAAACTGAAACCTGGCACATAAATACATACTATACAAATACACATAAACTCTCTCAGTGTAATGCAAAACTAAGTATTAGCAAGCTTTATGAAATACACATGCACACACAGAGTATATATTACATCATATACTCCCATCACAAACTGACTCAAAATTTTACCTTACAAATCACAAGTAGAAATAGAAAAAAAATCCAAGAACGTACATTTCAGAAGAAATACACTCATCTAAATCCTTTCACTGTAACTTGGCAACAAAATCTACAGAACTCTTTAGACAAAACATCTTTTGCAAACAAAATTCAGTAACCACGGGTTAGTATCTCTGGTTTTAGAATAACTCTGATGGGAACACTTGCTCTGTGAACTATTTCATGACAAATACCTCCACGAAGCAGCTGCTTGACCTTCCCTTCCCTCTTTGCACAGTTGCAGGCAGGGTAGGAAAAATAAGTTACTGCTTCTGTCAAAATCACAGCCAAAGTAGCTCACTTGCATGGCAGTTGGCTTGCAGACAATATTTTTGCCTGTTGTGATACATTAGAAGTTTGAACACGATATCTGCTAGCAAAACAAAAAGAAAAAAAACCCAACAAAATAAAAGAGTAGAAGACAGGTTGCAGAAGAGGAAAGCTAGGATTTTTTGAGTAATATCCCTAAACTGGGGACTAACTGCCACTAAACAACCACCCACTACTCCAGCAAGGCTCTAATACACAAAAGACCTTAAAACATCTTAAAACTACTCTAAGTAATAAAGGACATACATTTAGATCTTGTTACCATGCACTTCTACAAGAATGTTAGGACAAATATGTAGCTATAACTTATGCAAAACTGCAACTGTTGCTACCTTTTCAGTTCCCCTCATATTTCCTTTACTTCCATTGAGCAATAGTATGGGGGTCCAATACAAGTTTCCAGTAACATGGTGACCACAACTTGCAACACAGCTCTGCTGCAAGAACTGATTGTTCAGCATTCCATGTATTTGCTTCCTGTGACACCTCCTGTCAGAAAACATAGGTAAACCTCATACAGATCCCTTCTCTTCATGGTCTATTTTCCTAGGAATTAAAAAAATCATGGAACCATTCAGGTTAGAATGAACCTCTTGAGATAATTTTTTATACTGTGAGGGTTGCCCAGACTGGTTGCGGAGTTTCCATCCTTCATCATATTCAAAAGGCTTCTGGACACGGTCCTGGGACACCAGCTCTAGGAGACCCTGCTTGAGCAGAAAGGGGAACCAGATGACTTCCAGATGTCCCTTCCAACCTGTAATTGATTAGAATTCTGTAGTTCTCCAACTGATTCTGTGACACCCCCCCTGCTCAAGCAGGGCCAGACACAGTAGATTGCCTAGTACCATGCGCAGTTAGATTTTTAGTATCTCCAAGGATGGAGACCTCACAGCCTCCTTGAACAACCTGTTTCAGCGCTTGACCATGCTCACAGTAAAGAAGTGTTTGTGTTCAGATGGAATTTCAGTATTTGTAGCTTGTGCCCATTGCCTTTTGTCCTGCCCACGGGCACTACTGAGAAGAGTTTGGCTCCCCCTTCTTCATTCCCTGCCTGCATTGGTAAGATCCCCCCTGAGCCTTCTCCAGGGTGAACAGTCCCAGCTTTCTCAGCCTTTCCTCATAGAAGAAATGCTCCAGACCCTTAATGACCTTTGTGACCCTGCACTGGACTCTCTACAGTATGTCTGTCTTTCTCTTGTACTGGGAAGTCCAGAACTCAACATTCCAGATGCAGCCTGACAAGTGCTGAGCAGAGAGCACCTCCTTCAACCTGCTGGCAACACTCTTCCTAACCCAGTCCAGAAGCCTGCCTGCATTCTTTGCCATGGTGGTCTAGCTGGCTCACGGTCAGCTTGCTGTCTACCAGTATGCCAAGCTACTTCTCTGCAGAGCTGCCTTACAGCTGGTCAGACCGCCTGGGGTTATTCCTCCCCGATACAGGATTCTGCATTTCCCCTTGTTGCACTTCATGAGATTCCTTTCAGCCCAGTTTTCCATCCTGTCCAGGTCCCTGTGAACGGAAATACAACTATGGGATGGATGAGCAACTCCTCCCAGTTTTGTACTGCCTATGAACTTGCTGGGGGTGCACTCTGTCCCAGCATCCAGGTCATTAATGAAGATGCTAAACAGCATTGGACCCAGTATCAGCTCCTAGGGTACACTATTGATGGCTTGCCTCCAGCTGGACTTTGTGTCACTGATCACAAACCTCTGGGTTCAGCCACTCAGCTAGTTCTTTATCTACTTTGCTGTTTGCTTATCTAACCCGTACTTTGTCAGCGCAGGTGTGCTATGGGAGACAGTGTCAAAAGCCTTACTCAAGTTGAAGTAAAGAACATCCACTGCTCTCCTTGCCCTGAAAGTATCTATAGATTACCTACCATTACTGAAAACTACTGGGAGTACTATTATTTTTCATCAAGGGCTACAGATTTTTTTAATGAACTCAGCAGTGAGAATCATTTAAGAGGAAATCTGCTCAGAATGATAGGCAGATCTCAAAACAACACTAGAAAGGACAATCAATTTTTTCCCCAAATAATAAGTTTGGTATTTTTTCATTGTCAGTATTATCCTCAGATGACCTCAAATATTTAAAATTATTGCTATCATCTTCATTTAGCAAGCCTAAGATCTAACACTTGAGGAACTCCAATTTTTTAGTAAGGTGGACAATAGCTCAACTGTCATTGTAACAACCGTGCGTATGCCCTCCAAACCATTACCAGCTTATGCACTATCTTCTTTGCATTATTAATCAAGCATTCTGATGCAAATTTTCATCCATGCTGATATAAAAGGAAACTCAGGGCTTAAGCAGTGTATCTACAAATGGAAAAATCATTAAAATCCTGTCACCTAAATCCGTAAATCAGGGTAAGGAACATCAACCGCAATCCAATTAAGACAGGCTTAGAGGAAAACAGAGGCTGACTAGTAGGACAGGCTATATTGGGCTTCTGAGGCATCTGAAAAGAAAAGGTTAAGAAAACTCAAACCAAAAGGAGACCGATGGATTTGAGAGAACAGTGCCTGGGGACAAATACAGAGCTTCATATAGTTAAGACATCAAACATCTGGAAGATGGGTAAGACTAACAGCCACATTACTATGGTCTGGAATTCCTCCCTGCACACACTGATCCAGAAGAAAAAGGCCATCTTACCGCTTGACTGTTCAGTTAGGACTTCAATGTGCTACCGTTTGTGTGCTGAAATTTCACATCGTTTTAATTGTTACTTCAGTTTCATAACTCAGAACTATTTTTCAAGCCTATGACATTAACCTGTATTATCTTTCCTACGACGTTAACTTTTTAAACAACTAGCTGGTTTGGGTTTTTTGTCTGATTTTCATTTAAACACCAAAAAAGTGCAAAAGTACAAAACAGTATCTGGATCCCTTTTATAACTGAAAAGGCCTCTGAAATGGCATAAATCTATCTCATATAAACAAAGACAACATACAAGAAAGCACCCCTACAAAGTGTTCTCCACAGAAAGATAATGGTCTCTCAGTACAACCACTGACAATTACGGTTTCTTTTCTGTAATTATCTGATTTTTCTTTATTTGCTGCAATGTTATCTATGAAATTAGATCTGTAAGAACACATGCAAGGAAAATATTCTACCTCAAGCTGTGCAGAGGGAAGTATTTCTCTATCTCCTGCCCTTAAATATTTTTAGGACTCTGTTGGGTTTTGGTTTTGTTTTTTTTAAATATAAAAAAGTCATTCAACCATAACAAAGATGACAATATCTGCACCTTTGGCCACTTTCCTATCTAAACACAACCACCAAAAATGAAAGTGCATACAAAGCTGTCTTACGTAGAATCATACCAGCAGAATTTTATTTTAGGGAAGATGTTCCATGAAGTTCAGGAAGAACTGTACTGATTAAGAAAAAGCACATTCCCAGTGGGAAATAACAGCATAACATCCTTACAGTGATGATTATTATTGCAAATAAACCAAATAAATTCTACATTGTGTTCACTGAATAGCAGAAGACACAACCACCTAATGCTGAAAACTCACCAATTTACAGCTGTCAATGATCTACCCTGCTTAACAGTATATTCTAGAAATAAAATGGGATAGAGAATTGATTGAATAGAAATGGAACAGACACATGAGCACATCTGTTAGAATAATGCATTGGCTTGTGGGAGAGAAAGGAAAGGTAAAACCAGATAAGAGGTGAGTCATAAGTAACAATACACATAACTCATGGTGAAATAAAATAAGAAAGAAGAGGCTGAAATAACACAAACAGGAGAGTAAGGTATTTATTTAAGAACAAGCTCACCTCAACTTAATGTAAATGACTGACTACAGGTCTGTGTAAAGACAGTCGTTGGCTTAAAGGCTCAGCAATAGAAAAGATGAGTGATGTTATCAACTGCAACAAGGCAAACACTGGAGAAGTAAAAGGAAGAATTCAGGGTTTGACCCTGTTAAGGTTAAAACACTTGGCTAGACATTTTCCAGGCTGACAGAGAACATGACCAAAATAATCTAAATACTACGGCAGCGCAGCACAAGTTAGAGAAGAGGCTTCCAACTATTTTCATTTGCACGCTTATAAAGTTTTTCAGTAGTAGTTTGAATTATTCTAATGAATTTAAACTACAAACAACAGGTTTATACTTTTTGACCTTCTCTTACTTTCTCTTTTTATTGGCTTTGGCTAGGATAAAGTTAATTTTATTCAGAGTAGCTTGTATGTTTTGGATTTGTGATGTGTTGATAACACACCTATGCTTTAGCTGTTGCTGAACAGTACTCACATGAAGGCCTCTTCTGTTTCTCACACCGCCCCAGGAGTAGGCTGGGGGTGCACAAGGAGTCGGGAGGAGACACAGCTGGGACTGCTGACCCCAACTGACCAAGGGGATATCCCACGCCGTATGATGTCATGCTCAAGAATAAAAACCGCAGGCAAGAAGGAGGAAGGAGGGAACATTCACAGTTACGGGGCTTGTTCTCCCAAGTAACCATTATGCGTGATGCAGTCCTGCTTTCCTGGAGATGGCTAAACATCGGCCTGCTGATGGGAAGTAGTGAATTAATTCCTTATTTTGCTTTGCTTGTGCACACAGCTTTTGCTTTACCTATTAAACAGCCTGCGAGTTCTCGCACTTTTATCCCTCCAACCGTCTCCCTCATCCCACTGCGGGGCAGGGATGGTAAGCGGCTGTGTGGTGCTTAGCTGCCTGCTGGGGTTAAACCACAACACCCTTTCACAGAATCCATAAATTATTTTCCAAGAGTTCAAAAACCTCAGTTCAAAAAACACTACCTTAGACAATTATGCTTGGGAACACAAGTCAAGGAAAGTTAAGGGAAGAAAATGAAAATAAGGAATGGCACTAATCTAACCACAGGGCTCCAGTTTTATGTGGGCACAAGGAAGCTGAATTTATGTTTCTTTTCCAAGGTGTACAACTGGTATAGATTTAGAATTATTAAGTTAATAACAAAAGAACAGAAAAGTCCTCACCGTATTTTCAGGCCAAAGTAGTCATAGATATACTACGTGCAAAGAAAGAAGTATCATTCAATAAAATAACAATAAAAACTAATTAAGTCCATCAACACATTCATCAAGTCTGAAGGGAAGCAGTGAGCTATAACATGCTACTTCCTATTAAATACTTGCTACTAAAGAAAAAAGCGTATTAAGCATGTTAATATGCTTCACAACATATGAAACATTCAATCTAGATGTAAAGAAACCATACACCTTAGTGTAGCCACTTACGGCACAAGGAGCCCATTCTCCTGAGCCAATTTGTAGTATTCCTCCTTCGGAGGGACACAGTGTTAGGAATTGGCTGTGAAAGACCACTAGGAAAGATTAGCTGCGAAAAACTATATTTACAATATAAAAACTTCAGTTAGTTACAAGACTACTATTCCAACCAGCA
Organism: Dromas ardeola; assembly: GCA_013398915.1. Classification (NCBI taxonomy): domain Eukaryota; kingdom Metazoa; phylum Chordata; class Aves; order Charadriiformes; family Dromadidae; genus Dromas; species Dromas ardeola. The sequence goes on along the minus strand of VYZM01018840.1, from coordinate 353,730 downwards.
CCTCAGTGTGAAGCAGTACTTATGGCAAGCAAGGTAAGAAAGAAAAAGACAAAAATGCAACCACGTATTTAAGAGATGCTGAAAGAGATCAAGTTTCCAAAGTAAACAGAGGACGTGGAAAACAGCTTGCATGAAGTACTTCAGTACCAAAGACTATTACTGACATGTCATATGTGTTTTCTATAAAGACATAAATAGTCTTTAAATTATGGGTTTGGTGAAACATACCTAGTCATATGTCAGGAAAAGAATTTACTAAAGAAACATTTTGGCCAGGAAGATGATCATAATATGGGAGGAAAACCAAAACCAAACCCCTACAGCTGACGGTTAACATAGCAGAAGCACAAATTCAACATGAAGTTAAGTATGCAGGAAGCACATTTACTACATTTAACATAGCTAGCAGTGAGGAACTGTAACTTCTTAAATTGCCCTCGCTCCAGACTAACTTTAACTGCTTATATGTGCCATCTAACAGACCATCAGCATGCCAGCAGACAGGGTAAACTTTAACTAGCATTTCCTCTCAGTTTAAAAACAAAAACGAACACCTAAAAAAACCACCACAAACCAACAACATAAAAGGAAAAATAAAATAGAATATATACACAGATGGTTTCAAATCAGTAGGTCTAAAAACCCCAGGGACACACAGATTAGAAAGTCTGAAGATTACCAAGAACAGGAAATCAGACTTCATATGAAAATTGCCAACGAACTCACATCCCCTTAAAAAACGGAAGCAAAGTCCAATTTCAGTTAAGCAAAAATAACTCTTTGATTTTTCCTAGAATTTTCAGCTGTAGCTACTTTGAAATAAATTACAAAAAAAAATCAGTCGCTGGTTAAAATATTAAGCAGAATAAACCACAATCACTGCAAATCTAATATACTAATGCCTCTCATGTCCCACTTAGGAGTTTTATTTACTTATGTCTGCATATGAAAATTCTAAATTCTTGTTAATTTCAGCAGAATATTCAGGCAACATCCGCCAGTTTAAAGTAGAAGAGACTTCATTATCCCCAAGACCCACCCCACCCAAAATTCATGCAATGACCTCACATCGATTTAATTAGTAAAATTATAATGCTAATACTTGAGCCAGACCTGTTGCCATTGTATAGATACCAACAAATACAATCTGTTTGTGCCCACAAATATTCTCATCAGTAATCCCCAACCTGACATTCAGAATGGATAAAATATTGTAAAAGTTTAAAACACATTAAGTACAGTGTTTTGGAACACGGTTGAGCAGCCAAGATCCACAAAGGTGTCAACAACATCAAGAAATCACCAAACATCAAGAATTAATCTAGCAATAAAGGAAAATGACGCAAGGCCTTACCTATGTTTGAAAAGCATCTACCAGAACGCCAAAACCCAAAAGCAGGTAATGGGAATTGAAAGAGAGGTGATAATCTGCTGTCATTATTATTAACCTTAATGAAAAGTCAATTCCTCAGACAATTACCATATGAACACAAAAAAGGCATACGCAATAATGACCGAAATATTACAGCTAAATAGTTAGGTACCCAATAAAAATGATGCAGTAACAAATTGATTGAGTGGAGAACATGTCAATCATCTCCACAGGTGAACATTCAGAATGTCACTATTTAACAGTGCAAACACTGTAGCTGCTGTTACTTGACACACTCTCACATAAGCACACTCTCATAGCTAAAAAAACAAAACACCACTAGCTTAACAGTTTTTTGTAACTTCTGTTCAATTCCAGTTTGGCCTATAACTGAACTTTTAACTGAAGAGCAAAAGGCTTCACATAGTGTTATTCTGTAATCCAAAACATACAACACAGGGTGGGGGGGAATAAAAAAAAAATCACACAATGGGATTCTATCATATGTACTTATTCCCTCCCAAACTACACAATTCCCTTCTAAATCAAGAAGCAGAAGGACACACGACTACAAAAGACAAAGATGTCCTTTTAGCATCACTAAACTTCTAAGGCTCTTTCAGCCTCAATTTTTGTGAAAAGGAAATCCATTTCTATCAACCCACAAAACCTGAATATTCTTATGTATTCCAGGTTTTTTAATTTTTCAAATCCTTTATATAAATTATGATACATTATTTTTATATATATGCACACATAAAATAAATATCCTAAGCTGTTCAACATAATGTTATTATTAGCGTCTTTCCAGCTTCCATTATTTTGTTTTCTACACTAGCACTGCACAAATAAAAATACTGTTAGACTAAGCAACTACTACAGTATTTTTAAAAGAACTACTATGTAAAACTGTTTTCTTTATCAGAATATAAGGTAAAAAAGACAAGTAAAAATACACAGTTTTAGTTGTTAGTTAACCTATTAACCAATAGCACAATCTAGTATTAGAACATTACTATATTACAGCTAAAAAGCCTACAGAAGGCAGCAACTCTTAATAGCTTTTCTAACGCACAGGTTAGCTTAATGCAAGACTTAACGGCACATCAACTTTCCAATTAAATAAAATTTTAAGTTTACATAGGACTCAAACCTTTTTTTTTTTTTTGGTAAAATAACGAAAAGAAGAGAAGAGAGGGAGAGGGAGGGGAGAGGGAGGGGGGAAGAGAACTTCAGTTGGCAGGGACCTATAGACCAAGTCTTTTCACAGGAACAAGCATGAAAATGTAATATGGAATGCATAATACTTCACAAGAAACACCACTGCCATTTTATTAGTCTTTATGTATAACCTTTATTTTTTCAATCAAATGAATGCTTCTAAACTTGGCAAATATAACTTCAGTTGTCAAAAGCATCAAGTCCCAAATAAAAAGCAGCTTACAGCTTTTGTAAAGGCTTTAGATCTGAAGAAATTAAGGCATTCTGGTGTATCGACAATTAAATTAACACAAATTTCACATATCTAAATTTACTAAACATGGTTTCTACGAATTCTTCAGTAACTTGACAGTGCAAAGGTGAAGTGTTCCAGTGGTGTTTCGCCACAAAGTTTTGAAAAATATATACTTAAAACATGCCAGGGCCAAATAAGCATTGCATTACTTATTATTATTATTACTTCTTATTACATAGGAAGGGGCAAAAGGGAAGACTTTGTGTCAACTTTGAAAAGCCTAAAGACTAACCTAATGAACAACTTTCTGCGGATAACGTATCATTTACAACTATGAGTGCAGATGAGCTGGCCTACTTCCAAAAATTTCATTTATCATCCAATAGAAATAATCACCATAAAATGAAAGAAAGTTGACAGCCTCTTCTTCAGACAAAATGGATAGAAAAAACAGCCATCTGATTTCTGGTTAATAGCAGCAAGCTTACATTCCAGTCATCACTGAAGTTTTCCTTGATCTCAGTCAAGCCACTTGACAATATTAGATTTGTTTGGACGTTTTGGCCCCACAATACAAACAGAAGGTTTTCTCTTCTGAAGGATCCAAGTAAATAGAGGCAATTTTAGCTACAAAATAATGAACAAAAAAAGTAACCCCCAGAAAGTATTTGCATTTTCAAAGGGCTAATGTTTTTAAACTAATGGATAGAATGTTTCTACTGAACTTTATGCAGCGAACAAATTAAGCACCTGACAAGCTCAGTAGGGTGTCTCCCTTTAGTAAGGAGCATAAAAAATTTTCAATATTGAATATTATTCAATACATACTGCTGCATCTCTGATACCTAATATCACTACAGAAATCCAGACACAGTCCTCACAAGTAATTCAAAGTGCAAATGGAACCAAAGAAGAAGAACCTATTCAGAAATTATTCTTGGATCTCCATGATGTTACTTTTACAGTTGCTGAGTTGATGTCCTTCAGACACACACACACATAAGCTATGATGAACTTTTTGGTAAAGATCACTTGATAAACTGCAAACAGATGAAAAACACTTTGACATGAGTATGAAACTACTTGCCATTTTAGAGTACATTGTCATTTTAATATTAAAATTTCAAGTTAGTCAAAATCATGTAGTGAACATTTTCCTTACAAAAAGGAACACACTAAAGCCATTACAAATTTGTATATCTACCCATATTTGACCAAAAGTTTTAAAGAACACACTGAGCCTAACTGATACTTCTGGTAGTACATACATAGGTTAAAAAAAAAAAAAAAGAAGAGTAAAGGGACTGACAGTTTAGGGAAAACCCTGAGATGCACAAGAGACAACAGCAGCAATTCAGCTGGATAGGGACGTGTGACAGAATTAAGTTATACAAAGCAGAAAAACCATATATTTGAAGACAGCAAAAATGTGAAAAATCAGAAATACTTTTAAACTACCTTACTTTGCAAATACAAAGCTTCAGGACTGAAAGCAGTTAATAACTTACATTACTTCAGTAACAGAGAGCAGACTTCCAGTTTCACCCACTCAGAACCCAGCATATAAGACAACACTCAAAGAACATTAAGTTTTTATTTGCCCTCTGAAGAGGCTTATGCTTCTTACTAGCGTTTTACAGACTTTCATGGCTACACTAGGCACTGTGCCATTACTAGTCATTGTCATGTATTTCAGTAGCCACAAAGCAGAGACTACAAATTAAGCACAGAGCAGATTTATCTTCCAACCCAATCTTGACTTGCCAAGTAAATTTCCTACTGCTAGCAGTACCGTAACTGATTCTTAACACTGTTATGTGAGCAAAGACAGCTGTACGTTCAATTGCAGCATCAGATACTGTTTTCTGTTTCCTTTCATAAAGTTATTAGGCTGGCACTAGTGACAAAACCAGCAGTTTCTCTGCTCCTGCTGCTCTGTACAGAGATCTTTGTGCAACGCTTCACCTCATGCTGTCACAAGCACAATCACAAGGTGAGCCAGATCAGGGAATTAGTCTGGATTACAACAAACCATTTTTGCCAAGTTAATTTTAACCCAGAGCGAGTCTCTAATCTATTACTGCAAGAGACTATATAAATAATTATGTCAATGTGGCAGGGGGAACAAGCACAGCAACCGAACCTTCTCCTTTGGGGACCAAAGTGTTCATGACACTGCAGCCAGTATCACGTGAGGAAATGCAAAGCACTGCTAGTTCTCTTTCAAAGCCAATTACCACATCCTACTCAACACGTGACATTCATCACTTTCATATGACAACCAGCACAAACACCTTGCAAATACGAAATTAATCTTACTTGTGACTTTCAGATAATCTCCACAATGTTTAATTTCCATGTCTACACACAAGTATTTTCATACTGCTTGCTAGTTCTTCATAAAGTTCAGGTTTGGAATAAAAGCACTCACTGAGGCAGGAGCTGGTCACACCACATGAAATGCAGCGTACAACTTTGTAGAGTTCAAGCAAAAATTCTACATCGACATATTGCAAGCAGGTTGCACTATCATTCTTCAAATTAGTCTTCTCGGAGCACAGGAAGAATTTTATTAATGTTCATAAGCCAATTTGTTTAGTTTTTTTTAAGGTACTCCGAGATACTTTTCTTGTCACAAACACTCTTATTGACAGATTAAGTGTCTTCAGATTTTCCACACAGATAAAAATCAAGTTAAGACTCTTGTTATAAGCTATATTATCTTAACCTCCAATTAGTTTATCTGGCACTGTTAACTACTGTAGCAACTAGATGCAGTCATAAATTACTTTAAAGCATCTCTTTAAAAAATGTTTTGTATTGTTACCTTTTTTGTGAAAAAGGATTTTTGACCATTTCTGTTTAAGACTACCAGGTGGCTGATGTTCTCAAACTTTAAATTGCACTATTTTGACACTAGTATGGATAAAGGATGGAGATCATGAGCGGTACCTTGTCTGCCATCAGTCTGATACACAAGATGTTGGAAGTGAGTACAAAGAGATAGCAGGCAACTAGCTGATTATTAAAAATTCCTCCTCTGAAAAGTACTATTATACACATTGACTGTACTCACCAGCATTAACTAGCTGTCATTTACTTGCCAATAGCCTAATAAAATCTGTTTCCTCTGTACTGCCTTCTTTGATTTGCTCTAAGATGACCCCATCTAGACAAGATATCTGACTAAATCTAGCCTTTAAGAATAAAGGCACACACTAACTGCAAATGTCACCGTGTCTTTTAACTGGCATTCTCATAAGAATCTGCTAATAAGAAATAGAACACAAAAGAACGCAATCTATGGTATCTTGGAATTAAAAGTAATTATTTTAAGAATGTCAATTAAAAAAATTAACATTTACACTCACCTAAAGCTAGTATTTTCTACAGTAGTAAGTAGAAGAGATACCAGCTGAATTATCCCAAAAAACACGGAGGCCACAACAAATTCAAAACTACAGTTTTAAAAAAATACAGACATGTTAAGGCAAAATTCAGACAAATATCCGAACACCATGGAGCAATCACACAGCTCATTTCCTTACATTTAGTAGTTTCCTTACGCTTAGCACTTGCAGTCCCAGGATACAAAGCTCGAAAGCAGGAAGAGAAGATTTAAAGGAAAAAAGCATGAGCACTGAACTAAGGAATATATGGGGTAAAAAAAACTCTCACAGGCCTATGTGGGGGGAAAAAAGGAACTATGGTTTCCTTGCCATATTTAAATAACTCAGTAATTGCAAAGATGTCAAATGCCAAGTCTAACAGTTCACATTTCCAGCATTTCCCATCAGCAAATTGGGAAAGTTATGTTATTCTTTTAGTTTCTTACGTTAATACCACTCCTAGGCGCAGCCCTTCTGTGGAGGGAAATAAGCCCTGCTGTTCCCAGTCAGACTGAAAAAAAAACCCCACCACCCAAACCGAAGCAGCCAACCACCTAGTGCTTTACAACCGTTCATCAACTTAAAACAAGGGTGACTCAAAGCTCTCCTCACGACCGGGCCACCCACACCACAGATTAAGGCTGAGAAACACGGGAAAGGTGCCGCTTTCTTGTCGTTCCCCATCCTCGGCCACCCCCGGAGGGAAACAATGGGGAGAGCCCGGGGAACCACGGGGGGAGCCCTCCACTCGCCCCACTCACACCGGGGCTCCGGCCGGACACTCCGCCCTCGCCTCCGCCGCCCCGGGAGGGTCCGCCGGG
>VYZM01018840.1:330389-345177 GCA_013398915.1 Dromas ardeola | reverse complement strand
CCCGGCCCCGCCTCCCTCCCGCCGCCAGCCCGGCCGCCAAGCGCATGCGCCGACCGGCCCCTCCTCTTCTCCCACCCCGTCCCGTCCCGTCCCACCCCCCCGGGAAATCCGGGGCCGAGCGGGGCCCGCACCTGCTGCGCGGAGACACCGGGGCCCGCGGGTACCCTGGGGTCGTGCCCCGCCTGGGGTCGGGCTTTGTGGGGCCTGTAGGTCCTCGCTTATACCCCGTAGAGTGTGACTGACTGACTGACTGTCTGTCTGTCTGTCATACTTTATTTAGGTGAGGAGTGGCGTTTCTCAGGGACCGGTGCCGTTTAACACCTTTGTCGGCGACACGGACAGCGGGATGGAGTTTGTCGATGACACCAAGCTGAGTGGTGGCGGTCAACACGCTGGATGCCATCCAGAGGGACACAGACAAGCTCAAGAGGTGGGCTCTTGCAAACCTCATGAAGTTCAACTAGGTCAAGTGCAAGGTCCTGCACCTGGGTCAGGGCAATCCCGGGCACAAATACAGGCTGGGCACAGGATGGATTGAGAGCAGCCCTGAGGAGAAGGACTTGAGGGTGTTGGTAGGTGAGAAGCTCAACACCAGCCAACAATGTGCACTCACAACCCAGAAAGCCAGCCATATCCTGGGCTGCATCAAAAGAAGTGTGGCCCTCTGCTTTGGTGAGACCCCACCTGGAGTACTGTGCCCAGCTCCAGGGCTCACAACATAAGAAGGACATCAACCTATTTGAGCAGGTCCAGAGGAGGGCCATGAAGATGATCACAGGGCTGGAGTACCTCTCCTGTGATGACAGGCTGAGAAAGTTTGGATTATTCAGCCTAGAGAAGAGAAAGCTTCAGGGAGACCGTATGGCAGCCTTTCAGTACCGAAAGGGGGCCTATAGGAGAGATGGGGAGGGACTCTGTCAGGGAGTGTAGTGATAGGATGAGGGGTGACAGTTTTAAACTGAAAGAGGGGAGATTTAGATTAAACATTAAGAAGAAATTCTTTCCTGTGAGGGTGGCGAGACACAGGAACAGGTTGCCCAGGGAAGTTGTGGCTGCCCCATCCCTGGAAGTGTTCAAGGCCAGGCTGGATGAGGCTTTGAGCAGCCTGGTCTAGTGGTGTCCCTGCCCATGCCAAGGGGGCTGGAACTAGATGATTAAGATCCTCTCCAACTCTAACCATTCTATGGTAGGTGTCCAACCGTAGTTGCACAAGATGCAAAAACTCCTGGTTTGAGTGGGGACAGCCCTTTGCAGCCTCACTGCATCGCCATGAGGTCCTGTGCCAGAGCATCAGCATACAGCTTGGGTGCAAGAAGTTTGGCGTGATCAACTGCAGCAGCTGAGCCACTATGTACCAACATCCCACACTTGTGTCTGTGCTCTGTAATGCCAGACAGGATCTTTTCAAGGAGCAATAAATACCCTCTCTTTCTTACTTAATGCAGAGTTCATTAAGCCTGGTTGCCACATGAGGCCAAGATTTCCTTAAATCATCTTTGCTGGTTCCAGGATACCTTACCTGCTTTTAGAGGATAAAGGAGGTATGGCAGCAGGCACTCTCAGTATATCTTGTTCTATTACCTCCTTTCAACCAGATTACTTTCTTACATAGTTGCTTTTTATCTGTTGGAATTGTAGCCCTGCAGTTTTGCTGCACGTTCTACTGCTTTATACAGCTGAAAACTTCGGGCGTGCAAACCAGAGTATGTGTTATTAACACACACACAAAAAAATGTCTGCATGCCAAAAATGGTGTGGATCGCAGTCTGCAGAAAAATGTCATCCAACGAAGATGCGTGATGTCATATTTTCTTCTTTTTTCTTCTCCCCTCCAAAAGAGGGCCTAAATAAAGCCTGGAATTCTGCTGATTCTGAATACAGATAAATATTTTTGCAGTTTCTTCCTGCAAAACAGCAACTACAAGAGAACTATGCAACTGTCATCTTTCTTAAGCTTGTGTATTGCCCACCAATGCTTAAGCATTTAAGCCAAATTTCAAGTTCTTTTTTTTTTTTTTTTTTTTTTTTTTCTTTAAACAGATTGCTGGGGATGTCAAACCCAATAAATTCATACAGGTTTTCTCAGAGGTAGCTGCCCAGGTAGCAGAAAGACAGATTAGTGCCACCATGGAAGAAAAGGCTACTTTCTGAAAAAGCTACTTTCTGAATGCAGTTAGAAGCACCAGAGAACATCCAGGAAGTATTTAAAAATACTAACTACATAATATTCAAATAGTAATTTTTCCTTCACCAAACACGCACTGCCTGACAAATGGGCTATCTTCTGGCATAACCTAGTCTGTCACACCTCAAATTTATTATTCTGCACTAATGCTGTTGTAGCCATCTTAACGTGCGTGCCGTAAAATCTAAGTGGTGGCAAACTTTTATGAAAGTGATGCAATTTTTGCAATTGTTGCATATTGCTCCAAACTCTGGAATTTGTCTGGGCTTGTGTTGTACAGAGCCACACATGATCTGGTGAGCACTGTTCTTTGCAAGCTGCAACTGCTACTCTCCATCTCTTTTTATCTCAAGTCTTTTTGCTTTTTGGGGCAATCTTGCTAAGTGTCCGCAGAGCAGAGTCTACCTTCCATAAGCTTCATTCACCCTGTGATGAACAATAGTGTTTGACAATGTAATGAGGAGTTGTCAAACAAGAATAACCCTGGACCTTCTTATAGTCCACCTCCAAGCTCTTTCTCTTCACTTGAAATACAAAGTATTCTACAACTTTTTAGGCTGTTAATGGCATGAATTAGGAGCTGGATGTTCAGTCCTCATTCACAACCATATTTTCACTTCTTGTGGTCCTCAGAGGAAGCCACCTTTTCCTTTTTTAATATGACTGTGGTACTCTTATTTCATATTCTTTGTCTGAGACTGATTCTGAGCAATAATCCTAGTGCTGTGCCATGTAAGATCATTCAGTTGTACGCATTTCATCAGACCAGCCTTATGCTAGATCCGATACTGACTATACTTCTGTAGTTAGTATAAAATTATTGTAGGTTCAAATTTGTTTTTTGGGTTGTGTGGAGTTGTTTTTTGTTTGTGGTTTGGTTGTTTTGGTGTTTGTTTTTGGTGTTTTTTTTTTTTAAAAAAAAAGGGGGTAGTATAGTTCTGGACTCAGTTTTTGCACCAGACTAGCCCTTTGCTTTTTGTAGCTGCAGAGTTTTTGATCTAGCAGTACATGTTTGAAAGATGGATTTACTATACCATCAAAACAAACTCAGCCAACTGGAAGTTAATATTAAATGCTTTGTAACCAGAACACATCTTACTTCTGACAATACTCAATTCTTTTCTTGTTTGCTGTCATCTGCTTGCTGTTACAGAATGAAGCACGTTGCCAGTCAGCCTCTCCCTTTTACTTTAAGGTGGGGTTTTCAGCAGTTGCGTTCATTCAGTTGGCACCTTTATAAGTAAGTTTTAGCAGAACAAATTGTTCAGAAGTCATCCAGAATCAGAGTCTGGCAGTCTGTCTTGTTCGCTGTCACTGCTCACATGGATCAGCATTGTACAAACGTTAGTTTCAACACAGCAGAACAAGAATTTCCACCAGGTAATTCGAAAGGTCCAGTACCCTGCATGACTGGACATAAAGGCGGAAAGTTCCATGATTTCATAAGCTAACCCTTGTACTTTTGAATTATATTTCTAAGCCTTGTTTTTTTAAGCTTTCAAAATATGATACAAACCAATATAGTAATTTCCTCACAAGCAAGCAGGGAATCTGGATAACTTCATTATCAATACAGGCTGGGGGATGTCATGATAGAGAGCAGCCCTGCGGAAAAGGACTTAGGGGTACTGGTGGATGAAAAGCTGGAGATGAGCCAACAATGTGCACTCACAGCCCAGAAGGCCAATTGCATCCTGGGTTGCATCAGAAGAACAGTGGCCAACAGATCCAGAGAGGTGATTTTTCCCCTCTGCTCTGGTGAGACCCCACCTGGAGTACTGTGTCCAGCGCTGGATCCCTCAGCACAAGAAGGACATGGACCTGTTGGAGCAGGTCCAGAGGAGGGCCATGAAGATGATCAGAGGGCTGGAGCACCTCTCCTACAAAGACAGGCTGAGAGAACTGGGGTTGTTCAGCCTGGAGAAGAAAAGGCTCCAGGGAGACCTTATAGCAGCCTTCCAGTACCTGAAGGGTGCTTACAGGAGAGATGGAAAGGGGCTGTTTGCAAGGGCATGTAGCGATAGGACAAGGGTCAATGGCTTTAAACTAGAGCAGGGTAGGTTTAGATTAGACATTAGGAAGAAGTTCTTTACAATGAGGGTGGTGAGACACTGGAACAGGTTGCCCAGAGAGGTGGTGGAGGCCCCATCCCTGGAGACATTCAAGGTCAGGCTTGATGAAGCTCTGAGCAGTCTGATCCCTGCTTACTGCAGGAGGGTTGGACTAGATGACCTTTAAAGGTCCCTTCCAACCCAACGCATTGTATGATGATTTTGTGAACTTCAAAATATGTAAACTAGACAGTTTACATATCAAATTGCAGCCAGGGAGTTACAAACCACAGAATTCAGTACTTCTGCAATAAAACTTGCAATTCACTACAATCAGGTGATGTTAGAGTTCTTAGTTCACCTGAAACAATTAGCTCTTACCATCACATTTTCTCCACAAATAGGACTTAAACCAGTAATAATGTGGAAAAAAACCCTCTGGGTCACTAAACGTCTGTCAATGTCAAGCTGTGTTGCGAAGCTGTTAACGTGATTAGTTAAATAACATAGTTCCAACAAAGCTAAAGTCTGTTTTATTATTTTTACAGAACTCTTTATAATTGAAAAGGACAGGACAGGCACTATACTACCTCCGTATTAGAGACAAGGCCGCCTTCTCTGTTCCTACAATGGAGATACCTATTCCTCTCTATCCAATTGTTTTTCAGGTCAAATAGCAACACCAAGTTATTCTTACTCATGTTTAGTTTCCATATACAGCACAAATGAAAGAAAACAAAGCTCACATATTCAAAGAATAAAAACATTTTCTTTAAAAAAAAGGAACAAATTCAACTCTCCCAATTTATTTGCTTTGTCATGTTTTTGCAAATCAAGTTTTCCCAATTTTAATTGTAGAGACATGCTAAAGGAAAACAAACAAAAAAAAAAACCACTTTATTTTTTTATGCCAGCTGTCACAAATTCTCAAGAGTTTGCTAACTGAAAGGTCCCTCTGTGCACCCCTTCACCCACTTTCGTCTTTATACTTTCTATTGTGCCAGTGTTTAGACTTTAATTCTACCTTAGCCAAACTTTGTTGTCTTCTTTAAATTCTTTCTTTAAAACTCACTTAGTGCACGCATACAAAATAAAAATTGTGCAAAGTAAAAGCTTACAGCTCTGGCATTTTGTAGTGCTGAGCCATATATATCGGCCCTTGAAGTTAAGATTATGACGTCTTTTAGGTACCGTGGGAAGATCAACAAAGAAAACCCCAACATCTTACTTCTGCCATGGTGATGTGACTGGCATTAGAATAAATAAAAATAGGCACACGTTCAAGTAAATGTGGTATTCATGAGTAACTTTTTCCTTTCAAGATCGTAGCAAGTGATTATTTAACAGTGTTCCACCAGATTTCCCCTTACGTAGAAATTCAGACTTTTCCTACATATATTTGTTTAAACCCACTATGCATTACATGAAGACAAACACAGTTGAAGAAATATTACCAGGGCATAATCTGCAGTCACTCTGAAGAGCCAGAAAAGTTCCCCAGAACATTTTAACCAACAGCACTGTAGTGTGTGAATGAAGTGGAAAAAATCCAAAGAAAAAAAAAAGTATTAGAAACCCATAAAGATGACATATTAGCAATGTTTTATAAGATATTATTGCTTTGAAAATATTATCTAGGTTAAAAAGAAGATACAGTGTGTTTGACTTTCAAATCTACATATGCCAGTTAGCTTTGAAACCGGACCTTGGACTGGACTGAAACTTGTAAACCTCAAGTCCTCTGCAAGATAACATATGGAATAACGCTTATTGGATTGTCACATAGGATGAAGAAATAAAATACAGACTAGGATGCAATCCCATTGAAGAGTCCTACTATAGAAACATAGGACTGGAAAAATCCACTTGGGCCATCAAGTCCAGTCTTCTGCCAGAAATGATGCAATATACATGAGAACTGTAAATCCTGCATCCTTTACAAGGCACAGAACACCTGAACTCTATTGGAAACTAAATTGTCTTGGCAGAAAGAAAACCCTAGCAGTTCAAACATGCTGATCTGCGAGCAATAATCATGTGTATCCCAAAAAGAAAAATGGGATGAGATCCTCTTTTCGTTTCTACTGTGTTTTTACACAAGACTGAAATCACATTACTGAGACTTCTCAAATGGATAAAGCAGGTAAACTTTCAATTCAAATTCCAGACTCAGAGCAGGATGCCAGGGACAAATTTAGGACAATTTTGTTGTCAGTGAAAGCTGTGAAAGTCTAGCTAGGAAACTAAAGATGTGATAAAAAGAAAAAAAAAAAAAAAAAGTCGTCTGGGGTGCAACTGCTTAAAAACCCACACAGTTGTCCGTGGAAATATTTTTAGTAACTGTAAGTTACTTAAAACAGTTTTCTTGAGCAACTGTAAATTAAATTAAGCCCTTTCAAGCTTTTTATTGTTTTTAAAATTCGGAGTCCCAGAGTTCAGTTAAATTAATAGCTCAGTGAACTTTCTCAGCTATAAACTCAAACACGAGAGACTTTCTACACATGAATCATCACATTGCACTTACTGAACTCCGAGGTCTGCGCATATACCTGTTGCCGCAGTAGCCACATTATTCCCTGCAGGACTTTTTTTTTTTTTTTTTTTTCCACACTTGTAGAATTAAAATTCAAATGNNNNTTTCCACCTCTGTAGACTTATAATTACTAAGGACTACTATATTAGTCACTTGACAGATGATTTTCTTACTATTATGTATCAGTCGGGCAGCTGAAAAGAACTTCCTATTTCAACTGGTCCCCAAGAACAGGCACTGTTACTGATATTTCTAGGAGCACAGAATAAACAGCTACACCAAGAGGCAAGCATGCAGCCCACAATTTATTATTCCACTGAGATTTTAACATCTTTCAAAACATTTGGATAAAGCCTACTTGGCCATTATCTGTGGGACATTCTCCACCTCTACTGCTTCCCATGGTGGACTCTGCATCTGAAAGTATGGATTTTGCCGGTTCTGCTATGAGGTACTGCAGTTTCTCATACAGTTTAATAACATGCTTATAGTATATTGGGAATTGGGTCTTTGTGCTGGAGGCTTGTGACTGACCTGGTAAGACAGGGAGTGGATCTTACCCAACTGGCTTCCTCAATCCTTGCTCCCTCTTCCACTCCCATTCCTCTAACTCAGAATTAGGAGTCCATTTAATTATCTTCTTTTCTCCCCCAAATTCTTGTGCTACAAGTGGCTTTGCTCACCTGTATTTAGAAGGATCAGATGCTGTGTCGACAACAGTTTTGAAGATTTTCCCTCAGATCACCATCTACCAGTCCTATTGCTGCTGTATGGTTCACCTTCTTTCCTTTTATTTACTTTTTTCTTAAAGCTTTAGCATGGTTTATATAGAGGCATCACTTCTGGAGACTCTGAAATCTCAGATCTTGCCGTTTAGTGTAAATTTCACGTCTACAGGTGTGGAATCCATAAACCCTTTATAACATGTAGCAGCATCTGCTGTAGAAAGATTATCAGGATCTCTTCCTTTAGTTGGAAAAAATAGAGGAAAAGCCCCTGTGAGTATTCTTATAGCCAGTGTGGTACACAATCTCTCAAAGGACATCAGGAAAGCATCTGCAAAGTCACCTTCCCTCTGCAAGAGATGCATTTCAAAGCTAGTAGTCTAAATGCACAGCAACAAGATAGTTTTTTGCATCTTTGTTTTCTTAGGTCAGAGTTTTCTGCTGTTTCTTTGATGTGGAGCATAACTCCACTGTTCCTTATTCATCTTCTTTTCTAGCTTTTACAGAGCAAACAGGGCACAGACCCTCCCTGATAAGACTGCTGACACGTTTAATAACACATTAACTTTAAAGCCCATGCTGGGAAAGTCTCTCCTTTCTGTTTACTACCAGTTTAGGCCCACTGAAGAAAAATTCCTCTCCGTTGGGAAGTTCTAGATAATACAGCTAAATTGACCTGTGTGACTCATTAGTAGGCCCAATCAGAGGACTAAGTACTGAGTGAAATAGATAGGATCTTTCATTTACTTCCCTCCGTCACGTGTGCACATACACGAGTCAAAGCAGAGCTATGTGTCTCCATAGTTTAGTAAGCTGTGCAAGAGTGAAGTCCGCTCACATTAGGTGGGGATGATTTTTGAAGTTCTCTCACCTCTGTTGGTGGGGGGGAAAGTACATTCCTAACTCAAAAATAATGTTTTGTTATCCAGTCCTTTGTAGCAGCGTACAAATACAGTGGTACAGCCTCACAAGTTTAGTTTAATGCTTATGCTCCCTGTGGGTGAACTTGAGAACAAGACCATCTGCATCCTATGTCACATCTTCCACTTCCCAGGAAGTTGTTCTGGTCGCCATAAATGAATGGATATCTACTATTTTTTCATTGACTACTTAAATGTATAGCCGTGCCTGAGATGTGGGAGGGCAAGAAATTAAAAAAAAATAATAAAATAAAATTAAAAAACCTAACCCTTCAGAGCCTCTTTATTCACCCATTTGAAGAAATTAAAAAAAAAAAATATATAAGCTCTTGGTTAAAATTGAGGATTTGAATCAGAGTGAATTTCAGTATTTCATAATTGGAAGTAATGCTGTAATCACTAGGCTAGTGGATCCTTAATGAAGGAACACCGACACTGAGCTAATTCTAGGCACACCATATTTCAGCATGTTGTAGTACAACTAATGAAATCATTTGCAGAGGTAGAGTTAACAGACCAAGATGTGTTTCTCTCCTTCTAACCCCACAGGAGTTTAGAATGACAGATGAGCAAACAAAGAAGTTGCCTCCCCCTTCCCGCTTCCAAAAACCTGCCAAACATCTATCTCATCAGTTCCTTCCAAAAAAGTTCTCCATGGTGATACAAGAAAAGGAAGAAACACAAGGATATGAAGGATGTGTACTCTAACAGGGGAGGGAAAAAAAAATTTAAAAGGGGAGAAGGACTAGAAGACAGTAGCACAGGAACCCGGTGTAACTAGAATTCTCCTATAGAAGTTATTACAACAGGAGAGATTCAAGTAAGTATCTAGTTCCATTCACCTTCATATAGGTATCCCACTAATAGAACAACATGAAAAAAACCCACACTAAAACCACTCAACCCAAACAAAAAAATATGCAAAACCCCAAGGATCAAAAGAAAAGTACAATTTTACAACAACAAAAAAAAAATCCAACTATCTGAAGCATTCATCTTCAATTGAGGAAGTTGAGGAAGAACAGGGTAGTCTATTTGAAGAGTGTCATGTTCTAGGGAAAGCTACTCTTGAAAGTTACTAGATTCATATGAGAAACCCAAAGGATAATTTTTTGAAGGCTTTATTAAGGAAATGACAGTTCAGTCAGACATACGCTTTTGGAGGACCATGACATCTCTTGTTTGGGGCCAGGTTGTAATGTGAATCAGAAACCTACAAAGAGAATAAAACTGTCAAGATTCTCCATCAGACTTAGGGAAAGCGTGGACTTCAGTTACTCAAGCACATCTGTATTTTAGATTACAAGTTCTGACAACAAAATAAAGTGATATAGCAGACTGAGCTAGCAAACTACAAAGATACATGCAGGGATTAAATGAAATTCATACGCCAAGAGTAAAAAAATACAAACAGAAACACCTTTGCAAGAAGCCGAGCATATAGCATGAGAAAAAGCAGATCTAAGCACCATTCTGCATTTGAACAGGGCTTCTGTATTTGGGGGAACCAAAAACCACATCGAAGAAATTTAGACAATGCCCTAAACAAACCATGTATCTTCTTAGAACGTATGGACTTGTATGGACCAGAGTTGTAGCATTAGCAAAAATTAAGTAAGTGGCTTGTTCAAGAAACAGCTATAGCCAGCAACTGAAATGCTGCGCTGAATAGGAATTGAACACATGCTTAGTTCTAATGGACATTTTAATGTGTATTTAAAATGTCATTAAGATTTTTAAGATAGAGAATAACTATGAAAGCAGAGAGTAACATGATCAATCTTTAGAAATATTCATCCTAATTTTTGTGTCTGAGAACTAAATACAACTTCCTGAGAAAGTGCCCTAACACCAGTTACAACCTACTTAACAGTCCTCGATTTTGCTGTCTCTTTTAAAATAGCTTCTGTTTTAGAAGGAGGAACACCTGAAGAAAGAAAAAAAAATAAAATCAAGAGACCTACCAAGAGAGAGATGATGCATAAAAGGAAAAACTAAAATTCCTGCAAATGGATAAAAATCACAGGGAATAAACTATAGTGCAGTAAACAGAGCTATGACAAACAAGAAAAAGTAAGGTCACAGTAGGGCACAATGGTATACATATACATACACTCAAAAAAATGTCTGCGTCCATCGACCTTTCTTAATTATGACTCAAATGCCACATACATAAAGTTATTTTCTTGGAGTACTTACATTACCTTGAAGCAGCCAGGCACTTTTCATTCCATTAACACTTAAGACAGATGTTAGGAAGATCTACTGGACTCTGCTTTTTAAAACTAACTTATCATGGAGATGAGCCACATAAGAACTCCAAAAGCCCTGGCTCAAGATTCAAAGATTTTTTAAGTTATTTTTTCTTTTCCCCCCTTGAACTGTCCTGGTACTTAAAGATCTTTTAAAAGAAGAGAACTAGAACACTAAATTTGTGCTAGTATCAGAAGTACAAACAGCATGACAACAATAATTACTCTGTAATTATTTTAATGTCACTCCTTAGGTAACAGAAAGGACTGCAGTGCTAGACAACCGAAGATGAAATAGCATTAGTTATTCTCTTATATAAAAGTAGGTCTTATTAAATAAATCTTCTTTCTCTCTTTGACAGAACTACAGGTATAGGCTTCCAGGTTAGTACTACACAATATTCCAACTCAGACATCAACACCATATAAACCATAAAATAAGTAAGTTATTAACTAGCTGATTAAGAAGTACTTCTTAAAATGTATCAGTATATACAATTTGTCCTTTAATAGAATTTCCTTCTACCACAAAGATGCTTCTACCATTGACCAGATTCCAATTCCACTCTTATACTATATAGCAACTCAAAAATCAGTCCTCTACAAAAACAAAACAAAACAAAAACAAATAAAAAACCACCAAAAAAAACCCAAAACAAAACCAAAAAACCCTCACAAAGCTACATAATGTTTTCATTTTTGCAAGTTAATTGGTAGGAGTGTTTCCCCAAAAAATACCAGTATTAAAAAAATCATAATTACTTCTGTTGCACTTTTTTTAAATGAGAAACAAGACCACAAAAGTAGCACAGCTGCGATAGTTTCCAGCCCTGTACAACTACTGCAATTAAACAGACAAGCTTTATTATACAAACAAACTCAAAAAGAAAGTATCACTCAGTTCACCAAGCAGACACAAGCCCACCATTAGCCTTCAGTTCACATACCATCTCTCACCTTCTTCTCCCTCCTCTTCTCACCCCCAATTACATCATTCTCTCTGAACTTGGACTGCCTTTAAGGTTATCAGCTGGGAATTATATACCTTGGCTGATTCACAGCTGTGTACTCTTTTTTCATAAAGTGAGGCAGGTTATTTTCTTAGGTCCTTAAAGAATCCATACTCTGTTGCCATAACATCTAAGCTCAGTGTTGTGTCAAAAATGACTTACTGTAATGCTTGATTACAGGATGGAGAAGTGAAGAGAAGAAGAAAAGAAGTGATTCTATCTTTATATACCATGTTGTTGAGTTACACCTATTCCTCGTGCCGTTGCAATTAGTAGAAGTAATTCTGACTGAATTTAAATTGCCAGAAGAAAAGTTTGGATTCCTGCTGGAGAGACAGAAACATCCTTCAGGTTGCAATACAAAGGTGCTTAGCTGGAAGACGGAATACATCTGGCCTTATCCATTGTCCGTCCCCCAAAGGTCAGCGAAGACACGCAGTATCTTACAATTTCGTATATTTGTCAGTATATCAAAAGCAATATTTATGTATATATTTTATGTTTCTGTGAAGACATTAAAGAAGTATTTAGAAACAAATGATTCGTTAGCAAGCATCAATATGGGCAACTATATGCTCAGGTCAAAATAGCAACTTTTAAAGTAACAACTGTGCAAGCTACATTTATAATGTTTGTTGCATTAATGCAATTTGGAATCAAAGATTATGACTTCTCAAATATTCTGTGAAAAAGAGTGTTCACTAAATCACATTCTTGTCATATAAATTTAATGCCAGGTTAATGTTCTGTGTTGTAGAAATCATTAGACATCAGGTGAAGGAGCAGCCGTGCTTTGTAAGTAGCAACTTATCTTTTGGTTACATTTGTGTCTGTTTACACACCCTATATTTTTATAGTCTACAGAGCAAAAAGTAGAATGAATTTATATGTTATAAAGTTTATTATTGATATATTCCTCTTCTGTATTTTTAAACAAACTTAGTTTATGATTGATTGACTACTGAGTAGCTATAGAGCAGGTGGATTATTAGCCAAACAGTTTAATTTTGAATTTTGAATACTCTCCCTTTTTTAAACTGGTGTAGCACATTTACTAACTAAAGAAACCCCAAGGAACAGAAATACAAGAATGATATTCAGTGAAGTTTTACCCAGAAATGAGCCATCAGCTTTGTGAATGCTATATCCTTATGCCTGTATAAAGCCACACAGATACAGGTATTTGGAGCAACATACAAAATAAGTAGTCATATACTGATGGACTACCTCCACTCCTTTCTTCCAGAGCCATTTACGTGTGATGTGAGACAAGAAGTGTTTGCAACATAGTGCTCAGAAATAACCTGGAAACGCCATGTCTAGCTGTTGAATTTAGGATAACCTGACAAGCCTCTTAGCACCTCCTTCCATTCAAAACAGTTATTGGAATAATGGTTTTAAAGCAATGAAGTATGATATAAATTTAATCAGCTACATTTGGATGAAGTTTTCAAATATTGCCTGCTCACGGTCACACTTGGAATAAGCTGGAAGATGACTTACACCTCCTTCTCTAGGGTAGTTGTTCTTGTCAGAAAAAGGGAAGGCTTATTTTATCTAATTTTAATCATCTAAAGGTGATTGCATCTCAGACTAATCTGGCTTGAAATTTAACTAAGTACATAACATATCTCAGTCTGTCACTAGCAGCTAATAATCAATATCCTCCAGGTAGGATTCACTCATTTTAACCACCTATGTATATATTAACTGTGTTGCCTACACTAGACAAGCTCTTTCCATAGTAAATGAGAGCAGACAAGTATCTCCAAAGGAGCAATTCATCCCACCTGTCTGAGGCATCTGTTTTTATGGTGGAATGAATTGCCCTCCAGAGGTGCCCACTGTATTTTAATTAGAGCTTGAAACAGATAAATAGTACGTAAAAGCTTTAGACATCTTTTAATCAGGCGGTTATGATGCTTTTCCAGTTTCTTGATGCAATGCAATGTAGCAAAATATGAAAGCAGATATGGTTTATGGTGCAGTTCTTTCTAGAATGGGGTGATGGAGCCATGCTTTTGATTTATGCTGTTATGCAACCATTTACTTTTATTATAGTTGAGCATTGAATGCAATTTACCTTTGGTTATAGCTCTGTTCTGTTATAAGAGCAAGTAAAATTGAAATGTATTCATTTTCTTTATTCCTTAAATTCTTACTCAGTCATTTTCACCAAAGGTGTTCCAGCAAGCCCTACCAACCTCATTCCTTGACCTCCAAAATAAAAAAAGTTGTGTTTCAAAGTTCAAGAATCTTGCTAACCAGCTACTGTCATTTTATTTTCCATACCAGTTCACCTTTAGCTGAAGCTATATCCCAGTGTAGTCCTCAGACGTTAATTATTAGAAAGCTCCCAGCTGCAGCTCGTCTTATTAATTTTACATTGCACTTAAACCATTTTTTATATATGTTGGAACTGCTTTTATAGAATCATAGGATCATAGAATTGTCAGGGTTGGAAGGAACCTTAAAGATCATCTAGTTCCGACCCCCCTGCCATGGGCAGGGACACCTCCCACTAGATCAGGCTGCTCAGAGCCCCATCCAGCCTGGCCTTAAAAACTTCCAAGGATGGGGCCTCCACCACGTCTCTGGGCAACCTGTTCCAGTGTCTCACCACCCTCATGGTGAAGAACTTCTTCCTAACATCCATTCTGAATCAACCCGTCTCTAGTTTTAATCCATTCCCTCGAGTCCTACCATTACTCGACATCCTAAAAAGTCCCTCACCAGCTTTCTTGTAGGCCCCCTTAAGATACTGGTAGGCCACAATCTCGGAGCCTTCTCTTCTTATGGCTGAACAACCCCAACTCTCTCGGTCTGTCTTCATAGGAGAGGTGCTCCAGCCCTCTGATCATCCTCGTGGCCCTCCCCTGGACATGTTCCAGCACGTCCATATCTTTCTTGTAGTGACACAGTACTCCAGGTGGGCTCTCACGAGAGTGGAGTAAACGGGGAGAATCACCTCCCTTGACCTGCTGGCCACACTTCTCTTGATGCAGCCCAGGATACGACTGGCTTTCTGGGCTGCAAGTGCACACTGATGGCTCATGTTGAGCCTCTCGTCCACCAGTATCCCCAAGTCCTTTTCTTCAGGGCTGCTCTCAAG
>VYZM01018840.1:278474-330359 GCA_013398915.1 Dromas ardeola | reverse complement strand
GTTGGCATGGGCCCACCTCTCCAGCCTGTCCAGGTCCCTCTGGATGGCATCCCTTCCCTCCAGCGTGTCAGCCACCCCACACAGCTTGGTGTCATCGGCAAACTTGCTGAGGGTGCACTCTATGCCACTGTCCATGTCGCTGGCAAAGATGTTAAACAAGACCGGTCCCAGTACTGATACTCGAGGGACTCCACTTGTCACTGGCCTCCACTTGGACATGGACCCATTGACAGCCACTCTTTGGGTGTGGCCGTCAAGACAGTTCTTTATCCACTGAATTGTCCACCCATCAAACCCGTATTTTATCAGCTTGGAGACCAGGATGTCGTGTGGGACAGTGTCAAAGGCTTTGCTCAGGTCCAGGTAAATGACGTCAGTTGCTCTCCCCTTGTCTATTGATGTTGGGACCTTCTCATAGAAGGCCACCAGGTTTGTCGGGCATGATTTGCCCTTGGTGAAGCTGTGTTGATTGTACCCAATCATCTCTTTTTTGACTGCTGCTTTAAGTTGTTGGTTTGGCTGATCCCTTAACTTGTCCCCGTTTTAGGAATTTCTGCAACAAGTTTTCTTTGCTTCTGAAATTTATAATTTTGTTTTTGCTAGACCACGGATCTCCAGAATTTTACTTCTGCTATGTTCTGAGTAAAATAGAAAACTTGGACTTAATTATTCTTGTCTGAACCTCAGTTAACATGTTTATGCTGAGACTGTAGGCCATACAGCCCCACGCAATTTTTAGATATAGTTGAAGATAAGGTGATCCTTCTCGTGGGGATATTAAAGAACAGCCCAATAATAGCTATTAAAAATTCAAGACCTTCTGAATTATTTTTTTTTAACTTAGCAACAGCTCTGTATAAAAATGGTGATGAAGCTACTAAGGCTATTTGGCTTTGCAGAAATGCAACGAGGGAAAATTTAGGTTTAAGAAGTTTGCTTTATTTGGATAAAATGAACTGAAGCATGTTGATAAATGGAAGTTATGAAGCGTGCTGATAAATAGAAGTTGGTTTACCAGCAGAAGGGCTCTATTTACCATTTAAAAATCTTACTTGATGTCTAGTAAGGAAAAGAAAGCTATATCTTTATGAAGTTGGAATGTCTTGGATGCTTAGTAATTTATTTTTGAAAGCACACAAGTTCAAAGTTGTTATATTGGTAACTTAGCTATGGCAATTTGGTAATAGAAGCTAATATAAATTCAGTTTAAATGGGTATAGCTAATAGTAGGTAGTCTAATGTTTTAGAAATGCTTTGGAAATGAATATGTTGGGTAGGTTAGGATGTCTAAAAGTTATGAAGAGAAAAGAAACATATTTCTTTGAAGATTTACCCATAACTTTTTCTGAACATGAAGCTATGCTTTCTGTCAGGTCATTTTAGAGGTAAAAAAGTAACTAGGCTGGAGCTTTGATTCTAGTAATTGAATAGATTTAACCTTGATTCTTAATTTCTACTGAATTAAACCTATAACTTCCTTTAATAGTCCTAAAGTGACTAGCCTAGGATGAATGCAGCAAAAGAAACAAATGTTGACTGAGCCCTATCTCGCAAAAATCTGAACTGAGAGCCAAAATTTTAGAGCTTTAAACATTGGCTCTGGGAAGAGATGGATCAGCCATTACTACACTTTGGAAAGGTAGGTCACAGGAAGCCTCATAAGAAAAACAAATTTATACTCTTTACTTTCTCATTTGACTTCCTTTCTGCTATACTAGTAGCAATTAAGGCAATCTGAACTGTGGAATGTGGGGGCATATCCCATGGTCTGGGTCAAGATACAAACTCCAGCTACATTCCAGCTTCATGTCCAGTACCTAAAGGGGGCCTACAGGAAAGATGGGGAGGGACACTTTGTCAGGGAGTGTAGTGATAGGAGGAGGGGTAATGGTTTTAAACTGAAAGAGGGTAGATTTAGATTAGATATTAGGAAGAAATTCTTTCCTGTGAGGGTGGTGAGACACAGGAACAGGTTGCCCAGGGAAGTTGTGGCTGCCCCATCCCTGGAAGTGTTCAAGACCAGTCTGGATGGGGCTTTGAGCAATCTGGTCTAGTGGGCGGTGTCCCTGCCCATGGCAGGGGGGTTGGAACCAAATGATCTTTAAGGTCCCTTCCAACTCTAGCCATTCTATGGAGACCAAGCTTTCATCACCCTCCGTTTCCCCCTCCTGTTTGTTTATGAAACAGGAAGAGACTTATTTGTGTATCAGCCATACAGCTAGTGCTCACAAATACTGGCATGCGAGAATTTTTATAGAAACCATGAAAACATGCCTTGCAACATAATTTATCAGGAGATAATGAGAAACAAGGACACTCAATGAGAAACAAGGACACTCAATGAGAAACAATGATTAAGAAGAGACAGAGAAATGGATTAACAAAAAGTTAAGAATATTAGCAAATTGAAGAGAGATCAGCCAGTCAGTCTGATTAAATTAACCAAAGGAGTTAGTTGCAAACTAGATTAGCTCAACTGCTTTGGGCAATATTTAAGGCAATTTTGTTAAAAAAAAATCCTTTGGGATCCTTTCATCACCACAACCTTTGGTGGTGATGAAAAGAATGGAAAACTTTCTTAGGATAGATAACTTGAAACTGTGCTTCATCTGACTATTTGGTTTACTTATACAGAAGAAATATAGATATTTTGGGGTTTTTCCAACTCTGCTTTCTGCTCTGCAGATTGCAGTTCATCCTGTAAGAGTCAACAGTAGTTTAATCAGCCAGTACGTTGAAACATTTTAGAATCCAGATTTTTCTGAACTAATTTTAGGCAAATAACCGAAGATCCAGCATCAGGAATGTAATTGCCTTTGATTTTCAACAGTCAGTGGGTGACTCAGATGATGGGTGGGCTAGTTTGCCATCTGGAGGTGCTCTTGAGAGTACATGAGGACATGCATGAGTCTTCTATCTCTTCTCCCATGTCTTTAAATGGAGGCTATGATGACCTGAATACAAGCCTGGTGTTAGATAGGGTGAATCCGCAGATTGTTTCTGGTGTCATTCAGACTACAGGATCTTCAGGTTTCAACAGTAAAAAGATAAAAGTTTAGTCTGATAAGTAAGGCCATCTTTCAAATAATATCATAACAAAAATCATCTTGCTGGAATATTTCCCATGAAAGAAGGTTTCTTCCTGTCTTTCCAATCAGAGTTTGAGTTGATGAGGAAATCTGCATGATGAATCTAAGTTCCAAAACAGATTATACACCTGGGGAATTCTTGCCGAAACACACAACAATTGTTGCAACTGGATACAGCTTCACACACTTTATATAGACTGGGTTCAGCTACATCACTAAAGGGTCCTATGATCTGGACTCTGTAGTCCCATATAGAGGTGTAAAGACCAGATTCTCCCCAGCACTATTTTTTGTACCTAACGCTCCATTTGGAGGGGAGGGGATGAGTTCATCTAACTATGTCCCCTCTGTAAGAAACATAAGAGGAAACAGCAAAATCATAAAACAATGAACGTGCTTGGCTCCACGTATTCCCCTGTATACTGATCATAACATATTCTCCAGGATTTTGTCATTGTTTCAGCTTTAATCTTAATTTAGATATTTTAAATGATAACCTGAGATGCTGCTGGCTCAAGATCTGACTGGAGACCAACCCTTCCATTGCAAAAGTACTGAAAGAAATGACAGCCTTTGCTAGGAATGAAATTATCTAGCTCTGGTCTCATGGCAGAAACACAACACCCAAACATAACTGATAAGTGTCATTTGAGAAGCCCTGGAGAATTCAGGATGCCTCTGATATCCTGTACAGAGGACCAGCACGTTATGACACAAGTCCTGTGAGAGACCTGCAATTTTCTTCAGTGGCAGCTAGAGCTGGGGAGGTGCCCTTGGTGCCTTCGTTCAAGCAACTGAATCGGGACCATGTTGACTATTGAAATGAATACACATTCAGGATGGGTCTCACATTAGTGGGCTGACATGGCAGATTTCTGTCATCAGTGGAAACGGTTTCTTGAGATGCTTTCTGGACCCAGCAGATCATTCAGAATATGTCAGAGATGGGGAAGGAGAAGTCTGGCTGAGTGGCTGGCACTGGGCTAACACTACGCTTCAAGTGATTGTCCCTGGAACTGTCATCCCAAAGATGATAACATAGTGTGAGATAAGAGGCCTTAATAATGTAATTGGACTTATGAACTTGTATAGTCTGCAAGTTGCTCCATAGTTGAAAGAAAAACACAAGTTGCCTATGAAGTTCCAGAGCAGACTAATGGATTTTTGGTCAGTTAAAAACTGAAAGGTTAGGCTATTTGGATACTAATGATCTCGTGACAGGCTTTTGTGGGGAATCCCTTTGTCTAGTCCCATGCAAATTTAACACAGATTTTCTGAGAGTCTGCCTGGGGCTGTCTGAAACTAGTCATCTCAGCACTGCTCAGTGGTAGGATTTAGCAGTCTGAACGCAGTTTACTCAATATCTTCATTCCACTTAGCAGGCTGAAAAGGTCAATCTGATCATTTCACCACAGCTCTAATTGTGCAACAGCTGTCCAGGAATGCAAAGAAGGAAGGGAACCATTGACTTCTCACTCCATATCCCCACAAAACCCCAGGGCTGAGTTTGGTCACGTGGATGCGTGTCCCATTTCTACTTTGCCTGCTGAGTCAGGACGCTCAGTGAGTCACGCATCTTGCAACTGCTGGAAGCCAGCTGCTCCTGGCTTGGCGATCATCTGCATTGTTCTCTAACCCAGACAAACACCGTGAAGTTCAGCTCAGGGGTAAAGTTCAAATAATGCCACTGGACTTTTCAATTCTATTCATATCTTAAGGGAGATCCTGCTGAAAGGCTTAAAAAGTACATAACTAACCTCTTGATAAAAAAAATTATTGTATTTACATCCTTGTTCCTTCTTCGACTGACCTTGATGGTTTCAGGAATTAATATAGAGGGAAGTCTGAAACAAAGTCTTAGAAAACTTTTGAAACACTGTCCCGTCCACAGCTGTATATAGCTTTCCAAATGAGTTTGTCTTACAGACAGTCACTCCAGAGACAGGGAACAACGCATGTTATCCCAGAAGGTTAATGGCGAAGAGCACCTGATCTATTTATGAGTCAGAGGTGGCTCTCATGGGAGAATATTTGCTGAAGGAGTGTTTAGCCATTAAACGGGAACAAATTTGGTAAAATATTGCTTACAGAAGAAGATGCAAACTCTCATCCAAAATAACCTCTCCCTTTCCTGAACTGACAAAATGCAATTAGGACATTAATGACCAGATTAATAGGTGGTATTAGGACTGTTACTGGAAGCATACCAAGTACTGGACATACAATTGCACGTTCAGTTAGAGACAGCTGTCAGACTATGTGGGCATTTCAAACAGGAGGGCAAGGAACGGTTTGGGCTCGACGTGTAACATTAAGAGCAGAGAGACTACAGGAAACTACTGAAACTACTGTTGTGCAATGCACTTATTCTATCAGCCCCACTTGGCAGGCAGAATTAACGCCAGATAGCTGGAAGCGAGCTGGGACCAAATAGCTATTTCTTCATAAGAATGTAAATAGGAAACAACAGGGCAGTTGTTGTCAATGTCTGTGAAAGCAGGCACTTCTCGAGTCCAGTCTTTATGGTTCTATCTTGGCCTCAGCTCTCTTCAGCTCTAATCAGAAGAAATATCCTAAACTTGGATATTTAATTTAGAGGATATGTGTAGATTACAGGTTGAACCTTGGCTCTTCTTTCTGTAGTGAGAAGTCAAATGTTGACTCTTTACTTCTGATTTGATCTAAACTCCAGAAATCAAATAACTTCTCAAGGACTTTCAGAAGTCAATACTTTGTAATAATTTTTAAAACAAACTCTGTGCGTGATTAAAAAGGACAATAAAATTGTCCTACATGTACAGGCTAAGAAGAATTCCTTAAAAGATATTTCCCTTATTCATTGGGAGATAAACTTCTTTAGGACAAGTTTCTCAGGGTGGTAGGTTCTTTGGAGTTTGTCCCTTTCCTGTTTCCCTTTGGGATTCATTACCTCACTGCTGCTGAGTGTATCTTACTGATGACTGTATTCCCTGGTAATACCTCCCAGAAAGATAAAAAAGCAACCACTGTCTTTTTTCTTTTGAGGAACAGTTCATATTTTTAAAATTTCTCTGCAGCTTTGTTCCCTAAAAGAACTGTCAGGTAGATTTCATGTTCTGTTACGCCTATTACATTTTTCTCCTGTGAAAGTGACGTCCCTTAGCCATAGCAAAATCTCAGCTTTTGCTCTTAAAAGAAGACTGAGAAGAGATTGTTATGATGAAGACTGTATTAGATTTAAAACTAGTGAAAATGATGGAATAAATGTCATGGAGTATTTCGGTGTAGTTCACATTGACTCATTATTCAGTTGCTTTTCAGAATAAATGTAATTGTAATTTTATGTTACCTTGACAGTAAATCAAAAGTAAAATAGAATATTTTAAAGGTGGAGTGAACCTAAGTGAATATAGGTTCCTGTATAATTTTAATTCGCTATGTTCGTGAGAGAAGAATGCTTTTATCTTACACACATCTGTCAATTGGCTTTCCTGTTACAGATTTTGAGAAAGTATTTGCCTTGGAAAGAAGAGACAAATTCAGCGACCCTCTGGAAACAAGTTGTGAGGAAGCACCTTCTCCATAAAAAAACACAAAACTAGGAAACAGGAATTCAACTGAACCCAAAACCCGCATCACGCAGAACTCTCATTTAAATCAAAAAGAAAGGCAAGTGAAAATTGTGCATGAGAAAGGACTGCAGGATGAGATGTAGAGTTGTTTGTCCAGCATAGTGGGTTTTAACCTGTGATACCTAGACTTCCAGCGGCTGTAAATTCCTTCTAAAGAAAAAAAAAAAGGCACCCAGGTATTTAAGAAAAGCAGGATGATTATTTTTCAGTGAGCTTAAATTGTTCTATATGCTACTGAAAAATGGCTAAGCTTACAAAAGTAGAAAAGGTTGAAAATTACATCTCTAGCTTATCATTGTGGGAACATTTGAACTGATGCTGTCTTTGGTGTAGCTGTATTCAGTTACAAGGTCACCCTTTGACTGTGGAGCCCTTTTATGAACCAGAATACTCTGAGTTTATTCCAGGTAGGACTGCTGGTTTAAAAATAAAAAGGACAAGGATTAAAGAAAAATCTTAGAAATTTCTAAATTTAACTCTTAACCAAATATTTTTTGAAGCTTTATAAGATTTTGAAAACCTTGAGAAAACATAAGCACTAACTTATCTGTGCTCTTGTACATCTGTGCAGAAAATAAAAAGAGGGCCACAGGGTGATCTTGAGCATGGTACTTAAATGTTAGCTCAGTCGCTGTTTCTGTGTTGGGTTACCTCCATCCAAGACATATCTGTTCATCCAGGCGTCAGCACTAAGCAGTGCAGATTCGAGGTGGTTAGTGCCATTTGCCCTTGGCTTCCTGGCCCTTTATGTGGGTTAACAGTATGGGCCGAGTTATTGTTTAAATATATTTATTTAAATGCTGTTAAGAGCCGTGTTAAATGCTCTTCTGTTAGTGACCAGGCCAAATACGTTATATATTTTGTGGCTTCTTTTATGGTTTCCATTATCTTATCATCTTATCCACTTGCAGCAAAATGTATTTAGCAGACTGAAAGCTTACAGAGCAGCGCAGAGTGCCTGAGAAAGCTTTTACTTGAAAGTAAGCACCAACAGTCTCTTCCTTAGAGAACTCAGCTGGGCTCACTCTTTTCTTTCATAGAATAACCTAATGGTTAGCACAGTTGCCAAGGAAATGAGAGGCTTATATCCTATTACTTCCTCTAGCTGAAAGGGCTGTAAACCGAAACTTCCCGGGAGAATATATCAAAAGAATGGATATGGGGATACTCTTCAAAATTACAGAGAAAAAGCTTCCTCTTTCTTAAAAGCTACGTAAAAATAGCAGAAGGATATTTAATTTTGAAGCCTAGGGTGTAAGTCACCCACTTGTATGGCAGAATACGGCAGTCCAAGTCACAGGGTAGTTTCTGTATTTTCTTTAATGAGGGTTTCACTGCTGCTTTATGTCTCTCTTTTAATAGAACTGGCAGTTTGTGGATACTTTTTTCCCAAATTATTCCTAGAAGATATTAAACCTACGGAAACAGTTTAGCTAACTAAAAATGTGTTCTTTGAGTTTTGGACATATTGCCTAAGCCTCTAAATCCTATGACGTATCATTTCCCTTGCTGTGGTAGTCTCTTGATTTCTTTCTCTTTGTCTCATGTCTTGGGTGGAAAATTAGGAGAATTTTGATGGATCTCAATCCCTATGGGAAGTAAACTCACAGTCCCAGAGATCCAAAAGATCTGGGCTTCCTGCACATAAAATTCACTATTACGGTGAAGAGCTACATAATATCACATAATATCACAACCTTTTCAGCCTTTGTATTCAGTTCGGAGCTGTAGACTGTGTCCAGAACTCAGTAATTTGGGTCCAAAATAGCTAAGAGATTGGGATTATCAGTGAGTAATACCTGTCCTATGCTATTTGTCACTAGTTATGAAGAAAATTGTCTGATAAGTAGAAAAGACAACACTGACAATGCTACGATGTTAACAGTTAACAGGAGCATGTTTTCAGGGTGTTTTTGCAATCCATATAATCATGTACAATGGGAGCGGAGTGTTTGTTCAAACATTGCTTAATTACAGTGCAATTTTATTCACACACGTTATATGCCCTAGATTCCAGTGAGTTTTAATTAAACAGAACATCTAAAGATTTCAGTGAGTGTTTTTTTTTCAGAAAATTTCATGAAGGAATGCTGTTTTTGGGGAGGGTTTTTGCTTTCCATAGTTCCAAGAGCACAAAATGCAGACTTGCTCTTAGGTAAAATGGCAGGTCTTTGCCCTTTTGGAACTGGAGGATGGTAGTGGAATGAAGGAAATGGCTGTCTTTGCTAAAATAACATTCTTCTCATTCCCATTCAGTACAAAAGAACAGAGAAATTCCTAAAGAACAGGTTCTTCAGTGAATTCATTGTCCGGGTGATATTTTTCCTCCATCTGTGTTAAAGGAGAAACTAAATATATGAAGAGAGAAAGAAGTTATCACTCGTAGTATTTAGATAATTAAATAATGCACAAGATTTCAGTGAATTTCAGCACCCTGGCAAGTTTCAAAATTCTGCTGTTCTCTTATTAATATGAGGAACAAAGAAAGATGTAGCATTGGGTGCTATATTTCTTAGGGGACCCATTTGAAGTAATTTTTCATCCATAACAAACCACTGCATGTATTTCCTCTCCTCACAGAAACTGTTAAGCTCAGAGCGAGCATTGCTATGGTGATAATGTATTGACTTTTTTCCACAGAGAAAAAAAAAAATGGAATCCCTCCTCTGTCTGAAAAAGATGCATTTTTTATTGCTTACCTGTGACCGGTGCCTTCAGTCCCTGCCAGGAAAGGCTTCCAGTAATAGTAATAGTAATGCATTTGTTTTCCATACAGCAAAAGTTACATTACAAGCAAAGAAAATAGTATTACTAACTATTCTAGATATTAATGCCAAGCATAGCTGTGAATAATGAAGCAGTACAAAATATCACTTAATTTTTCAGGTTCCACTGTGAGTCATTGTTTAGAAATAAGAAAACACAGAGAATAAATCAGTTTACTGATAAAGATAGTTCATCTGGAGCTCAGGAGAAAATAATCTTAAAAAAGACCGACATAGCAGGGCAGAGGCATCCATCGTGTAAGTGTGAACTCAGCCGTTCTCCACTTCCCTCGTCAGGCATATTTCTGTGTCGTATCAAAGTAATGAAACAACCCCATAATACAGAGAGGACTAGGGTGTATGTGTATGCCACAAATGTGTTGGCAGCTGCATGGAAACTGTGTGACACTTTGGTGTTGTACAGGAGAAGGGATGTGTAAATTGTCAACTCAGTGGCTATAGAGATGTTTCTGCTCCCAAACATTCCCGCTGTAAACATATGGATGAAAAATGGTTTAGTATAAATGAAGAATACCCTGCAAAAAAACCCAACCCAGCTATGTTTTTGAAAGCTTATTAATTGATTGAAGTTGCCTCAGAAACTGATCTACGTGTAGTTTAGAGATTCCAATTTTATGCTATGGATACGTGAAAGGATTGGCCAATTTGCTGTTGAATAGTGAGAGGAAATAACTGTTCCCAGTTCTAATAAGATGATATTGGAGGTCCTTTTGATGTTATCAAAGACAAGTACAACAGCGTATATTGAAGAGACTATTTAGAATTAAAGTCTGAGATTTTTTAAGGCATTTTAACTGTTTAGACCATTTTGAACATTTTAGATGGGCTTTTATATGATTATGGAGGATATAGACCCAGGACGTTCCAAATATGCGGACAATCCTCCTCATGGCAGCTCTTTATCTCACTTTGTGTTGTGGTTTGGGCCAGACTGACTACTGAGATGAATGACAGATGATCGCCCCCAACTCTGTCTCCAAGGGGAGGAGGGAGAGAGAGAAAGAGACTTGTGAGTTTAGAAGAAACTAAACTACTTAAATTAAATATTAATAAAATAATAAAAAGGAAAATAATGAAATATATACAATATATACCAAATCGACTCAAGCTCCCAGAATGATGATCATGTCACCGGCAGGCACTGGGACAGTCCCAGACTGGACTCAGTGGTGGACGGGAACTGTATTCCAGATTTGGATTCAGGAATGCCCGGAAAGGCAGACAAACAGACAAGAGTCCTCCTCAGATGCTGGCCCTTGAAGAAAGACGCTGAGCCCTTTGATCCCTCAGCTTTTAGACTGAACACGATGCAGGTGGGATGGAATACCCTGTTGGCCAGGTTTGGGTCACCTGTTCTGTCCGTTCCTCCCCACACGTGGGACCCTGCTACGCTCTTCCACTTCTGACCCTCCAATGGGGCAAATAACAAAGTGAGCCGGCCTTGGTTGTTACAGCAATAAGGATAAGCAGGAGCCTCTCTGCAGACCATTCCTTGGCATAAAGTATAAAAATAGGTCTTATCACTCTGAGAGCAAACAGTGTCTCCAAAATATGCCATTAATTTCAGAGAGTTTCAGAGAGTTCAGTTAGTTAGAAGAGGCTTATCTGAAAAGTGAAATGACTGAACAGAGAATTGGTTCCGTTTTACCTCAAACCAGGACACCTGCAAATGGGAGACTAGAAAAAAGTGTAGATCTCATGTCAGTCTACTTCGATATTGTACAAAATATGATACAGATTATTTCTTATACGACAGCCCTAGAAACTGTATGAGAGTAGAAGGTTGGAGGAATGTGCACTGGAGAGTTTGCTTCTACATTGTAAATAAAGAGATTTTCTAAGGATCATTTTATTGAATATGAAGGTCTGTTTGAGTTTCATTTTCGTTTGCAACCAGTAGTACATTTACAAATTCATTATTTAAAAATAAACATGAAATTATTAATACCTGACATTAGTAGGAAACTCATTACAATACAACGTAGGTCATACAAAAAATAAGTGTCAAAACACTGAAATTTCTTCATAAATGCTCGTCAAACAATTTCTAACTAATAAACACAGTCAAAACCTAGTTCCCCAAATTTAACATTTGAGGCAGGTAAGGAGAGAAGAATTCAATGAAAAAGCACTTGTCAGTAGCCATAATCAGGGAAGAATCATTAATATTAGAAAGTATAAGATAAATAAAACTTTTTTATTTGTCAGTATAAGTTTGATTTTAGTGTAAACATTTTAAAATGCATTGTCATACCAATCTACAAGAAAGGCCCAAGAGGAGACCCAGGAAACTACAGGCCCATTAGTCTTACTTCAGTGCCTGGGAAAATAAGGCAATTAGTCCTAGCAACTATCACCATCCCAATGAAGCAGGTGATCGGCAAAAGCCAGCACAGATTTACCAAAGGTGGATCATGCCAGACTAACCCCATCACTTTCTACAAGAAAATAACATCTTCTGTTGACACCGGGAGAGCAGTGGATATTGTTTACCAGGACTTCAGCAAAGCAGTTGACGCTGTTTCCCACAGCCTGCTCCTAGGCAAACTGGCAAGATACAGATTTGATGGGTGGTCTGTGAGATGGGTAGGAAACTGGCTTACAGGCTGCACTCAGACGGTGGTGATCAATGACTTTTACTCAGTCTGACAGCCTGTCACAAGTGGGGTCCTCTAGGGATCAATACTGGGCCCCACACTGTTCCACATCTTCATAAATGATCTGGATGATGAGACTGAAAGCACCATTATCATGTATACTGATGACACCAAAACCGGGTGGTTTTGGGTGGGAAATGTAGAAAGGGAGAACCATCTGACAGAGAGACCTGGACAAGCTGGGAGGGTGGGCTAGCAAGATCTGTATGAAGTTTAACAAAAACAAGTGCAAAGTCCTGCACCTGGGACAACATAACCAAAGAGCCCAGTACGGGGTAGGATCTCTGTGGCAAGGGAGCAGCTCTGCTGAAAGGGTCCTGGAAGTCCTGGTGGACAACAAAGGCAAATTGGGTCCTGAGCTGCACTAACAAGGACATTACTAGCAGAGACAGAGATGTGATCATGCCACTGTACTCAGTATGTGTTAGGCCACACCAGGAGTACTGTGTCCAGGTCTGGTCCCCACAATTCAAGAAAGATGCAGAAAGACTGGAAAGGGTCCAAAGCTAAGGCCACAAAGATGATCAAAGAGCTGGAGAACCTGCCCTGTGAGGAAAGACTGAAGGAGTTAGGTCTTTTCACCCTGGAGAAGAGAAGGCTCAGGGGGACCTCATCATAGTATTCCAGTACCTAAAAGGTGGCTACAGAGATGACGGAGGCTTTCTTTTAATAAGAAGCCACATGGAGAAGACAAGGGGCAACGGGTACAAGTTGCACCAACCGAGGTTTCACCTTGATATAGGAAAGAAATATTTTACAGTGAGAACAATCATTCACTGGAACAACCTCCCCAGGGATGCTGTAAAGTCCCCATCACTGGAGGTATTCAAGATGCAATTGGACAGGGTGCTAGATAAGATAATTTCATTTAGGGCCCCTTTCCCATGAAACATTGGACCAGATGATCTTTTGAGGTCCCTTCCTGAAGATTATGACAGCCTGCTTGGTTAGTTGTCTTGTAAAAAGACCATGTCAAATAATTTCTTGGATACGTTGTCATTGATAGTATACTTCTGAGAGAATTTGAAAGGCTGTTTTAACTAGATGATCAGATGAACATCTGAAGTAGGCACCTGCTGAGTGATGGGATAGGATTAAATGTTCCTTCTAACGGAACATATACAAGTTTGTGTTGGTTGTCCATGGCCAGGCATCAGCAGTGGGGAGATCACAAGCATGGCCTCTGTGAGATGAGGCCCTGTGTCAGACACAGCTGGTTCCAGCCAGCTCCAACAGATCCACCACAGGGCACAGATGAGCCCATCAGCCACAATTGTGGTGCCTCAGGAAAAACATGTTTAAGAAAATGCAAAAAACCCACAACACAGAGTGGAGAAGAGAACAAAAAGAGGGAGAAACAACAGAGGGAACACCAAGGTCAGAGGACGGGAGGAGGTGTTCCAAGTGCTGGAGCAGAGATTCCCCTTCAGCCATGGAGGGGACTGTGGTGGAGCACGTGGATATTCCTGAGGGACTGCGGCCCACGGAGAGCCCACACCGGATCCGGGGAAATGTGTGAGAGGGAAGGAGGAGCAGCGAGAAACCACCATGTACTGATCATCCCACCACACGCCCTGCCCTGCTCAGGGTTGGGGAAGGTAGAGGTGTTGGGAGTGAAATTGGGCCTGAGAAAGGGAGGAGGAAGGGCTTAGCTTTAATGTTTGTCTTTGTTTCTTACTACCTGAATCTTTCTTAATTGCCAATAAATTGAAGTAATTTTCCACAGGCCAAGTCTGGTTTACCCATGACAGTAACTGGTAAGTGATCTCCCTGCCTCTATCTCAACCCCCAAGTCCTTGTGTCCCACTTTCTCCCCCTGTCCCACTGAGGAGGGGGAGTGAGTGAGCAACTGGCAGGGTGTGCGGCCCTTAGCCAAAGTTAACCCACCAAAAAGTTTGGAATCAAAAGAAATTCTTTTTAAATGCATCTTTCAGCAATCATTACGATGGTCAATGTTAATTGTGTTCTGTGTTTTATTGTCCAAGGATCGTTATTATTAATTACTTGGCATCGGTTTGTTTTGTGTTGAGTATTTAAATTTTATATTTCATAAATGGAGAGAGTTTGGAGTTCCGAGTTATTGTTCAACATTAGGTGCAAAATTAATACAGAAAAGCTGCTAAAATACTTTTGTGGCCTAATTTGTGGAAAAAATAGAATATTTTCACATATTATGGTAGAGCAGACCTATACAATGAGTCTAACATTGGAAGTGAATTATTTTTTTTAGCTCATTGTAGAAATTCTGCATCACAAAATTCTCAGTCCAGGGCACTGAATCTTGTAATTCTGATCATGATGGATGCTATAAATCATCAGATCTCACTGAACTCAATATCTTAGAAACCTGAATCTCTCCTGAGAGAAAGGCATTGCCTGGTAATCTGAGTGCTGTATTATGAATCAGAAATATCTTTGTTTTGGCTTACCAGACTTCAGTGTGGTCTCCAATTAGCTAGTGTGGGAGCTATCATGAACCAAAACTTCAGCACTTGTCAACAAGGTAATGTTGCTTTTCATTTTAGAGTGTACTGGTATGCAATAGTAGGAACGCCATGTCCTGTTTTGGTCACTATGTTTTTCTAAAGCTTTAAATGAACTGGAAAGAATTCAGAGGAAATCAAAAGAACGATAATAGGGTTAGAAACACTTATGCATGAAGAATGGTTGAAGAGTTTACTGATACCACTGTGAGGCCACTCTATTATCTTTGAACACTCATGGTTATTGAAGGAGGTCCCTGATGACTGGGAAAAAGCAGATGTTATATACATTTCAAAAAGGTCAGGAGGAACGATACAGTGAACCGTAGGTCAGTCAGCCTCCCTTCAGTCTCTCAGAAGATTATGGAGAAAGATGTCATGGTAGCCATTTGCAAGCATGGGAAGGACAAGAATATGTTTGGGACCAGACAGCATGGATTTACCAAGGCCAAGTATGGTTGACTGATTGCCTTCTATGATATTACTGGCTCTTTGTATTGGAAGGAGGGAGTGGTATATGTCATTTGCCTTGAATTAAGCAAGGCCTTTGACATAGTCTCCCGTAACAAGTGTGTAGCCTAGATACTACAGACTAGATGGACTACAAACTGCATGAAAAACTGACCGTAACATCAGACTTAATGGGTGGTGGTCAACAGATAGAAGTCTAACTAGCAGTGACATTCTTCAGGAGCCAGTATTGGGATTGATTCTACTTAGTACTTTCATCAATGACCTGGATGATGAAACCTTTAATAGTGCAAGTTTATGAATGACACCAAAATGGCAGGGGGCGGGGAGGGCAGTGAGGGAAGAGGGCAACACTGATCAATGCACTGGAGGGAAAGGCTTGCCATTTGGAGCAACCTTGATATCCTGGAGAAATGGACTGACAGGAACCTCATGGAGTTTGACAAATGCAAATTTAAAGTCCTATATCTGAGACAGAACAACCACATGCAGCAATACAAGCTGCTGAGAGAGCAGCATTGCAGAAAAGGACCTTGGGGTGCTGGTGCACATCAAATCGTATGCAAACCACCAGTGTGCCCTGGTGGTCATGAAGACCAATCTCATACCAAGGTACATTAATAAACGTGTAGCCAGCAAGCCAAATAAAGTCCTTATTCCCCTTTACCTGACACTCTGAAGGCCACATCTGGTGTATTGTGTCCAGCTTTGTGCATCCCAGTCCTAGACAAAGTTAGTCCGACAAAGCGTCATTAAGAAGATTGAGTGGCTGGAGCATATTATGTATGAGGCTGAGTTACCTGGATTTGCTTGGTCTGGAGAAAAGAAAGTTAAAAGGGGATCAAATTTCTGTCTTCAGTGACCTAAAAGAGTCTTACAGAGCCAGACTCTAGTAGGAGGTGCACAGTAAAAGGACAAGAGGTATTGGTCACAGGTTGCAATAATGAAAATTGTGACTGAACGTAAGGAAGAAAATTTCAGGGTGAAAATTGTTAAACACTGGAACAGATTGCCAAGAGAGGTAATGAAATTTCCATGTTTGGAAGTTTCCCTGAACAACCTGATCTAACTTTGAAGTTCACTCTGCTTTTAACACTTCCAGAAGGACAAACTGGTCAAATTGTTTCTGATTTAAAAAATGAAATCTGATCTTCCCTCGGAGCACAAGAGAGATCTTTGAGGTTCTTTCCAGAGCTTCACTTCTATGAATCTTTTAAGGCTATCTACAAAAAAATAAATTGTGTTTCGCAGCACCTAGCTGTTGGGTTCTTTGATAAATATGGCAATTCGTGCTGTGAGTAGGTTGCCTATGCTTTGTCTGGAGTTCCGGAGTGTTCAGGCACCTAAGAAATGGAGTTATAAAAACCAGTGTGTGGATGCACACTGTGAAATGTATACACAACATAAATGTGTACATGACAAGTTTATCAGTTTTTAAGTTTAGGGAATTTATCCACCTTTGCACTTCTGGTATGGACAGTTTCTCTTCCCAGTCGGAATCTATTCCAGGAGCTGTACACCTATGAGAGTATTGCAGAGGAAAGGTAGAAACTATAAACGTAGGTGTTCTCTCTCTATATTTTATTTTTTAAATCAGCTGCTCAATTGTTAGTATACTTAGCAAGGTTAGAGATGATATTGTGAGAATTAACACCAAGTCAGCATTTCTTAAGTGCTTTGATGATAAAAGGCAATATAAAGCACTAATTATCGTTACTAATTAGCACCACACCAAACTTGACTCACTGACTGGTTTTTCAAGTCTTAAAAGGGTTGTCAGCAAGCTTCTGGAAAACTTGAAAACCTTTTTCTCACAAACAGAAAGCAAGAGCTGGAAAGCATTGGTGTAAAGCCAGGGAACAGCTCCAGGTTTATCTGACTCAAATTAGAGTAAATTCAGTGTCAGGTGAAACAGAGGCTAGCCTTTAATTTGAGGCCATTCTCCAAGCCAAGAAGGTAATTGTTAAACAAACGTGGTGGGGCCAGACACATAACTTGTGCAATTCTATGAAATCAAAGATTCTCCATTCCAGGATCTACACCTAGTGAGTCTGCTCAATAGGTACAATTGATTCCCTGGCTTCCGTACTCTGCCTCTGTCATTGTAGACGTATACACCTGCTGAGCATATTTTTCAACTGGAAATGTTGAACCTGTTCTCATGCGACTCCAGTCTCATGGGTATGGCTCTCTCTTTTCCATCGTATTTTTAAATGCAGATACATTAAATTTTAATGCAGATACATTTTTAATACAGCTTATCTTAATTTTAGGGCTGTTGTCTATGTGTAAACTAGGTGTCTTAGATCTAATTATATTTTATCCAGAGCTAGATATAATAGATACCTATTTAGAGCTTGAGAGATATTTAGATGATGAAATATAAGTGTCCACCCCAGGATGAGATGAATAGCTTTCTAGAGTCCATTGACTGGACCAATTATCTCTCTACTGAAGTAATAGAAGCCCTCCATTTTCTTGTAGATGTAGACCATCTACACTATAGAAACATAGACTTGGACAGGTTGAATCCCACCTCTGTGTATCAGGCATGTTAAATGTCCCCATTGGCCTAATCGATTACAATTGCCCTGAGCAAGCCTAACACACATGAGCAGAATTACCCCCTTCTCAAAGTGCAACAGAAGGACTTTAATGAGACAGAGAGTTAGTGATGCCTCTCCTTACTGTTATGGCAGAGTGTGCCATGCGATGTCACCAGTTCACACGCTAGAGTAGATGTCGAAGCATTTAGGAAAGAAATAGGTGGTTGGGTTGAATACCATCCTTTCCCTGAGGAGATCAAATTTATATCTCTAGAGAGTCAGCCTAAACAGCGGATGGTCTGTTCTGAGAGCAGACGCTTTCCATCTTATTTCCCAAAGGGGTGCCAGATATTGCAGCAAGAACTTCAAAGTTTATTGCACCATAAAAAGGTAATTGACTTTCTTCCTGGGAGAACCACATGGTTTTACAAGAAATGTCATTCCATTTTGGGAGGAACCTGATCTCATCATTTATCACTGGGCAGGTATTTTTTTCAATTAGCTGTTCCCTGGTGTAAGGTTTAATAGCCTGCCACTTTCACTGGCCTATTTCAGAAGACAGGAATTGCCACACCTGCATTTTGTGCAGTGTCTGCACCTAGCTTTCACTGCCTGGGAGACTGAGCTTGTCACGGATGAAGGCGGAGGAGTGCTTAATTGCTGATCACAGTCAGGCTTGGGCCAAATTCCTTAGCGCTTTAAGACTGTGGCACTTCTAGGCAGGCATTTAAACTCAAAACATGTGAGGAACCTGCAGAGTTCAAACAGTTATGCAGAAACTGAGGGAAGATTTTCACAATCTCAGTTTTGGATTTATATGTACAAATTTATGTGTAAGTGCTTTTTAGGCCTCTGCCCAGGATGTTATCGTAACTACTAAAAATAATTCATGGCATCTATCTGCAGGCACAGTTTTAAATTAGAACTGTTTCTCATTCATAAGCTTGCACGCGTGCGTTCAGGGTAAAGACATTCTTCAAACCTTTATTGATTTTTGGGATGAGCAGATCTGACAGTAACAGGAGGCAGACCTGCTAACTCCTGCAAGCTTCCAAGATTTAATGTACTTTCTATAATCCCTGAGAGTGTGAAAGGAGCAGCCTTAGCCTATTAATTTTCAGCGTCAACAGATCCGATATAAATAAAATATATCAAACATAAGATATAAATCAAAACATGCATTTTGTTAGACAAGTGGGTTTCCAGAAAGGAAAGTAGTTTGGCACTGTTCCTGAAGGAGTAAATGGAAAAACAGGATTACAGTAACATGTGAAGCTCACAAAACAGTTTACAATGTTAAGGCTCTACAGGCTTCGAAAGGAAAAGCTGTTACCGGCAAAGGTTGTTGGCAATAAACAACTTAGCTGTTCAAAGTCAGGGGTCCTAGGTGCTTTTTGGCTTCTGCACCTATGAGCGGTCTACAAGAAAGCTAGGCTAGTG
Organism: Dromas ardeola; assembly: GCA_013398915.1. Taxonomy (NCBI): domain Eukaryota; kingdom Metazoa; phylum Chordata; class Aves; order Charadriiformes; family Dromadidae; genus Dromas; species Dromas ardeola. The sequence goes on along the minus strand of VYZM01018840.1, from coordinate 311,276 downwards.
ACCTGTACTGTGAAAGGAAAGAATTTGGAATTTCAGAATGGGAACCAGTGTATCTGACTTCATGGAGCATGCTGCTACAGAGTAATAGGCATTTAGAAATTACAATTCAGAAATGTGCCTGAATTCTGCTCTTCTCTGAAGCTTTGGTGCCCTGTACAGGCTGCATAGAAATGTCTTCTTATGATGGAAGTGTACAGACTTGAATTCCATGTAAAAGACAATGTTTATAGTTTGTTTTTTTCCTAACAATCAAGTAAAAGTTATGTCCTATTTAAAAAGAGAGGTGTAGGCTGAAGTATTTCACTCTATTGTCTTTTAAGCCATGATTTGAGATGATATCCAAGGCCAGCTGAAACAGGAAAATTTAAGTCAGATGGATTTATCTTCATAGTTTAAGTAGTGTCTTTTTATATGTGGTAAAACTGCATGGCTTTTGATGTGACCACCGAAATGAAAACCAAATGTCACAGTACCAGTTTTGTGGTCGCAGTTGCACAATTTCCATAATCTATGCACTCATGTTCTTGCTTACAAGATGCTGATTTTTTTTGTTGTTGTTTGCAATTTGTGATGCTTTTTTATTGTCGTTTTGAGGATACATGTAATATCTAAGAGGCTGATCAAAGAAGGACGAGCAAGTATATACCATTTCAGCTGAGTGCAGAAGACATTTAATTTATACAGCTTCTGAAGGTCCAAGTGTTAATCCAGTGTCATTAAGACAAATTCCTGGTATGCTTTTCTGGGAGCTGTCTGGATTGGCAATCATCTTCCAATTCGAGATGCTGTTGGAACTTGAGCAAGGGTAAAAGGTCTGTTGAGAAAGCTGAAATAAACTACTTACAAATATAAAACATAAAGTGCTGCAAGGAAGAGATGGATGGCAGGATCCTTCCATTGTCAGTGAGGCTGCAAAAGCTCATTATCAAATATACGTTACCATTTAGGGGGAAATATAATGATTTAAAGGATTGTGCACTGGTCACTCATTTTGAAATAGAAAGTGCTGTGTACTACGAATGGTTGCAGTCATCAGAAATGATCTCTCAGTTTATCTGGAAGTGATAAAATGGACTGACCTTACAGCAAAGCAAAGCTTCCTCGGAGTCATACGGAAGTGAACTACTAAAGTGTCAAAAACCATCTATGTTATACGCTAGAAACCAAGGTAGTTGTGGTAAGAAAGCTAAGATGAATTTTAGTTGGAAAATGAGCGACGTATTTACCCTAATTAAAGGCAGGTGAGATTTGAAATGGGGCTGAATATCTTACTACAAAGGCCTTATAGTACATATAATGTACTGTCATAAAGAGAAAGTTATGATATTTGTTTATGGTACATTACATTGATATTTTTCAGTTTTCTAATTACAGAATAAATCTCTTAACCAAGAAACACATAAAATGTGTTATATTGCAAATACTTGTTCATATCATTATCCATCTCTCTATATATATCTGTCTACCACCAGATAGGAAGGTGAGTCATTCAGAAGCTAGTATCATCGCATCTGAGCAAAAGTTATAGGCGTGTGTGTCTTAAAGAATCATCATCAGATTTCACCACCTTAGCTGGTACTGCTGTCTCAGATTTCACGTTCACTGAGTCACTGATTCAAACCAAGAGCTCCTATTTCTGAAGGGTGACCTCACTGTCAGGATGTGAGGAGGATGGTGGCAAAAAAAGCATTTCTTTCAAAGCTGCGCTACTTGGCAGAAAATAATTAAAGGTTTATTATGCTGCTGAGAATTAAAGACAGGAGGGATTTTGAACCAAGCAGACTGGCTAGGTCCTCGGAGGGCAGAGACTGGTATCCCACTTACTGAATTGCTTATGAGTATTAAATAGGTATGGGCTAGTCCTTGGTGGTTTTGCATGACTAATTGTCTTCTGAGATAGATGTTACTGCTTAGGAAGAAAGCATTATTTTATTCACTTTTTCAGACTAAAGATAGAGGTATGGAACGACAGCCGTGTTAGCAGCAGTCTGTTCTCCAAAGATTTCTTAAAGTGAACTAAGGCGGACTAGCTCGAGTAATCAAAAAACTATAATTCAAGTGTATTTTCATAAACTGACAGGTGAAGGCTGTAACTTCTTACACCATTCAATTTTTTTTTTCTGCAGGTTTGCATGATGACAAACAGTTAATATCAAAAAGTTATTCAAAGTATCTCTCCTAGTCCAGATATTGGCAAGTAATCTTTTTCTTCAGTTGTACAACCACCCTTGTATTAGGCAAAATCTTTTTTTTTTTGTTTGGAAATATTGCCTTCTTCAACTTTAATTCAATGTGATTGATCCATTCATTACAGCTAGCTTGGCTGCCTTGGCAACACTTTGTTTACCAATATCAATATACTTTCCAGAATAGAAGTATTTGCAAGTTCTTTGTAAGTTCTCCATAGGTCACAAAGAGATACATAATATGCATTGTAAAGCAAAAGAAAATACAGAAAATTGTAGATTCCATACAATAAGAAACTTCACCTTCTTTATAAAATACGTTTAATGATCATTATTAAATTCAGTGATACTAAATTTGGGTTTTGAACATTATCAAATTAGAACATTTTATGCAAGAAATATTAGTATTTCAGCTTAAAAAAACTCCAGGAAACAACAAAAATATTTCTCAAAATTCCTCCATCGGTCAGAACTGATTAAGGCTGCTGGTTTAGGATTCCTACATTTTAATTAAACCAAATGATGTAAAAATTAAAAGTGAATTGGTTATGAATAAAACAGCTTGCTTAATTTTAGTGTTAACTCATTTAATAGAATCCTTTATATTCCTTATTCCTTCTTCTCCTTGTCCTTCTCCCTGCAATTCTATTTACTTTCTCTGTTTCCTTCCTTGCTTTGTTAATTTTTTTCCTTTTATTTTTGCTCCCCATCACTGTTTCTGACTCGTCTCATTCCTCCATTCAGAGTCTATTTTTGACCATGTATGTCTTCCTGCCAACCCCTAAACTCCAAGTGAGTTTATGAGAGTACCTTTTAGTGTCATTTAACATTTTTAATGCAAGACTGTTGCCCAGTTTTCTAAGTCCTGACTCCATTGTTACTCAATTCAGTTCCAAACTCACAATGACCTTTGTATGTGTAAGATCAGTTCCTACAATTAAAAATACAAACAATAGCACAGGCAAGCTATGACACTGGGAAAGTACAGAATAAAACTTCTGGCTGAGAATAGCAATGAATGAGTGTGTTCAGCAGCACTGGTAGGGAAAGGTGGAAGAAAAAAACAAAGCTCAAAACACAAGGTGAAGTACACTTTTCTCATTCTTTAAGTCAGTAGAAGGATATATTAAAAAAAAAGAAAAGATGTTTAATGCAATAAAGAGAATCAGAAGAAAGCGTGCCTGTGAGAACTACAGAACAGCCATTTCACTACAGAAAACAAATACTGTTCATCACTTTTTAAATTATTTTGTTACATTTTTATAATTCCTAGAGATACTTATAGACTTGAACATTTTATGTATTTAATATACAGCTATAAAATTAATTTTCAAGTTTGTGAAGCTAGACAAAAATGTGACCTGCTTGAAAGGGTTTGCATTCGTGAGAATGAGAAACCTTATATAATCTTAATGTTGGGCAAAAAAGGAAATTCCACCCTCGTTAATACTTTTTAATTGTGCGTGTTTCTGATAATTGGTATTCTACAAGACACAAGTTATGATTGGAATACAACCTAAGATGGATGTTTTTTTATTAGCACACCTTTTTGAACTTTCAACATGGAAATTAGCTTTTCATTTCTGCTGCCTCTGTTTTCATCAGTCTTATCTTATTCATTATGTTTTCTCACGTTCCAAGTAAGCCTCACCAAATCTTGCATATATTTTGATAAATTCAAGTTAAAAAATGCTGATTTTATGTACAGAATGTAATAGATGTTCCCACTTATTTTTCACTTACCTACACACATTGTGAAAGGAACTAGCTTGTAATGGTATCGTATGTAAGACTTAGATATCTCTGTCCTGCAGCTTCAAAGATTTGGTTTGTTTTAAAATTAATATTTTGGTTTCTTCACAATTTGTGGAAAGTTGACATACTACTGTATATTTGTTCTTTTCATGGGTAATTGAATACTAACATCATTGTGCATAACTTCAGCAAAACTCTAAAAACAAAATCCCAAATTTGATCCTAATTATTATGAGCAATTGAAGTGCCTGAAAAAAACCCTATATTCAATGTTTTAATTTTTCTACTACAAAGATATGGAATTAAACTTTCAAATTCTAAATGACTGTATATGCAGCTACAAAGTCCGTTCACAGGAACGTGGTATATTGAACCATTGGTAGTTAACTTATTCCCTAGGGTTTTTTTTAATAATGCAACAGAAGACATTTGGTCTCACATAATCTAATTATGTGATAGAATTGCATCAGGTCTGTATTCTCATACTAGATTAGGATGAGAACATAAACTAATAGAAGTATATTAACTTTCAATTCTATTTCTATTTCTACAGAGAAACATGGTAAATGATTGCAAGATATTTTTACTTAGATAAATTTACATGCAAATCAGAGGGTTTTTTTAGGAAATCTTAGCAGCATTAGAATAAAAGATCTGCATTTTAATTACAGATAACCACCAAAATGTCACTGGAGTCTTTATTAGTCACTTTGTTTTTGCAGTAATAATAGAAATTACTGGTGAATGAAATGGGGGTGACAGCCCCAGGAAATTAATCCGCTTTATAGAGCCTAGACTCATAGAAATTAGAGATGGAAAAGACCTTTCATGGTGAATCATCTAGTGTACTTTACTGCCCATTAGAACAGTTTTTTAATATTTCATGTTGCAGCATTTTAGCGTGTAAATTTAAGGAGCTTATACCTGGCTGCCTTGCGACCTTATTGCATAGCCTAAGAGATTTCATTGGGCCTAATACTGCTTGTTTTATTTATTGTTTATATAATACCAATAAAATTAATAGAACAACATGTATTTGCTACCAAGGAGCTTTCCATGATATTCACTGTCATTGCTGCTCTTCAGTTTCAGCTGTTTTTCTTAATCATGCTTGCAAATGGAGATATGCTCAATTTGTTACCACTTAGTGGCTGTTTTCCTTAACACAAAAAAGGTATTTAGGCACCTTTTGAGTTTGCATGAACTTCTGGGGGAGCTTACTGTCATTTTCCAGGGAACTATACAAAAGGTGAACATTCAAAAGTTACTAGCTTTGAAATTATTCACTTTCTTTACTTCTGTTCCTTCCTAATATTTTTTTCCTGATTTTCGTTTTCTTAACAAGTTATCAAGAAGTATCTGATTGCTTTTTGGTGTCAATATTGCTCATGTGTATACAGCTTACAAGCTGTCACCGCGTAGGAGTATTAGTGCAGATGTACTCAATAAGGGTTGAGCCATGTGAGGAAAGAAATCCGTCTCTTGAATATTTTTATTTTTTGCATATTCATTCTTAGTTTTCTATCTATTTTTCTTTTGTGCTTCCCCTAGAATCATTGCAGGTTTATATTTTCTTCTTTGCTCCCTTCAACAAAATTTTCAGATGACAGTATATGGCAACAGCACAGAGGCAAGAGACATGTTGTAATAAGGCTACTGATCTGCTCTTTAAGATTGATACCTACATTGACCTAAACAGCTTTGGGAACATGTACCTGCATAACACAGTAAGAGATGTAAACCCAAGTAAAATAATTGTGGAATAGTGCAAAATAATTTCTGAGAGTGACTTGAATTTGTGAAAAGATCATGGATGATTGTGACCATAAGAGAAGTGAGTTATTTTTAAAATACAGTAGGGAAAAAAAAGCATACTTTTTGAGTTGCTAACAGAGGAAGCTAATGAAAGAAGTTGGACAAATAAACTCTATAAAAACATGTTTCCATTCTTATAATTGAGAAATGCAAATTTTTTTAAATGTGAGGTTTTTTTTAAATTCATTTCTATTTCTATTATTCATTTCTATCCATCTAATATATGAATGGATATAATCTGTCAGAAATGCATTAGGAAAGGAAAATGCCATGCACATATATCATGCAAAAATGTAACCATGACAGTCTTTGGACTGAGTATTTATGTGGTCATCCTGAGAGCTTTTTGTGGGTTTACTAATGATATTAACACGATAGTACTCTAAAAATAGGGAATTTGAAGAAATCAGGCCGATGAACATCAGCTGAAAATCTGAATGAGTATATGTCACTCCAGCAATTCTGAGGAAAAAAAGTCATAAAAAATCAAGGGCTGGTTTTGATCAGCTGGGAAAAAGAGGCATGATCTTGAGGTAAGAGTTCTTGAATAAATCATGTACTATGAGTGGTTACAATCATAACATTACAGGAAAGTTATATCCGATTTGGGATGTTGAGTACTTTCATGTGCATCAGATAAAATGAAGAGAATAAATGTGATTAAGAACAGGATGGAGGAGTCAGGTAGGTAAAATTTTTCAAATTAAGTAGGAAGTAGTGGTTTTGCAAGGAAGAAGGGAGAAGATAATGTGCAGGAACCACAGAATAATAGTGGTGGGAAAGCAGATTAATTCATTTACCCAAGGTCCTGGCTTTGATTTGCAGGACTTGCAGCCAGGGTGGATGCATCTGCTTGCAGACCCTCCGAGGAAGCAGATGAAGGTGCATCTGTTGTTGTGAAGACTTGCTTAATGGGATAGACATAGAAACAACCAATGGTGGAGAATAGGGAAAGGAATAGAAGGGATAGGAGCAGTGCTGACAAAGATTGGTGGACTGGGATGACTTTGTGATGGAAACTGGCTGCTGATTCTCTCTGCATTGCCCTGTAACCAATTAGGCATTTTCCTAGATTGAAAACTGATCCACTGCCCTGTGAGTGAGTGAGGAAGTAGCCTCAACCATGAATGCTGAGGAACCGCATGTCCAAAAGGTTTAGAAGTTAATGATTACCACTTTCAAGAGGAAAAATATTGGGGGTATTCAGTGACGCACTTTTGAAGATACTGAAGGTATCCATTCACTCAGTTGACTTAAAAGCTATGAAGTGTGTTGCCTTCCAGGAGACAGAACCTGTGAAGCTAAGAAAAAGGCTATGACACGCATGTGACTGTGATTACCGTGGGTCATAGGCTGTAAGGATGGTGCCAGGAGTGACCACAGGCAGGTGAGTGGCTACATAGCTCTTGGAGCAAAAGTGTAATCTCAGCTGGAGTTCCCTTCAGTGCCCCTAGCTATTGATAACATTCCAGATAGGTACAGATAAATTAAATAAAAACATAGGGCTGCAGAATTGTAAGCAGAGTGACTTTGTCTTCATTGCCCACAGGTGATGTTCCAAGGAGGACAAGTGAGCAGAGCTAGGATTCATTTCTTCCACCGGGGTTTTAAAGCAGATGATGATACCAAAGATGAAGGAACGTTCTGTCTACTGTGGAAGAGGAGAATTTTAGATTAGATTGGCAAATGATGGCAGCGTGAGTTTACAAGTCAGCATTAAAGGCCTCAGACTGAAAAGGGGAAAGTTTCTATGTCATAAGGATGATAGAAAGAGTAAAACTGTATAGTAAATACTTTATGTGTATGATCTAATACAGTAGATTAGATTTAGATGAGTAATGCAAACGATGGGCTTGATATCTTAGTGTGATACTCAAGTGTTACTCAAGTGAAATAATGATTTAACTTGTACTACAGAAACTTAGTCCACAGGATTAGAATATTGATATAGGAAAGTACAGTTTAATTGTGAATGGAAAAGAAAGAAGGTGTTACATTTCATATTAAAAATATGTAGAAAGGCATTCAAGCACCCAAAGTGGTCATAGATAGACATGTTGAGTTTACTTGGCTAATGACAAAAGGTTATTTACTGTTGTGGTGAGGGTCTCCTATAGAAAATAAAACTGTAAGTGTCAGATATTGTGTTTTTTAAAGGGTACTAACAATTGAAAACAGGAGTTTGTGTCAGTGGAAAACTTCCAGCCCTCCAGTCGTCAGCTTGCAGAGAAATAGAGCAAATATGTTAAGGTAAGGTGATGGAGAGTAAGACTCTTTTGGATCTGGTTATGGCTAATTGAGAAGACCTTACTGAGAATGTGAAAGTTGATGGATAAAGGTTAGTATGACATAATGGGTTTTAAAGTTCTTTACCCTTAAGATGGAGAGAACAACTAATATGAATTGATTTCAGGAAAGCAGACTTCACTGAACTCAGAGAACTGATAGCTTAGAACCCATGGAAATCACAGAATCACAGAATGGTTCGGGTTGGAAGGGACCTTAAAGATCATCTAATTCCAACTCCCCTGCCATGGGCAGGGACACCTCCCACTAGACCAGGCTGCTCAAAGCCTCATCCAGCTTGGCCTTGAACACTTCCAGGGATGGGGCATCCACAACTTCCCTGGGCAACCTGTTCCAGTGGCTCACCACCCTCATGCTAAAGAATTTCTTCCTGATATCCAATCTAAATCTACCCTCTTTCAGTTTGAAGCTGTTACCCCATGTCCTGTCATTACACTCCCTGATAAAGAGTCCTTCCCCATCCTTCCTGTAGGCCCCCTTTAAGTGGATTTAAAGGAGAAAGACCACAAAGTCTGATAGATTCTCAAAAGCCAAATTCAGGTCACAAATATAAAACTCAGTGAAAGAAAGGGTAAGAAGTATGCTAAACAATGACATTAATTGGGGTATGAACTCTTCAGCAACCTCAAACACCAGAGGGCAAAATCACAAAAGTATAAAATAAGAAACAGTTATTAGGAGGCACAAAATATTCTGATGGCATATTGGTATTCAGAAGAGCAAAGAAAGATCTCTACAGAAAAGGAAAGAATATCCAATAGTGGAATATCCTGAGAAATCTGAAGTGGTGAATGTCTTTTTTTTTATTTTTTTCATTCTTCACTAAAAAGTCTAATTGGTTAACACAATTAACACATATGGAAATAGAGGTAAGAATCATTGAGTATAAGAAAAAGAAGTGGGAAGAGATTCATGAGTTGTTTTCAAATCCACTCAGCCAAGAAAAATACACAGTAGGAGATTCAGCAAACTGAATGAGACCATCTCAAAGCCGTTAGCATTTCTGTCTAAGAACTCATGCAGAATGGATGATGTTCCAAAAGACTGTAAAAAGGGCAAAAATAGCACTAATCCTTGAAAACCAGGGGGAAGGAAGTAGACCAGGGAACTATACAATTTAGTCTAACTTAAATTCCTGTAAAAGTACCGTAACAAATAAACTCATTGAAAGCAAGATGAAAAATAACAGCCCTTATCAATTTGTCCATTACAGATCCTGTCAAAACAAATTATTTCTCTTTATGCCAGGGTAACAAGCTGATGGATAAAGGAGAAGCAGCAGATATGATTTATTTTGACCACTAAAAGGCTTCAGGCACCATTTCACATGACAGTTTCACGCAGAAGCTGGGGATCTAGATGATCCCCCTGTAAGGTGGCTGCACAAGCTAGGTACAAAAATCAAGCTCAGAAGAATCGTTTCAATGGCTTGCTGTCAAAATGTAGGGATATATCAAGATGGGTTGCACAAAGTCCTAGCCTAGGCTGGACACTAATTAGTGCTACCATTAATGTCTTGTATCAAGACCAGAGAGGATGTTTACTACATTTGCAAGGAATACAAATCTGGCTACAAGCACTAAGGGTGGCACAGGATTTGAATTCAAAGTGATCTTGACTGACAGGAGTCAGTCAGTCAGACTGAAATAGTTGTGTTTGAATTGTATAATGACAAATGAAAGGTTTTACACATTAGCAGAAAAAAAAATCAAGTGCAGAAGTATAAGATGGAGAAGGTTGGCTTGGCCTTAATTTTTCTATGAAGGAACTGGTTTCCTGATTACAAATCAAATGTAACTTAAAATTGTATTTTATCTGTTCATTAATTTTTAAGGCAATCATGTTAGATGGATGGTATCCATGGTTGGAGAAAGGTATCTTCCTGTGCCCAGGCTTTTAGTCAGATATATCTGTTCTCTACTCCTTGCACCTATCTTCTCATTTAGCTGTGGATGGTCCATCTCTGCTTTTATCATCTAATGGGTACCATAAGCTTCAGCTGTCTTTTCTCCAAAACTAGGAAGCAAAGTCTTTTTAGTACTTGGATGGCCCTTCATCAGCCAAGAAAGGTAGCACATGATAGAAATTCAACTCCCTGTTTATTTCCAGTTGATGACTACCATGTTTACTTGATCCTCAGGCTGCTTAACTGATGATACTTCTGAAGTACTGCTGTGAATATCATCACTTTCTGTCTCCAGGATAGCGGGGCCACTCCCTCGTCAGAGATGTAGTGGAATAAATTAGGCTTAGCTGATCATTTCTCAAGACACAGGAAAGGATCAGGTAGTTGCTTGAGGTCAGCTCCAGGGGCCACCCTCATATAAAGTTCTGGACCACCCCCTTAAAAAGAAAATCGTATAAATAAATAAATATCTGTATATCTAAGTAATTATTCATATAGTTTATAAATTTGTACAATTTCTAGAAATACATGTATTTACATTTTCGTATATGTAGCATATGCAGTGATCAAACCGGACAAAATGGGTATCTCTAATTGTCTGAACTGATCAAAATCAATAGAGTTAGTTAGCAATGCTAAGCAAATTAATGAAATTTAAGAAGATTACCTGGAAAAATGCCTGGAGTTTGAGATCTGTTGCACTGTAGAGATAGTGGACATCCTTAAATTAGACTAGACAGAGTATTAATAAAAACACATAAAGATGTAAGGCAAAACTCTTTAGTGAGAGGGTATGAGGGACCTGTGAAGTTACCCAGCTGTCATTAAAGGAATGCAGATGGGTTTGTACTACAGATGAGCTTTCACAGAAGAAGACTGAGTGCCTATGATCTCAGATGAGCGAACTTAAAATTAAGCTAGATTTTTATCTATTTCTGAAATTAAAAGCCTGGTCTTATGAATGCTGTCATGTATTTAAATGTGAGGCCTTTGCTATCATAAGCATTTTTACTCCTTGAGTTGTTGTTCTAGCGAGATTTCTTCCTGGAAAAATTAGATTACTCCACTGTGAGTCACGCAAGAGCCTGGGGAGTGTAAAATATTTAGTATGAGTATGATTAGCTCTGTATACAATGACATAAATATGAAGGTACTCTGCACACAAATTATTTAAGTTGTGTTAAGGCAGGTATGAGGTATTCGCATTTTCTTAATTAGAGCAGAGATTGTATTTACATAATTCGTCTTGATTATGAATGTTCATACATGGCTCTGGGAAATCGTACTGAGCCCTTTTCAGAAGTGTTTGCACTGCCTTAGCATCGGGAGAAATAGTAGACGGTGTAGGGATATTCAAACAAAGTATAATCTAGATAAGGATTCAGTGAGGTGGACTATACTTTTTTTTAGCTTTTATTGAAGCTCTTAGATTATAAAGATCATTGCATTGGCCTATCTAAATAATGAACTATTTCTTGATTTCATATTAATAGTGAATCCAAATGGAACAATACTGTGATTGTGATTGTGTAAAATATTTGCATTTGTAACTGTGATTGAATGGCATGCATTAAATCTGTTTTGTCCCAGTGATTTTCCTTGAAAACCTGTGTTAGCTAAATTATCAATGGTAGATTTTTCAATGAACAAGACCTTTGCTTAAATAGTGGCATCGTAAGTAGGATCATACGCACAACCTGGTAATGTCTTGATTCTGCAATTTTTTTATATCTAACTTCTATGTATAGCTACTAATATTTTTTCTGGGTTGTCTGACACTTGCCTATAAAGTTTAAACTAGTAAAATAAAACAAGAAAACTGACAAATGATCTACAGACTACTTTCATTAGTAAAGTCTCTGAAGCACAAGTTCCGCCTTTGACAGATCAGTGACTCTTCTGATTTTTATAATATGACATACACAGAAAATGATGATCCATTGACTGTTCTGTTTTTTCTTTATGAACTGTCTGCCACTGCATATTGTGAAAAGTCTGAAGAGAAAATAAGTTTGGTTTCCTAGCAAGGAAATTATTATAAATATAAACATAAGTATTATATGCATAGATATTATACACATAACTATTATGTGTATAATACTTTTAAGTAGTAATCAGTGCCAGGAATAGTCGGGACTGTGTATTGTCCATGACTTGCTCAGCTCCTAACAGGAATCTGGTGAAATTTAAGCTATTCACATCACAAGAAGATCCAAGAGCTCTTTAAAGATCACGTTACCCAGAACTTGAAAGATGTCTCTGCCTTTAAGTTCCCTAACTATTTAATTGAGATACTAGATGGTGAGGTGGCTAAATTCTACCAAAGACCCTCAGAGGGACCTAAGCATCCAAGCATTTTAGTCAGACTTAACCCATGCAAATTGCACTGAGGTGTGCCCATAGCTCAGTGTTTTCATTCTCAAAAATCAGTTTGGGCACAACAGTGACTTTTTTTTTTCACCATAGCCTCACCACTGCAACACGTATGTGGGAAATGGGAAACCTGAGCTCATATCTTCTGCAGGCTGAAGTGATTCAGTTGCACATAAGAACATGCATAAGGTGTTCTTGCACAAGAACACCTTCACCACTATTGGAGTATCTCAGCTTGTCCTGGGGAGTGGTGTCTCCATTCTTGTTCTTGAAACCAGGATACATTGCAGCCAAAAATGCAAAGTGGAAGTATAGAAGATGACAACTCAGTCGTCCAGTGACTGGGGTTTTCAGCAGAGAGGATGTGGAGGGACCCAAGCAGTTTTTTAATCCAAGATCTATCTAAAGGAAACTGTACTGATCATTAAGTTCTTGTGAAAAAGAAGAGTTTTATTGGCATATTTTAGGAGTAAAACCTATCTAATTAGTTGCCCACTTCGTAAGAAGAGTCAGATATTCTAGGTCTTTAGCGGCTATAGCTGTGTAATCTGAAGTGTGAAGGAGACCTTTTTCATGTATGTCCTTACATGAGTGTGGTGGGCTGACCCTGGCTGGATGCCAGCTGTCCACCAAAGCCGCTCTATCACTCCCCTTACTCAGCTGGACGGGGGAGAAAAAAATATAATGAAAAGCTTGTGGGTCGAGATAAGGACGAGGAGATCACTCAACAATTACTGTCACAGTTGAATAAATGGAATTTATCAAGTATATTGCTATTTCTAGTAATACTATTACTCCTAGTAATGCAGGATGTGTGCACTGTGTGAGGTATGAAATAAAATGTATTAATAAGTTAAAGATACTGCCTAGGAAATTAATTTGTGACACACTACAGTATCTAAATTAAGCAGTCAAATGAAGAAATCTTTTATCTCTCTATATTTTAATTATTGGTACACTGTTTTCAACACATTCATAGGCAATTTGATGTGCTAGAAGATATTAAGTGTACAACAAAGTACAGAATATTTTATCTCTACAGCTTAGAACTGCATGTTAGTCTGGGACACATAGTAGTTGGATTCCATAAATTCAGTCTAGTCCTGGCGCCCCTCCCAGTGCAGACAATTCTGTTCCTATTCCTTTGATTGAAAAAAGTGGTTGATTGTATTATCCATATGAGCAGCGGGCTGAATAACAAAGATTAAAGGGCACATGACTGTGTTCTTGCCAATGACAACAAAAGAAAAATGGCATGTTGCCACCTTCTATCATGATAAGCCTTCCTTTGATTCTCCCCTCTACAGTTTTGAAAGAGGAATTTTAGTTTTGGTTAATACAAGGTAACTTTCTGTGGAATCATTCAGTAATACCAAATAATCATGGTTAATGTATTCTAGAAGTTGCAGTATTTTCTTTCCTTTAAAATTAATGATGTTTTCTTATGTTTTTTAATCAGTTTAAATGAAACATTCTGTCGATAAGAGATTGAGTTACTCTAACTGGAATGTCATGCAAAAGAGGCGTGATTGGCTCTTGTAATCTGATCAAAGCAGGTGGAATTTTTTAAGATCCTGTGGAGACTGCAGCAGGTAAAAGACTGTAAGACTGTATGCATAAAAAAATATGTTGATACTTGCAATAATTCTGTCTCTATCCAGGCTGAATTCCTTTGAATCCTCTCAGGCAGTGCTCACAGAATAATTTCCATAAAGGTTTTACAAGATGGGGCATAGCAGCTTGGGGTGTTCTTGGCATAAAATGATTTACACATTCCTGGTGTGATATGTACTTTGTAAAGTTTGTTAGGAGAAAGGTGCCATGTTGATATCAGATTAACACCTGATGATCCAAGTATCACACTGTGAAATGAGTTGATATTTCTGTTTGCTATAAATAAAGGTTTGTGTGTTTAGTTAAACATCCTTTGTTGCGTAACAAAATGCCATTTTTATTTCTAATGGCTTTATTTTATTAAGATATTCTTGATTGTTAGTGATTGGGATGAGATTTATCTGAACTATCATTCAGCAATTAAATTTTATACAAACTGAGTCATTTTTTCTTATTTGCAAGTATCATAATTTCCATATGTGTATCAGTCAAGGTTAGCCAAGCTACCGCCAAATTTTCTGACTTGTTATTCATGAATGTCTGTAATATTGGCAACTCAAATCATATGCTGTCATTTTTGTTTCTTAATTAAATATCTCAGACACCTAAAAATCAGAAGTAACAAGTAGTTGCTGCCCACAGATTAGTGTGCTCACATATGCTTTATTGCACTTGTGATTAGAGGACGTCGTACATACAAATATCCATTCTAATAAGAAATCTTTCATAGAAAGTATCGTAAACGTTGAACCACGAGATGCAAGCTTGACTGAGTAAAACACCTGTTGACGCACACCTTCTAGGTGCTTGAAAAACATTTGACTGAACCAAGTATCAATTGCTAGTTCTAATTTGCAAGAAATGTTGTAAAACGTAAATAATGCTAGAGTTTAATAAGGAGCTCACAAGGAGACAGTTCTTCAGTAGACAATTAGAGTGAATTGACTAGACAGGGCCATCTTCGAGGAGCTGAGCAAAGTCAAAACTTTGGTTAAATATTTTTTTTATATATAATTTTTGCATGAGTTACTGTTCACCCATGAAAGCCTCAAATTATAAAATGTGTAAATCCAGCTGGAGATGTGCTTTTTCTCTACTCTTTTCTTATTAGATATGAGAGTGGTCCTTAATACCTAATAATTTGTTGTGATAAATATTGCTAAATAATTCCATTTCACCTTTTATTTATATAACTCCTAGCTACAAGGAGATTTTAGAGAAAACTAGAATAAAAAAATTGTTAAGATAAATAGACAAAAGAATACAGTTACTCAGTATTATTCTTCAACGTATGTGTTTTTTTGTTATTCCACGTCCAGGCGTACTCCTGCTGGGCTAGGAACATCAGCAGTTAAGAAATAACATAAATAATTCTCCTGGAATAAACACTGCATCAGCAGTTAGAAGCAGGAGGTGTGGGAGGCAGCTCTTCGGTAGCCAGCTGGGGTGAGAAAGTGTTGAAGTGCTGAGGCAGGAGATTTGCGGGGTCTCTCAGGGAATCCAACCCCGCATCTCCCCTCTTAGGGTAAGACTCGCAACACCCACCTAGAAGACCTGAGCAGACCTGTATCCCATCATAGCCATCTCACTCCTGACGCTGGGTCAAAATTACCTCGCTGGATAATGAGTTGCAGTTGAATTAAGATTTTCATGCCACCACCAAAATTCAGAAACAAGAGCATCTTTCAGAGTATACCTTTATAGCGTCACAAGACACCATTCCCATAGCTATTTCCTGTGATTAATTAGATAGGAGAACTTCATTAATGACTTAGCGGCAGGGTACCTTGTACTTTCCTCTAGGAAACAAATTAATAATGCAGAAAATGCAGAAATTACACACATAAGATGGTACGTATTTACATTTTGTGTTTCAAATCTCTGAAAATCTGATGCCAAGTTTCAATAGAGAAGCTGAATCATGTTATTAAAATAAGACTTGCTTCATGCGGTGTCCCCTGATCCAATGAAAAAAAGGAAAGGAAACAAATAGTAACTTATGTTCATGAATGTTATTTCTGTTCATTTATTTTTAGTGAGAATTTTGTATAAAGTGCAGCTAAAAGCTGATCTTCTTTAATGGAAATCATTGTATTGGTCCCTACGGAGGAGAAGAAGAGGAAGAAGGATCGTTTAAAGTGACAGCTGATTTCTGCAGTCTGTTAATGATTCCCTTGGAGATTCCTGAAAGCATCCTGGAAACAAGTGAATAAAAATTGCAGCATCAATGGTTTTGTCTGGGAAGGCACTATGGCTGCAAAATTCCTTGTCCCAGCCAGAATGGGAAGTATAACTTGCAAGGACCACACTAGCTGAGAGAGCATGCCCACAGCCCTATATACTGAGCTCATCTGTCAGCAATTACTTCGTTGCCAGTCCATTCAAGTTTAGAACATAAGTAAATAAGCACATGCCATATCCGTGTTTTATTCAAACTTGCAACTAGAGGCCACCCTGTTAAGCCTCTAGTAGAGGTGAGAGAACAAGTGTGAGGGCAACAAAATGTGTAATTCTAATGTAATGAAAAAGCAAGTTGCTTTTTCACACTCAGATTCATTACAAAAGCTTTGTAAGATGTTTCAAAGGTGCCTGCTAAATACTGATTAATAAAAAACTATTTGAATGCAAGGAATGAGATCTTTGGGTAAAAACTAAAATGAAAGGGCATATCTTTCTTGAATCCATTCTGGGATATCTAGCTTCTGGAAGGCCAAAATATGCAGACCTTTTTCTTTTTTTTTCTGGAAGACCAAAAGAACTTCTGACTTGGTCTAAGAAAACATTTCTTTGGAGGCAGGTTATTCTTCAAAGCTGTCTGTTCCTACAGGAAGGTTGCGATGGGGCCCGTCAGCATGGTGTTTTAATGGTTTCTTAAGGTAGGCAAGGTGAGTCCTAAAGGTTAGCAGAGGGGAAGAAAAGGCTTCAAAACCTACTGGAATAGCATTGGAGGATGGTTAGGGCAAATGGTGCCAAACCTGATGCTGTGTCACTATACTGCATACTGTTTTTGAACCTGGGATTGCAATGCCCAGAACAGCACCCAGGTGCGCTCATAAAAAAAAAAAAATAATCTATTAATCTTTTTACTTGTCTTCATCATTCTGTGTTTGAAGTCAGCAAAGCTGTAGTATAGTGTACTTCTCTAGGCTGAAGTTTATTTTAACCTTTTAGACTCACAAAAAATAGCTGTCTAACTATGGAATACACTGAAAAGGCTGAAATGGGTTTCAGAAATCATGGATATGCATACTGGCTAAGCTTAATAAATAGATAATTGCCACATCATCTTCTTATCCATCTTCATGACAGCTATTGCACTCTAAAAACTCATCTGCCCATCACTCAGGGAAATGGATTGTCACCTTAATCTCATCCAGTTTGTCAGAATTTGCCCTGTAGGTTTGTTACAAAGTTTTCCAACATTAGCAACAAAACAGATGCTGCACCGTAGATATTTCTGGGAAGTTTCTGACATCAAGTCTATGCAACAAAATCACCTTGAATTATGCTGGTGTGTGGGTAAGATACACATTAAAAATTTCCTTATTGTTTTCAGCATCTCTTTCAAAAACTGCAGCTGCCTTTCTGTCAGCGCTTTGCGTTCTGTCCTACAGGAAACGTTCGAGGTGTTTGAGTGCCCAATTTGAAATATTTTCGTGCTGAGATTGCCAAAACTAGTTTTGAACCTAAGCTGATATGTTCTGTACAGAAATAAAAACCTGCTTGGTCTGTGAGATTGTTTGGAACTGGGTAGTTAGAGTAGACATTCTTAGAAAAGTGCTCTGTTGTGCACTTGTATTTGGTACCATAATTGATCCATGTAGCTTGACCTGTCTTTCCCGTATTCAGTGGACCTTGATGAAGCCCACATAGTGATTCCTCCTCATTTTCAGATAGCAATTTGAATTTAAAACTTAAGTAAAACACAATGAATATTTTCCTTTTTTATAATTCAATGCAAACAATAGGTAAGACAGATGAAGAACTTCTTTGTGATTGTAACTGGGAGAGAAGGACACTCAAAGGATTAATCTATAAGCCAACCAACCATCTATCCATAATTTTCATTCTAAAATATAGGTCATAGCATTAAACAGTTTATGTTTTAAGATCCAAGTTCTAACTTAACAGATTACCATACTTTTAAGAAGTTACCAGTAAATTTAAAATGTCTTTTAAATATGCAAGTTCTAAGTTGCCTTGGGATTTTAATATTCATATTAAGACTCAAAATGGAAATTATTTCAAATACTTAATTTAGACCTATGAATATTTTAAAAGACCAAATTAATGTGTAGGATGTAGCACAGTGCCTAAAGACTGTTTGCAAATCAGTGAAGTTAAATGAGACAGTCTCTGTATTTTTATTGAAGTTATTTTAAAATATATATAATTTCTTAGAGAGTATCACATGAAGCTTTTTGCTTATGTTTTGTTAATTACAGCATATATATTTTTCAAGTAATAGGAATTACTTAGCCTTTATTCTTTTCTTAACAGAGTAAACTGATGAATCATAGCAGGTGTCTACATTAGGTACCGGTGTGCTATTTCAATCTAGAAAGAGCACAAAAGCACAGAGAATACTCATGTAAAATATTATAAATAATAATGCATACAAAAATGTTTTAGTGGTTATTGACATTAGCAGGTTAGGAAAAGACACAGGAATTGAGGAAGTTATTTTAGAATTTAACTATGAAAGCCGCAGTCATTCTCCCAGTTTGCTACTCATGCTGTCAATATAAATTCATATTTATCTGTCAGAGAAATTTTTATAAATTATAATTTTTATAAATGCTAATAATATTTACAGTCCCAACACTTTCTTCCAGAAAAACGGTATATAAATACTATGATTGATAGCCTTATTTCATGCCATAAGAAACAGAAATCTGGAGCAAGAGTTCTGAACTGCAACTGTTACGGAAATTATTACAAATTGCAACTATAATGAATAATGATCCAGGTATTTGATTTTATTTTTTTCCCACAGATGGTAAACGCTGACAATCATGACAGCATCAACATACTACTGCGCACACAAGGAAGGAAATAACGATCAGCCACATCACCTCAGCTCTTCCACCTGCTGAACAGAGAAAGTGCTGTATGGTATTTCTAGAAACTCGACCATGCATGTGACAGCACTGTGCTGAGTACAGCTCTGGTACTGCCTGGCTTTCCTCCCTTGGTCCAGCAAAAACTCTCCTAGAAAACACATGGGCATAAAATGCACCATAGTGGTCTCCGTGGTTATGGTGGTGAAAACTATTATCACCCACGTCAACCAGGAGGATGTCCACAGCAAACTAGCCCTACCTGGCACCTCCTCTGACTCTCATGTGATGCCCTTTTGGTCATAAAAGAAAAATGACCATTTTCCACGCTGTTTATTTTGTTCTTGATTGAAAAGGTCTGAAATCATGGAAGGACCGTGTTTTTAAAGTATGAAACTGAGAGTATGCATTCAAGCTGTCCTTCAGCACGCATTTCAAAATCAAGCAGCCTCCCAAAAGTCTTGCGTCATATCTACCAACCCCACATGGATGTAGCGTATGTCATAAAGCATCTAAAATGGCACTACATGATGATGGTTGGCAGTAAATATCAACTTCTCTTTTTCTGAGGGAAAGTACGTCTTCAAAACTGTGTTCTAAAAACTGGAAATACTGCATATGCATATTCTTGCTGCCATTTAAAAAAGAAGGGGGGGATAGCCAGTAAACTTTGACTTTTAAAATAACATTGATAAAATATAAATTGTCACTTATTTAATTAGCTTTGAGATATAGAAAAGAGACCACCAACAGCTATAACTCAGATTTTACCTTTAGAAAGTCATTCTGATTACTATCCCATTTTCAAATCCTGACTAACTCTGCAGTCTGTTTTATGACCAAAACTCAGCCATGTATTGCGCTAAAAGTTGTAACGGAGCCTTTCAAAGCAAGAAATCATTTAAAACGCGAGCTCCTTAACCCATCTGACCTTGGTAGTGTCATATCAAACTCTAATTTCCTCTCCCCTTGTGTTTGTACTCTAGTATGAGAAAATATGAAGTGTAGCAAAATTAATTGAACAAGTATTGAGTATTTTCTCGGTATGAACTGCAAAAATACATGTAAGTACAAATATGTGGTTTTTTTTTTTACTGAAACTAATTTGGCAGCGTAATCACACGTAAACTCTACAGAGAATAAATCTTAGATGATGAGCACATTTGTGTGCTTGCCTTTTTCTTCTTTTCATTTGCATCAAATTTTTTTGTATCTCATCACATTCACAATGCCCTGTTAAAAATAACTACAATTACAATCTTCTTAGTTGTTTTGGTGATAGATACGTATCGCACCCCTCCACCGTAAATCAATCTCAAGGAAAACCTTCCAACATTTTTTTTTTTAAAAGCAAGCATACTATTGCATATATCTGAATGCCCACACATATTTTTCCTTATTCCCTAGACTTGCCTCAAACCACCTGATTAGAAATGGTTTCTACTTAAATTTGACATGCATTACACTAAGCAGAATTTATTACCTTACTTAGGGGGCCAAAAAAAGCGGGGTCTCCTGTCCTTTGAATATCCACTAACACAAGACTTTGTAGACTTCTGACTTCTGGTGTCTCTCTCTTTCTCTCCAAATATTTACTTCCTTTCTTTGTCACATTTATCACTTGTGGCATTCAAAAGTTTCCAGGCAAAATGTTTCTCTCTTTGAATTTTGAAAAAGCTTTTTGAACCAGCCTGAAAGAATACAACAGTCCATAACTGAAATGTCTGTGCACATGGTCTGTGATTGTTCGTCGCAACATACCAAGAATACTGGTGCGATTTAAGCTTAAGCATCGCAATTTAATCCACTGGTGAGACCTGCCCTTTTTGAACAGCTCAGCCTCTTCTCTCCTCTGAAGGCTGACTGAGAACCAGAAACCAGGCATTCTTCTCAGCATCTGAGTTCTTTGAGGAACTCAAGTCCCAAAGGAGCTTTTGAAGCAGTTCCAACACACATAATGAATCTGGTTCCTCAAAAAACTTAGTTGAAAATGGCTTTTCCTCTAGAAGAGAGCTAGAAGAAGGAGCCATTCTTTTTGCCACAACCCAGAAGGGATACCATCCACCCAACCTGTGTGTCCCTGATTCAATGCGGTGTCTGAAGGGGTACAAATCTTCAGTTCTCAGCGCAGTGTCTTAACAGCAGGCTCTATCCTGCCCCATGTCAAACCCCAAAGCAGTTCAAAGTATTGGGAAGCAAGAGAATAGCAGAGAAAAGAGCACTATGACATATAAATGGTCAGAAGAATCACTGGGCATGCAAAATCTGACTACTGTGCTCTAAGACTGACATAATTTTACTTTTAGCAGTCAGGTAAGTATGAGTCTTACTGAGTAGTGACATCACCTACTAGCTTTTAAGAAGTCACTTGCAGTCCTACAAAGTTCTTTGAAAGAAATGATGTGAACTTATATTTTTCAAGAGAACATTACGCAGATCAAAACGCCCTGAGCTCTAGAGAACGGTGGGATTTCAGACGTCTTTTGGTTAAGTCTAGACATTTGCCTGCTTAGCATACTGGCTGTTTTGAATTCCATCCTGAGACGTCTCCCTGTACAGTGACAATGCAGATCATTCTCAGGAGATGTTTTATTATTCACATAACTTTTAGGCATCTCACTTCTTTCTCGGGATTAGTCGTAAATTGATCTACTCTGACCTTTTTACGTGGATGATTTTATGCAAAATGAAAGTTAAGCATCATTTTGAAGGAACAATATTGCTTTTTGCCATTATATTCAAGTATATTTTGTCATTAAATTTGACAAGCAGTTAAGGCGACAAAATCCCAGCTCTTTCTAAAAACATACACA
This sequence comes from Dromas ardeola, assembly GCA_013398915.1. NCBI lineage: Eukaryota > Metazoa > Chordata > Aves > Charadriiformes > Dromadidae > Dromas > Dromas ardeola. The sequence goes on along the minus strand of VYZM01018840.1, from coordinate 289,447 downwards.
TATGTATTATAAGGCAACACTGCCTGTGCTGAACAGAGGTGCAACCACAGTGCTGTCAGAGGTGGTGGGCTGTGGGCTAAATGAAGCATCATTGAAGGACCTCAGTAATGAATCCTGTTCCTCCTCTATTCTCTACTGAAAAGGCACTTGTGGGCAGGGGATGCTCGGCCCCATTATTCACAAATATTTGGTTTCTGACCTTGTGGTAGTCATTAAGGGTTTGAGAACATGGCCAGTGTGTCCTCCACAACTCTGTCAGATGTACTTTATGTTGGTCACTCAAGAACCAATGGAGAGAATTTTAGTTACTATCAAATGCAGGTTGGCAATAGATTTGTTATGTCAATTGCCTGAGCCTATATTGAGTATCATTTAAGCCCGGTACCTTTTTTAATCCTCTGAGCCATGTCAGATTTCTAGCAATCCTATGATTGCTAGAACTAATGCATTTGAATTAATATTTAATTTACCGTGCATTTTACCTGTAAAACGTTTATTGCAATACAGTGAAGACTTCCTTGAGTATCTTACAGAGTTACTAGGAAGGATGTTATTGTTTTAGCAAGCAATTTGTGACGTGGTAGTGTTCCTGGTGAAATATCAACAGGAGGATAATTTATTTCTCACTTAACTGTACCCTATTTACAAGTCTTTGTCTGCACCATGACCTTGTAACAACCGTGGTTAACTGCTGTCTGCCTTCAGTCCATGCAGTTCTTTGAAGGGTAAAAGCAAGTGTCTAATTTGTACCTGACTATTTCTTAGTCTGCCGTATTACTATGTCAAACATCTTTCTAAAGGTTCGTATGTTAAATACATAACTCAACCCCAGATTTCATCATATTTGTTATGTCTCCTTACAGGAGCTGCTGATTTTTTTAAGCCAAATTGTATTTTTGACTTTGTAATTGACCCTTAATTTTTTTCCAGGACCTTACTTGCTGCTAAGTCAGAGTTGACAGATAATTTATTGGTTCTTTCCTATTCTTCCATTAAATTTGATGGGGATTTGGCATCCTAGATTCCCATCTTCTAAGGGGCGCGCTGGCTCTGTTCCCTCAAAGGAGTCTTACTGCCAAATCAGGATGACACAACGGCAAACCCAAAGTCAGGAGGGTTGCACTGGCAATGCATTAAAGAACCTAACAACATTAAAGCTTCAAGAAAGAAGACCTGATGTATTGATTCAGGCAAGTATGCCAAATTTTGAGTTCTTACTCTTAAATTAAAATTGTGTAGTTATAGATGGCAAATACCTAGGGGTACTGAGTTTAGGAGGATCACAGTAAGCAAACACAGCTGGAAACTTAACATCCAAACACTCCGTAAACTACCTACAGTTCCTGAGGGTTACACAAAATATGCTCCTTCTAATGAGCTCCATTTTTCAAATAATTTATAGATTCAGAAGGTTGAATGTTTTAATATAGGCAGTAGACACTCATCCAGTGATCCTAGCTACAAAGCCAGAAGTGCTCATAATAAAGTGTTTTACTTAAAAATATAGTTTTGAGACACTCTAAATAATGAAGAACAGATTATGTTTCCTTAAAAAACAGTTTCAACACTTATTTATGCTCTGCTAAGTTGCATTTTTTTCTTGGTTTTCCTCATTTTTTTTGTTTCTGTTTGGAACTCAATGGCTTGGTATGATATATAACCTCACATCATAACACTGTTTTCCTTTTGCAGTAATTTTCAGTGATACAAAATGTAAATTTTAAATATTTTTTAACAAAATTAAAGAAGTTATAACATTGACCTCGTGAGGATTCTTAATGTGCTTTTTTTTAGCAGGAAGGTAAAACTCAGCTTTAGTGGCAGATCAGATAGATAGATGATCAAAGAGGAATTCTGGAAAGCTTCAAACTTTCTGTAAAGGTAAAGAAAAGATATGCATCATACAATTAGGAATAATTTGGCAGAGTTTCAAGACACTATGAGGCTTCTGCTAAACATAGTAACAGACTCTTTTACTGCATTTTTCAAATAGTTTAAATAAAATCAACAATAAACTGCCAATGCTGTCCCCACCTAAAACAGCTATTAAGTATGTTAAAATGATAGGTTACAGATTAAAATGACATTTCAGATCAAAATATGTTCTCAGTTACAGCTGAGTTAACATTGAGTAATTTATTTAACTCAGTGGAGACATTCTAATGAGAGCAGATATAAAGTGGTTTCACAAGACAGTTGCATGAGTTGTAAAATAATGTGAGACTTCCCATGCTGCATATCAAGTGTCAGCATCTCTCCCTCAGCATCACAGCAGGGGAGAGCGGTGAGCAAAAGGTTGTCTAGATTACAGGGAAAATAGGTATAAAATCACATTGCAAACTGGAAGCTCAGGGATTCAACTAATCAATGTAACAAATTCGCTGTGAGAAAGTTCTTCTGTCTTTGAGATATATTTAAATACATATATATATATATATAAAAAAAAATAAATTGTCAAGGCATCTATTTTTCCAGTTCCATCCCAATAATTCTGTGGAGGCTGAGTATGTTTGTGGTACAGAGCAGCCCAGGAGACACAATCAGAGAGCAGAATTAGGGCCTCATTGTGCTAAACAACCAACAGACAATCAAGCTGACAATCGCAGCGACGACTATTTGCATTTGAAAAGGAGCGAAATGAATTTGCTACACTGAAGTCTTAATCCTTCCACTTCTAATCCTGCAGGTAGCTTAATTCGAGTCAATGGGATCACTTGCTTGGGTAAAACAAGCAGGATTTAGTTCCTCCTCAGTGCTATGCATTAATTAAAATGAGGGGCAGAGAGCACTACAGCAGTCGTACAACAGGCTTGCCTTCAAGTCCTTTGTGTCTGCCTGAGAGGAAGAAGGACACTCAGAATTGCTGTTTTTCCTTTCAAAGGACAGATTGTCCACGCTGTTCTTTTTACATTTCAGTCTTTCATCAGGGAACAATAAAAGATACTGCGCTTCCCTCTATAAGGCCTGTTTGCACAGGAAAATTCACTAGTGCATTTATAGTAGCGTATAATCAGACCAGTGTAACAACCCATCGCTAATACTGTTATGCTGGAATAGTTACACCATAAATTTCTCCATTTTAGACAGCACCTTTGTTCTGAAAATATGATCATGTGGCAGGTGGCTGCACTGCTATGCCTACAGAAGTCCTCACTGCCCAGGATTATTTCCTATGTAGTTTAAGTGTCCTTCTGCATACTGGCTGGTGCTCCTATAGAAGAGGTGCTCAATTTTATATTTACACAAGGAGCTCCAACAATCTCCATGAGATCTTCTCTAGATGGGCTTATCACAGGCACCCACAATGCCTCCTGTCAATATAATTCAGGGATTAATCCCCATCCAACGGGGAATTTGGAGCTGCATATGCCCACCATATAATCTGGGCAATTATATGGGCAGCCTTGACCTCTCTCCACTCTGATGCCTGTTAGCCCTTTTACTCCCTTATCTCCAAAGCCACCACTTCCCTTCTGGCTAAAGACCAGAACTAACTCAAAGCTTTTTGGCAGTGCAGACAATTTTTGCAGAGAATTGGGTTTCTAGGAAGCTGGTGGGATCCCACGGGGGTAAGAGAGGTTTGGGGAAGATCTGCAGGATCTAAGGAAACTACAGGACCAACAGATACCAAGAAAAAAAGGGGGTTGAGATGCTGTGAAAAGGCAGGACTCCCTCATTCCTCTCAAAGCCGCTGCTCCCTTTCAGACCTTTCTCATTCTCATGGTGATCTGAACAACCATTTTGCTTACTGCTTTTTATCCTCCGGAGTTTCTCAAATTGTAGAAAAGAGCAAAAGGGGCAAGGCTACCCCGATGAAGAAGGAAAGGAAGTAAAAACCAACAAAGCCAGAGCTACACCATATAACTGTAGATGATCCTCTACACATTTCCTCCTCAGGAGGAACAGAAGACCGCATGGGCAGAGACACATTTTTCAGGCCCAAATAGCTCCATCACCAGCGTGGGAACAGGCAAAACAGTCCATCTTGCCTTAAAATAGCCACAGAATAACATATAGGAACTTATTTCAAACCAGATGACAAGAATTCCAGATGAAATGGTAAAAAAAAAAAAAAAAAGAAAAACAGAAAAAAGAAGGAAAAAATAAGCAGCACCTTATCTGACTCTTATTTAGTTTCCCTACTCAGTCATTTTCCCCTTATTATTTTTTCCTCTTAATCTGCAAGGCCAACAAAATATCTACAAGACAACTTCACACATGCCATCCCCATGACTCTCCCCTCTACCAGCTGCTTTTAATTGTCTGGTTGCGCACAGGTGGAAGAGGAAATTAGAACCATCATTAACCACTTCTACACTGTTTCCCTATCAGACATATATATCTCATCATATGAGCCTACATGTACATTTTTTAATTGATTTTCAATGTTATAGTAACTGGGTTAAAAACAGTAAGCCAGCACACCCAATGCTGATTTCCAACGTGTTGTCCCAGCCCTGTAATTCTAACAAAAGGCAGGGTGAGGTGTATAATGAGTCGGTTTAAGTTCTCCTTAAATAGGAGAGGAAATAAAACTAGCCAGTTTTTGTCTTGCCTTTTCTGTAGTAAACAACAGAGCAAATGTTCTTATAACCTAAATGGGAATATAAAATGAGTGCAGTATCATAGCAACAGACAGAGGTTTGTATCAATATTTGAATGATTATGAACATCCTTGTTAAGTGCCTAGTATATTGATATTTCATAAGGAAAACAGTAAATTAATGCTATAAAAATAAACTGTCAAAACTGATCATCTCAGATTCCTTATTGTTGATATTTATTTAGCACTGCAAGAGTGAATTCTGATTCCCAGGCATCTTTTTTAATGGCAGAGCACAGATCACGAGAAAAGGAGTGGTAAATTCTGCCATGTTGGGAGCAAAAACCCTCAGATGTTTTTGGAAAGAACTTTGTGCTTCATAATTGCTAAATCAATGGGCAAATTAACCTTTTTCAGAAATGAGTTTTCGTGTTGCCTTTTCAAACTGGATGAATTGTCAACAAGGCTGTAACACAAAAACCTTGTTTTATTGAAGTGAAAGGTAAAAATACCATCTTCTGTAAAATTTAGTCTGTACTGGTCCAGAACAGGGGTTCTGTTGTAGGCTGGACTGGATTTTCTTTGTCAATGATTTCTTGTACCAGGTTACTTAGGTCTACGGTGTCTAAGTTCTTAAATATTGTGTGTTGTAACCAAGCAACGTGGCTAACATTTTGAAAACACCTAACTAGCTTCCTACACCAGGGCTAGATTCACAGAAAAATGCGCTGTCACAAGACGTGCCTTGCAAGGACATTGCTGCCTTGTGAAATCCCTCCGTAGCACCCTGGGATGAGAGTACCATGCACACCAGCAGAGGTATTTGTGGGTGGTATGTGTTTGTGTGTGCATGTACTTCTGCATGTGTGCGTAGAATTAGGGCTTACACATGGAGAGCATAATGCCCCAGCAAGCCAAATAAAGAGCTACTGCAGCTGGTCAGTAAGAAATATGGAGGGAAAAGCATCTTAAAAAAGACAGTAATTTAACCCTGGGTTACACGAATTAATGTAATTGGCCTGTAATGATCAGGCTTCATTCTTGTGGTGGCTGCCACTCCCTGTCACGTTTTAATTGTTTTGTTCAAGCTAGAAAAGATTCAACAGGAAGGAATGAGGGTATTCCCTCTATCCAGGACAGCCGTCTCACTGTCCCCAAAATGGAAATGGTTTTGAGAAATGTGGAGAATGCAGCCAAAATCACCTAACACGGCTTCATTACCCTTCAGCTATATTTTAAGAAAGAGGAATGACTTTTGAGACATGCTTTTGATTTGTAGGAATCGGTAAATTCTTCCCGGTGATGAATTCTGACTGGAGAGAGGCACCTGCTCCAGCTGTGACCCAGCATCTCCTCGTCTGGCTGGAAGAACAGCCAAACAAGGGTATCACTCTCCTTCTTCAACAGGTAGCGTGAAGGAAGAAAAAGCATCCCTATACATTTCCCTCAGTAATGCCATCATTTTTTCCTAAAACTCCGTGAAAAATGGTACTCTGACAACATCGTACTAGTTAGGGCTTGACAGCATGCCCACGGTGAGCCCATGAGCACTTGCGTAGGAAGGGAATATATCACAACACTTCACCCCATTTTGAGGCTGAGTCCTGGTCTTTAAGTTCAAGTCTCTCTGAATACGTCTGTTTTGTGAAGTACCGATCACTGGGGATTTGGGGATTTATGGCTGGCCTTGGGGTCAAATGGCACAAACTGGCTGAAATCTATGCTGCTTAGGGTTAGCTCTCTCCACGGCAAAATGGTTTTTGGCTCAAGCCATTCAAAATAGAGGCATGGAGCAGGCACCGCTTAGGCAGTGCGGACAGCTGGGGTCTAGTGGTTAGCAGCGTGGCTTCAACAGGACTTCAGTTCTTCAGTCTTTTTAAAATATAGTACTGAGGCTTCCGAAGTGCTTTGAAAATTGTATGACTTCCCCTAACAGAGGAAAGGCTTTAAATAAGGCTTTACAGTTCTGATTTTTTGGAGCTACAGTCTTTTGATCTGATTCTAAACTAAAACGTATTGATTCTTCTGATGATGTGGACCGAAGTAATTTAATATGCTCCTTTACAGAAGCTCTGACAAATACAGAGAAAACCTAGAAAAAGATAATAGAAAGATTAAATAGGATACGCATGGAATGTCTAATTTCTCTACAAGCTGGGCTAATTAACTGTAATTCCATTTAATGAAAAGGACGATAAATAAAGCGATATTCAAGCTCTTGTGTCTTATCCTCTTTTCTTTAATGCTGGTATTACTCTATTGTCTTTCTCCCCTGATTTGCATAGGTGTAAGAGGAGAATCAGGCCCTTTCATTTTAAGTAGGAAATCCGTGAAATCAGAACTCTCCTCCGGCACTGAAAATCAGTGCAGCACAGGAAAGACAACAGCTTCCCTGAACTGGTTTCTGGAGGTACCTGAGGGTGTTATCCCACTCAGAAACAGCTCGTCTGCACTACAACATTACTTCTTTTGGAAAAATGAACATGTTCATTTTCACTGAACATGAAAACTTCTTAGTTTTAGTTAAGTTTCTTTTTCCTGTAACCACCCCCTCCCTCCAAATTGCTATTGTAAAGGTAGCTTTCTCTTCAAATTAAAATGAGGGTTTCAGAGTGCCCTTCTATTTTGTAATACTAATGGAATATGGCCTGTAGTTCTTTGTCATTGAAAAATATATGCTTTCAGTTGAAAAGATGCATTTTTCTTATCCTTGGTCTCTCTTCCCAGACACTTTGAAGTCTGAGAAATGGTGCAGCAGATGCTGAGCTGAAAACTAGAAGATATATAATGATTTAAGTGTCAGCTGCCTAGTATTTACTGTTCTTTTAGTTCACTATGATAGAAGACTGCAGCTGTGCAAATTAAAAAAGAAATCTGAAAAAGGTCATATTTTTCATTACATCTTTTTTCCTGCTAGGTTTGTTTATTTTCAAAGTGATATATTCTTTGTCAATTAAAATCAATATATATTTTATTATATTTTTTTACATGTTAATTTTCTTGTTGCCCGTGGCAACTACAAAAAGAGTAAATACAAACAGACAGCGTATTCCGTGCTTGTTTTCTAGTTGTTACTATCTCATGGGCAAAGCACTTGGGAGGATTAACTCATTGTCATAATTTTGCTCTGTTAAATTAGGGGATTATTGGTTCTGTTTGTGACAGCCTCAATGGACCCCAAGAAGACATGTGGGCCAATTTAGGAACGAGGTGGGTTTTTATAGTTGATTACATCACCTATATACCAACCCAGCAATCGCCTGTACTGTTAGCCATTGGCCATTAGCTATTGCTTAGGAATGTTTTAAAAATAAAAATTTTGGACACCATTAATATGTGGGTTTTGTTGAAACTCACTCTTGCTTGTAAGGAGTCATACGTAAAGGAGCCAAAATAGATATTTTGGCTGGACTACAGTTAAACTGCTTGTATGTTCTATAAAGGAAGTTTCCTATATTGTTATGCATTTTGGTGTTAACATTTTCTTTTAATCGGTTCTAAAACTGCTGGAATCCATACAAAAATTTACCTTCAGCGTCACAACTCAGTCCTATAGCTCAAAAGAGAGTCCTAGGAATGATGATTTATAAAAATGAAAATTCATAAATGTTCACATTTATGGCTGTTGCACTTGCTGCTTTCCTGTTTTAGATTCTGTTTTAGGGTACAATCTAACCTGGATGCAATAAAGACAGACTATTTTCCCTTCTCAATCTATCTTTTCAAATTTTAGGCAGAAACTCCATTCTGATATCAGCACTCCACTCCTGATATCAGCAAAGACAATGCCTGAAGCAATTAGAGATCAATGAAGGAGCTTTGGAGAGATGACTAAATTACATAAAAATTACACGCTGTGAAAAGGATTGAAGATATTGAAGGGGGAAATACTCAGACTGAGGAACCAGTGAACTCTAAAACAAAAGGTTCAGCTCCAATTCTACTGAAAATACTTGAAATTCATCATGATTTTTCTGTGGGCTACAAAGAAGGGTTAGGTTTCAGTCTTTTACTTTGTAGAGAAAAGTCATCCTTCCATGTATAAATAATAAAATATTTTAAGAAAGGTGAAATGTTTCATAGTATTTTGGTGCTGTCTTGAGGCACTCTCACATCCTCCAAATGCAGACTGATTTTTCCCGTCTTTTTTCTACCCATCACCCAATACTATGGTGTTCTATCCATTGGATGGATAAGAGATTCTGTTGCTGTGGTGGTTAATCACTTGTGGTCAAGGACACAGATATCACAGCGGAGCTGGATGAGTTAAATTTAACGGGCATGTAACTGACAGGCATGTACAGGGTAAACACTTTTTATTACATACTTCTCAGTGCCACTCAGTTCCCAGTGTGCTCCACAAATATTGGCGAGGAAAGATGTCATGTGCTAGGGAATGAGTAATAGAGATTTGTGTGAATTATGGATGCCAGAGAATGTCTAATTATAGCTCATGAAAGACCAAACAATAGGGGTAAAAAACAACAGAAACATTCCCTCAAACCAAAGGTGGATTAACGAGTCCTGGAGAGAAATGACAATATAAATAGTAACTGAAATTCCTACGTGGCCAAGAACCCATGGCTGAAGGACTGGCCTAGATCTGTGGAAAAGAGGGTCTGGTCATGACAAAGTACAGGATGAAATGAACTTCACTCGTGCAAAAGGGATTCCAGCATCTTAAATATAAAACTGTGTGTTCAGCTAGGTTGGAAGCGGGGAAGGAGCAGCTTTTCCCTAACTAAAAAAAAATATCTGACTTGTACTTCCAACATACAAAATGAGGCAGCAGATGGAGTTGCTAGGAGACAGAAGGCAAAGAACAAGAGCATGAATGTGCTCTAGTGTCTCTACACAATAGCAAAGAGTATATGAAACAGACCAGAGCTACAGATCTCACCACTGGCCATTAGTATTACAAGTGATGAAATTTAGTCTTTGTGCTAACCAGGTTAATGTTAAATCTGAACATTTTTAATAAGAGGATCTATGAGAATGATATTATGTGATATTTAATGCTACTCTGTGGGCAATCTTTGTAACCATAGAATTACACTATAATTCAAGTGGGAAGGACCTCAGAGGTTTCTAGGCCAAGATCCTGCTCAAAGTATGGCCGGCTCTGAGGTCAGACCAGGATGCTCAGGGCTTTATCCAGTCATCTCCTTCATGAATGGAGATGGTACAACCTCTCTGGACAAACTGCTCCGCTGCCTGACTGCCCTCATAGAAGGGAAAGGTTTTCCCCATATCCTGTCTGAACCAATCTTATTTCAATCTATGTCTGCTGCCTCTCATCCTCCCAACACGCATCACTGTGAAACACCTGTCTGGCTCCATCTGGCTACTGCTGTAAAAGACAGTAAAAAAAGTTTCTATAGATACATTAACAACAAAAAGAGGACAAAGGAGAATCTCCGTCCTTTAATGGATGCAGGGCGAAACAGTGACAAAGGCTGAGGAAAAGGCTGAGGTACTTAATGCTTTCTTTGCCTCAGGCTTTAATAGTAAGACCAGTTGTTCTCCAGGTACCCAGCCCCCTGAGCTGGAAGACAGGCATGGGGAGCAGAATGAAGCCCCCAAATCCAAGGGGAAATGGTGAGGGACCTGCAACAGCACTTAGACACACACAAGTCTATGGGGCCAGGTGGGGTAACCCAGGAGCACTGAGGGAGCTGGTGGAAGTAAAGTGCTCACCAAGCCACTTGCCATCATGTAGCAGCAGTCCTGGCTAACCAGGGATGTCCCAGATGGCTGGAGGTTAGCAAATGTGCCGCTCATCCACAAGAAGGTCTGGAAGGAGGATCCAGGGAACTGCAGGCTTGTCAGTCTGATGCTGGTGCCAGGGAAGGTTATGGAGCAGATCATCTTGATTGCCATCATGCTGCACATACAGGACAACCAGGTGACTAGACCCAGTCAGCATGGGTTCATGAAGGCAGGTACTGCTTGACTAACCTGATCTCCTTCGATGACAAGGTGACCCTCTTACTGGATAAGGGAAAGGCTGTGGATGCTGGACTTCACCAAAGCCTTTGACACCATTTCACACAGTATTCTCCCAGAAAAAGTGGATACTCATGGCTTGGATGGATGTACGCTTTGCTGGGTAAAAATCTGGATGGAGGGCCGGGCCCAAAGAGTTGTGGTGAATAGAGTTAAATCCAGTTGGCGGCTGGTATTCCCGGGGGCTCAGTACTGGGGCCGGTACTCTTTAATATCTTTGTCAATGACCAGGACGAGGGGATTGAGCGTACCCTCAGTAAATTTGTGGACGACACCAAGTTAGGCAGGAGCATTGACCTGCTGGAGGGTAGGACAGCTCTACAGAGGGATCCGGACAGACTGGATTGATGGGCCGAGGCCAATGGTATGAGCTTCAACGAGGCCAAGTGCCGGCTCCTGCACTTGGGTCACAACAACCCCATGC
>VYZM01018840.1:242799-278301 GCA_013398915.1 Dromas ardeola | reverse complement strand
CCACCTTGAATGCTGTGTTCAGTTTTGGGCCCCTCACTCCAAGAAAGACATTGAGTTGCTGGAGCATGTCCAGAGAAGGGCAACGAAGCCGGTGAGGGGACTGGAAAACAAGTCTTATGAAGAGCAGCTGAGGGAACTGGGGTTGTTTAGTCTGGAGCAAAGGAGGCTGAGGGGAGACCTTATCGCTCTCTACAGCTACCTGAAAGGAGGTTGTGCAGAGGTGGTGGTCAGTCTCTTCTCCCAAGTTACATGCATTAGGACAAGAGGAAATGGCCTCCAGATATGCCAGGGGAGGTTTAGATTGGATCTTCGGAAAAATTTCTTCACCGAAACAGTTATCAAGCATTGGAACTGGCTGCCCAGGGAAGTGGTGGAATCGTCATCCCTGGAGGTATTTAAAAGACAGGTAGATGTGGTGCTTAGGGACATGGTTTAGTGGTGGACTTGTCAGTGTTAGGTTTAGGTTAACGGTTGGACTCAATGGTCTTAAAGGTCCTTTCCAACCTAAATGATTCTATGGTTCTATGATTCTATAATCTTCTTGCTGACATCTCTGTAGGTACCAGGGACTGCTGTCAGGTCCCCTCAGAGCCATCCCTTCTCCAGGCTGAAGAACCCCCAGCCCCTCAGCCTCTCCATGGGGCAAGTGGTCCAGCCCCAACCATCCTGGTGGCCCTCACTGAACTTATCCCAATTTATTGATGTCTCCTGTATCGAGGGCCCAAAACTGAATTCAGTATTATTCATGTGGTCTAACAAATGCTGCCTGCACTCCTGTTAATTCAGTTCCAGGTGTGTTGGCCACTTCAGCATCTTTTGCCAAGGTGCACTGCTGGCCCATGTGTAGCTCACAGCTATAACACTAGTGCCTAATTTTGAACACACCAATACAGAAGGTCATCAATAGCTTGCTGTCACGCCAGGGCTTTTACATTTTATTAGAGATGGCTAAATGATGCAAGAGAAAGGAGATGGTTCAAGCTGGAAAGAATAGCAGGGTCACGTGCAGTACTGATGAAATGTGAAGTGAAAGTAAAGTCTGGCTGGGAAGTTGTCTTGGGAAAGATAAAATGAATGAGAAACGAGAGAAGTTTCAGTAGAGTTTGACTATAGCACACTAGGAGTAAGAACAATTTAATAACAAAATACTTTTCTTATGAGACAATCTCAGGTAATTTGGCCACCACCGGATAACAAAACATCATGGATGGGCTCTGTAAGATAGATACTAAAATATCCATTGAATGCTTAAGATCTTCATCTGCTTCTTTATGACAGTGATAATAAGTGGGGGGAAAAAAATAAAAAAAATTGTATCCAGGTATTTATATTATATTTAATAATATAAGAAGAAAAGAGTTTACCAACTATAGTATTAGAAGGCCATTAAATTTTGAGACAGATATGTGTGCAGAACAAAGAAGTATGGTGAACAATATGTAAGTCAGGGACTTAATTGGTTCTATGAGTGGAGAAAAATATTGCCAATTTAAAAAAAACCCACAAGCTATTTCTCTGGAAGATAACACAAGGCATGTGATTGGAAGAGTTCTTCATTAAATGCAAGATCTGGGACTACAATGTAAAATGGCAAGGACAACCAAAAAAGCTTAGAGAGAGGTGCTCAGGGTTTTGAGGCAGAGGCAAGGACTTCCTCAAAGCCTCCAAATAAGCACCCCAAATTTATGAATATTGCAAAAGCAGAAAGGGCTTATAAATTTGGGTTAAATTAAAAGGCCAAAAGGGTAAGCTATCTCATTTGAAAAATCAGAAAATATTACTTTTCAGTAAAAAGTGAAGATATAGGTCATTTTGAAAATAATTTCAATTAATTCTGTTTTAACTTCTAGTACTACTGAAACTAGTATATGGAAAAAATTATACAGATAAAAGAAATTAAAAGAAAAGTATTGCACAAAGTAGGTTTATATTACACTAATGATTCAAGAAAAAGTTTGCTGGAACAAATTACTGAGTGAAAGGAAAAAAGTGGCATAGTTCTTATGTGGATTTTAATAAACTATTTTAACAATTACCCAGTATTATTTTAAATATTTATTCCAAATGAAATTTGCTATAAATTCTGTCACATAGATTGAAAAATAACTCATGAAAAAGCAAAGAATACCAGTTTGGGGCAATGTATTGAATTTAGATAATGTCTATTAGTCTTCTGTAGAGTTCAGTGTTGTCATTTAAACATAGTGGTTAATGATATAAAAAAACCCACCTCTGAAAAATGTCTTTGTGTTCTTATGAGATAGGGTGCTGTAGAAAATCACAGAGTTGACATACAGAAGAGCAAAATACAATCAGTAATAAGAGTAGATAAAAATAACAAAACTGTTTTCAGATCCCAGAAAATGCAGGTAATAAGGCATTTGGGCAAAACCACAAAAAGCACGGAAAATAGAAACAGCCATTGGGGTGAAAGTGGACAATTAATTAGGGAGGAGTCACCAAACAAGAAGCAGGCTGTGCAGTGCAGGAATTTGTACACAGCATGAAGCCCTGGAGGCAAGGCTGGTTAACCAAACCTGATCTACAGCATTCAGCACAGGCCATCTCCATGATTAAAAAAAAAAAAAAAAGAGAGAAAAAAAAGAGAAAAAAAGCAAGCAAGTAAGCAGGGCATTCAGTGCATGACCAGCTGATACCAGTTCTCAAGCTAAGACTTAGGAGGAAATGAGCTTCAAATAAGCTTCAGTAGTTGGCATCGCCAGACTTCTCTCAGTTGCAAGTTCTGTGGTGTTGGCTTGTGCACAACCTCTGTCTGTAAGGATCCAGCCGGGAAAGGATGACTGTGTCTGTGACTGTACCGCCACCTGCTCCAGGGATGGGTTCCCAGTTCTCCAACGAGTGAATTGTGTCCTACAACTTGCTGCACTCCCCCTTGAGCAGCCTGGCACTATCCGTAGCAGCTGGATATCACCGGTGCAGCAGCTATCCCTTGCAGCCACCTACAGGCGTCTCTAACGCTAGAATATTTGTGCGTGATGCCAAGGGTGTGTTTGCATAAGGAGTTATGTATTATGACAGCTCACCGCCTGGTAGGACGGAGTTTGAAGGCTAGGCCAGGTGGAGGTGGTGAGAGCTGGCTTGCGTCCACCCATAATGCTTATTGGAGCAGGCCCTGAGATGGTTTTATCATTGAGTCAGTTCCAGGTTTTAGCTGAGCGGATACCAAGTTGTTCCACCCCATGAAGGATTCAGCATGTGCACATGGGCAAAAGGAGCACGCCCAACTGGCAGCTCAGATGTACCCAGAGCTCATGTTTGCCAGGTACTTTAACTCACTTTTACCACCTGGCAAGCTTGCAAAGTTCATCAAGGAAAAAAAGTGTTCAGAGTCTTCACTGAGATACTGGAAACCTTCTTTCTGCTAATTTTCAGGTCTCCTCATCCAAAGGATCATAAATATTTACAGTGTTTGCCCATGTGCCTGTGGAATGTAAATATGTATACACCAAACTTGCAGAGAAATCATTTCATAAGATTCAGACCCAGAACATGCCTATTCAATATCAGTATAAAAACAAATAGCTGACAATATTCCTTATCATTATTCAGCATATATCTATGCTTTAAAAGGCAGAATTTCTAGGATTAAATTAGATAAGGGAAAAATGCTCCCAGTAGTAACAACACTTTGCAGTGTCAACGTGCATTGTGTCTGGGACAAGTTCCCCAAGTGCTCACCAGAAGGTTCATGAAGGTAGAGGTGAGGGGCAGAACAAGGCTGTGCGCCTTCTTTGTGCCTCTGCTGGAGGAAATCTAGGAGGGAGCAGAGAACAGAGGATGGACTGAAAACATCCCTCTGTGCACTGTGGTTTGAGAGTTCCTCGGTGCCTTTGCAACTGTGCAAAGGTCTCTGCCTAGACAACTGAGGTGCTGTAGGTTTTACGTTACTTCCCTAAGGGTAATAGTGGTTCTGCATTGAGCAAGTATTTAAAGCAAGACTGACAACACGAAACGATATGTAGTGCAGATGCTGGAATCACAAGTCTGAACAATACTGCCATGAAATAAAATAAAAAAGTGCAAGGCCTTTCATGTCGCTGTGGTCTTATTCATCTTACCATATATTTCAGCCACCTCCTTAATTCGCCTGATTACAATTCTAAAACTCTCACTAGCTTCATTGTGGGATATCTGATGGCTTATTTAGTCTTCCTTGTCATTTTGAACTTTAAAAGTGAATTTCTCTGCAGGAATGTCATTCAATTTGCAGGCTTAGGTCATCTGACTGGTCAGAGTTCACATCTTTGAACGTATCCTTGCAATAACTTTTGGAATCTTCAATTAAAAACTGGTAATACATCAAGAACATCATGATAGTTCATATAACAGGGGAAAAAAATGATTGAGAAACTATTTTCTAAGAAAGTCCTCTTTCCAACCATAAGAATTTAAAGAACAATGAAAAATTAAGTAAGTTAGCAGCATATTTCTGTAACCTTGCTTGCAACCATTCACTTTTTAATTTCACATAATCAGTGATTTTTTTTTATTTTTCATCCTTTGTCTTTCAGCTCAAAAATGAAATTAAGAAATTAAATAACAAAAAAGAAATTAATGCATTTTTAAAAATCACATGGTCACTTGTAAGCAGAAGAATGGGTTTTAAGTCTGTGTATATATGTAAATTATTGTATTTTAAATAAGCAAAAGAACAAAACCACAGTCCTTCCAACAGCTTGAAGTGTTTCTTCATGTACCAGGCAGGGAAATACAGAAAATTCTGCAGAGATACAGAACAGAGTGATACGATTCAGTGGAGGACTAGATCTGATAAAAACTGATCTGATAAAGCACCTATTCATGCCATTTCCCTTTGGCCTCTTACAAGTGCCTAAATTAGGAACCAAGTGCTGTCAGCAACCTGCGAAGTCAGCAGCCGGAGATGAGTTAGCGTGCCCTGCAGCCCTGTATCCCTGACTGGCCAGATAGGGGAGAGCTGCTGGAGCACGTGGTGGTTCCCTTCTCGCTTCTGCACCTGTAACTCATTCATCTGGAAACCAAAGCAGACAGTCGCTTGGGTGTCTTGCTTTTCTTAGAGCTAGGGTATGCGGGGTTGCAACTAAGCCTGGGAACTCTAATGGATTCCCAGGGGCATCTCCAGGTAGTAATTCAGCTTTGGGACACTCAAAAGAGCTGAGTCTCTCAATAGACTACCGAAAACGTCTAGGCACATCAGTTAAATGCCTAGGGATGTAGGGTGAATCCAGGACCTAGGAACTCAGACATGAAGACAACAAAATACCCAAATTTCATTCACACTGCTGGATTTAATGTTACACAGTCTATCTAAACAGTGAAATGCCTCACTATAGGATCCAGAGTAGTCAGTGGTGTGAGCAGGAAGCAGACAGCAGAGACGCTGCTGGCATAGAAATATGCCTGAAGTCCTCCCATGTGGTGTATATGCTCTCTCACAAATAAGTACCTACTTGTGATCCACCACTAAGATTCACTTCCTGAAGACAGAGTCTTTTCCTTCAGAGTGGGCACATTCTTTCATTTTAAAGGTTGAAATCATAACACAGAGCTGTTCCCCTTGCTTTTTTATCATTTCAGCACATGCCCAAGCACTTAGAGAACTGAGACTCAGATCTCTCCTCTGCTTTAGGTCTGAGGCAATCAGAGGTCAAACCCACATTCTCCACCTCCTAAATAAGTCCTTCTCCCTGATTTTGGAGCTGTGCTACTGTGCAACACTGCCAGTTGTTCATTTTTCTGCATGACTCGTAACCCAAAGGTTAGGTTACCTTCTCAGAGATGTGAGATATGGATTTGAGTCTCCATTGGGCTCAGGAGGGAGGTGGAACTATGTCCAGGGTCCTGGTGAGTGCCCTAATTTTTATATAATTGCACACAGAGCAGGTAATTCCATCATCATCTTTGCCCTTGGAGGGCACATGAAGAAAAATTACAGGGTTCAATTGCTATTTTAATGGACTCCCATTTTATTGCAGTTGGTCTTATTCTCAGATCAAGTACTGTATTGGTACCTTTGGGGATGTGAGGCAGACAAAAGGTATCAAGGTACAGTTTGTGTGGCACCTGGGATACGTATGAAAGGTCAGCCCCTATAAAGGATGATAAAGTCAAACAAGAAGGTGACTTTGTGAAGTCTATGTGACTTTGATCTCCCTGTCCTTATCTCGACCCACGAGCCTTTCGTTATATTTTCTCTTCCCTGTCCAACTGAGGAGGGGGAGTGATAGAGTGGCTTGGTGGTACCTGGTGTCCAGCCAGGGTCAACCCACCACATTCAAGCAGAAGATCTGGTGTTGCAGTTTTGGATACAGCGGCACACATTCTGTCAAAATACTGCTTCCACCCCAGCCCCCTTTAGGCAGAAAGAAAACTGATTAATTCTGAAGGATGTCTCTGTTCATCTTTTGCTTCACATACATGTCTCTGGCATATCTGTGGTACTTGGCACCTTGCAGTCTGCCGTCATGCCACACCGTGGCTTCCTGTGGTATGAAATCATTAGTTGATTCAGACTAATCAGGATTAGCTCTGCTCCGGGGTGCAGTGGGAAGGCGTCCCTGTAGAGCCGAGTTCAAAAGCAGTGCTGCCACCAAGACAGCAGGTGCACATTGGGACACAGATTTTTCTCTCCTCTGACCACCTTAAACCCGCATTCAAGATATCTCTAACAGACTGACCATTTCTTGTGACTCCTGCTGGAAACAAAAATTGCTTGGGGGCACCTACGTTCCCTAAATATGTTTATTCTTTGTGCTCTAAAATGTCATTATGAGTTGTTACATGGGTGTGGCATTTTAATCAAGATTCTGTGAGAAGGTTATGAGCGAAGCAATTATTTCATGCAGCAATAAGAAATGCTTTAAGATCTTTTATCTCTCATTAGAATCTAGTGTGCTATTTACTCGTGCAAACGCCATTGCAGAACAGGTTCATACAGGAAATGAAGAAACTTCAGTGAAAGTAGATGTAAGATAAAATCAACATTCAGCTTAGCTCACTCCATTTAAAAGAAAAATATCCACATCAGTTTTGGCTCAGGGACATGCAAAATGTTTTCTCTTTTAGGGCTTAAATTAGCACCTAGTTGAAATAGCTGTTAATATGCTTTAGTGATTCAGTGGGTACCAAAACTAAATTTATCTTCTAATTAAATGAGAGAAACAGTCAAAACCTAGCATTTCATCTATCTTAACGAATTCCCAAAGAAGGAGCAGTGTCTAATAGCCTCTTTTGACTTAGTTGTGGTAAAGAATGATAGAGGGAAGGAATTTAAAAATAATGAGTCTAAATATGCCTTTTTTTTTCTCAATTTACAAGTGCAATTGAAATAATCCTTATTTGTTTCAAAGTAATTTTGAAGGGAATTGAAACAGGGTTTTAACCTGGCCAATTGGATAATCTCAAAAAGTTGTAATGATATAAAATTACCACTCCCTCCTCGGAGAAAAAGCAATTATTAAAATTTGCCAGCCTAACTGCTTGGGTTTTCATTTGAATTCTTACTGCAGCTTCAGAGGAGGGGAACTTTTCCACCGCATTCACATTATTAAAGGGTGTTTATTTTTGCTACTGAACTTGATGGTCAAATTTATCTATGGACTGTAAGTCCATTTTAAAGGATTTTAAAGAGTGGTACACAGTTTTGTAAAAGCCGGTCTCCATATTATCTTCTGAGTAAAGAAAATACATAGTAATAATTAATTATTTTTTATATATATATTTATTGTTAGCACTACCTTGCACCTTTTTTAAAAGTACATCAGTTTACCTTCTTGTTTTCATTTAAATGATATAGTAGATGTGCATTTGCTCCTTTCCATTTTGCTTGATTAGCCCTTGATACATCACAATCATTTGTCTAAAATATTGGCAAATCTGGAGGAGTTTAATCAGTGTTTTGAATTTATAACAAAAGCCTATGACTTGGCAAACCCACTTTGTCTTGCTATAATGCAAACACTTCCCAAAGACATGGAAAATAGTTGACCAAAATACAAAATAACACAAAAAAATCTTGAATCTTGAAAATTGCGAACACATCTGCAAACACTGTGGGATAAAAAAAATAAAAATGCTTGGACTTTTAAATATTCAAAAGGTGCTGGGGGCCCCTATTTCCCCTGTCTCCTCAGAAAAGCCCACCTATTTGCTCCACCTGCTTTCATCCCTACTCAAATCAACATCAGCCCTTACCTAACTACAGGATATAAGCTGGGTTTTCACCTCTCTAAGTCTCCTGGCCCTTCCACAAGTGTTATTAATATATATAATAATATATACTGATTTCATCCCATTCTTAGTGGTAAACGTAACAGCTTTTGTCTCAATAACACATGAGACACAAGGGCTACCCCTCTACTCATAGATTCAGCAGTGCTAGGATCCATACGCCGATCCTTCGGCCAGCTGGCGCAGACTAGTCTTTCTCGTACTACTGAAGTCTTATAAACAAGCTTGCTGCACTCAAGATACCTATTGGGAAATAGTCCCCCGTCTTTCCTCACTCTGGATCTGTGCTGAGTTTGGGAACTTGCTGGCTGGTCAGGGCCAGAATCATACCAGGGCCCGTTTTAGCTGTTTAACAGTGGAGATGGCAAAATAGCAGGGTCAGGGTCTGTCTGTCAGTTTGCCAATATAGACATAACAAGGTGGATTTATTTTTAACGATGTTCCTGGATCTCCTGCTGGATCCACAGGCTCCTCTGAAGCTGGTGGTGCACCTCCAAGTGGGAACCTTTGTCTCTCCCTTCCCAGCCTGGGCAGGGGCAGTACAAGTGAGGAGGGGACTTCTCGGAAAACACTTCTTCAGTATCCTTGTCCTCTCCATGGAAAAGGGAGATAAGTCTGTTTTTTGCTGTATATCGCTAGCGGTGCTTCTTTTTTACAGACAGTGGTTTTATTGTCTGTCCTTTCTGGGAAAATAAGAATTTCTCAGGGGTCAGAGTTTTATGGAGGAGCAGTAGGAAAGCCTTAAAATTTTTATTCAGCAGGAAGAACAAACTGCAGAGAGGTTCATTTTCAGGAGATTAATTTCAACTAACACCTTTTAATATCTGGCAAAATCTTACATGTTTGCAAGTAAGAAATACTATTTCCTTTATTTCAGAAAGTGCAGGTTAACAGCCTGATCTTCCCAATCCAATGCAAAGAGGTCCTTAAAAGAGATGAAGCAGCAATTTATCTCAGCCCCACACAAGCCTGACTCTCCTTTACAATTTATTCCTGTGATCTGACAGCCACAAGCTCCAAATCATTAAGCTGAAGTGTAAAAAACCCTCTTTTTACTGTCTCAAGGAATAGCTTGCATAATATCAAGCTTCTAAGATTTCTATTTCTAATTTTACCATGGCCTTTATTTTTAAGTTTTTGTCACACAGTGAGAAGGGCAGAGTCACATCCTAGCATCTTGTGATGAGGTATGTAAGTCAGCTGAGTCCTAGTGCGAAAAAAGGAAACAAAGCGTTTCTAGTTCACCCCAAACACTTCTTTGAATTGTAGTTCATTTAATTCATCATGGGCCTGTCAGATCTGAGGCAACAGAATAAACAGACTTTCAGAGATGCCGTTGGCTCCAAGTCTGACTCTTTTTTTATTGAAACAATTTTTAGTTCTGTTTGTTTGCGGCAGAATATTTTCCTCAGTGTTGTTTTTATGCTGAACTGAGACTTGGCAATGTTTTCCGTTGGAATGTGACACTGTCATGTCAGGTCAAAAGAGAAAATGCCAGTCGGTGTTTCCCAGTGGTTGTACACACGTAACAGTATGTCCTTTTGTTGAACTCAGCCTTTATTCCTGAGAAAGAACTGTTATTTTAGCTTGCATCACTGCAGATATTATCAGTCATAAACATATGCAGCTTTTTATAAGTCTTATGGTGAATACTCAAGGAAAAATACCTACTAACTTTGCCATAGAATATTATAAATTCTATTTTTCCAGAACAAATATTCCTTTTTGTTTCTCTCTTCCTTTCTTCTTCCCGTCTTTTCTTATTCTGTCTGTCTGTCCTCCTTTATTGGATTTTTTCATGGGTGGACAGAGGGGAAGGGATGTGTGTATAGTTGGCAAGGTGTAGACCTCGGAATAGATTTATACTGAGCTTTGGCAGCAATTGCCTGTGTAACTGGTTCAAGTAAAGCTCTCTCATGTCTTTTTTTTCTAAAATAGAGATTAATAATTCTTACATTTCTGTAAACTCTTTAAAGAATATCTGTATAAAAATCTATTATTATCTCTGCTAGAGCCCCTCCAAGTAGTGTTTAGAAGCTTTTAGCGAGTGAGACGATAGGATTAATTAATTCTTTGATTTATTTTTAATCTCAGCCTTTTGAATGACAGAAATGCAATGCCCATTACCTTGGAGATGGACACATCTGCAAATCTGTTGGAGTTAAGTAACCGAGTACCGCTTGCACAAGCTGCAATTTAAAGGTTGAAAAATCTTGCATCATCCCTGAAATATAAAACCATAGATGCTCTGTTTCCCAACACTGCATTTTACAAAGCTCTGGGCCAACTCCTTAAGTAAGTCCTAACAGAGTTCTGTTTAGTCCGTTTGAAGGGAAATTATCTAATTCAATGTATCATCTCTTTTATTTCGATATGAATTATTCTGGATAAAGGCAAATTAAAAACTAAGAATGTATCTCTCTTGTTCTGTTTGATTACCAAAATGTCAGTGGGAAATTAATCTTTTTCATTACAAAATAATTTCCCTTTCACACAGGTCTTTGTCTAAGCTAATTTTAAAGCACTTTGCTCTTACCAGGTGCTGTATTACTACCGGTCTCTGCCTGCAATAGCCTGTGAGTTTATACCAGAAATTATATGCTTTAGGACTCTAAACCCCTGCAATAATTGTAAGTTTTTAAATTCTTTCTGAATTTTCCTTTTGATCCTGTTAGAGAGAGAGGTCCAGCTATGAAATTGAGTCACACATCTCAATTCCTGATACATGATCTCGATGTGACTACATTCAGAGTTCAAACTCCTATGTGTTTTTTTTGTGAGTAAAATAAAATTGCTGTAGCAATTCCATTAACCACAAATAAAGGAGGGTTGATTATTTTTTTCATCATGTTACAATAATATGTATGTACCAAGCAAACTCACAAGCGAGTTTCAGTGAAGTGCAATGCACTTGGAATCAGCAGGAGTGGTTCAGTAAATAGCCCCGTGTACACATTTTTTCAGGTCCTACAAGCTAATATATATATTAGCATGGCAATACCCCAGACTAATTATTCCTACCTCTGAGGAAGGGTTAATTACCATAAATGTAGTGTTACATTGACACTGTTATATAGCATTTAGTCTAAATCGAGCTGAAATATTTTCACTCAGTGATGCATTTCAGATATACATGTACCTCGATACACATAGACAGAGAGAAACTAATTGCTCATCTCTGAATGTGCATTTATACCATGATGTTGGTTATCCTCTGTGTTTACCCCAGGTTCCAGCTCCTCGTATTGCAGACATATTACTTCAGTGTGATCTGGAGCAGAGTGGTTCCTTCAGGTCGATGGGGGATACAGCTGAGAAGTAGTTCATGCTGGAGTCCACATTATATTGGATGGCCACAGGCCTGTTTATACCTCCATTGCCACAAGCCAGGGGCCTTCACTCTTCAGTGAGGGTAAGGAAGGCAGATAAACCATGTCCACCCAGCTTTACAAAAAAGCTGTCCTTGGTTTGAAAGGTTCCTGGATCAAACACCAACTTCTCCATTACTTGGCCATTTTAATTTTCCCTCCTCTGCCAAAGATGAACAATCAAATTTTTATTTAGGTACCAAAGCGAGGTGAGTGGTTAGAAATACTTTGACTGATGAATAACTTGCAAATGAAATGCAAATAACTTCCATTTGGATGGCAAAGGCTAGGCCTCTGCTTTCTGAAATTTAGCTTACAACTGGAAATTAGCTTCTCCTTTGCTACATTTTGCAGTGAAGTCATAATTGTGTGTTTGGCATTAGTCTGTTGCCATGGATAGTAGGAATCAGGGTAGGATGTGATGACATTAAAAGGTCACTTCAGTCTCTAATGGCTATGGTTCTGGGAATGACTAATGGCATTGTACTGCTACAAATGTAGAGCTGGATCAACATGATGAACTGTAACTGACTCTTGTTTAAGCATAAATATCTCTGAGATGTAGAAGAAAGGATGATGAAACCATATTAAAATGTGAATGGGTTTATTTTTCATTTTGTTCTTTTTTTTGATATTGCATGTATGGTCATTGGATGGAGTTATTTCACTTATACAAAAATATAACTTAACAAAATGAGTGTATCAATAAATGTTATTTCTGGTATAAATCTGTGATTGTATTTAAACTATCATCCATAGATAATACTTTACAGGGGAATGACTTCGACCAATAATCACCACTATTTTTGTTTTCCTAGAAATATTTCAAGACTGCCTTTAGATGTGACTCTTCTTGTCTGGTCATAGGAAATAAGGGATAGTGTTTATTTTCAGAAGTACATATTTGAAGTGTCTGACTGAAATCACAGAGTTTGTGCTTGTTTTCGGACAGTTGAGTTTGATCTGGCAGAAAAGCATGACTGAGTCATCCTGAATTGTTAACACAGCCCTAACGGTTATGTCAGAAACTCTTTAGTGGATGGAAAGGAGATAGAGCACAGATTTCTACTACAGCAAAAACTGTTAAAACAAAAAGAAGCCGAGAATATGTCAATTGTGAAGGCTGTTTTCTAGAATTTCTGTGTAGCTCTAATATAAATTTTTTATTTACTCATGCAGATTGATAGGAAAGTAAAAATATAAAGCCTTCCCACCATTCAGGTGAGATTTGAATATCTCCAGAGAAGGAGACTCCACAACCTCTCTGGGCAGTCTGTTCCAGTGCTCTGCCACCCTCAAAGGAAAGAATTTTTTCCTCAGGTTCAGATGGAATTTCCTGTGATATAGCTTGTGCCAATGCCCCTTGTCCTGTTGTGAGGCTCCATTGAGAAGAGTCTGGCCCCATCCTCTTGACGCCCGCCCTTTTAATATTTATAAGCATTGATGAGATCCCCTCTCAGTCTTCTCCAGGCTGAACAGACCCAGGTCTCTCAGCCTTTCCTCATAAGAGAGATGCTCCATTTCCTTGATATCTTCGTAGCCCTCCGATGGACTCTCTCCAGTAGTTCCTGGTCCTTCTTGAATTGGGGGGCCCAGAACTGGATGCAGCACTTCAGATGTGGCCTCACCAGGGCAGAGGAGAGGGGGAGGATGACCTCCCTTGACCTGCTGGCCGTGGTCTTTTTAGTGCACATCACTTCCTTCCGTTATACACTGAATTATAAAAGTGAATGTATGCTGTAGTCTGTGTTTCTATTAAGCTGGCTAATTTAGCGCCTAGCTGTACCGATTTTCTAGTTGTGTTATGTTTATTCATCAAGAAGTGTTGCCACATATGTGTTGTTCTATATTTCACTTCTACATGTAGAGGAATTCCTTGCACAGTTTGCATTCTCGAGAAGTTTGTAGAAGGTTTCCTTTGTTTGCAAGTCGACGTCTAGACCAAGCTGCTCTTCACTGCTGCCGTGAAATGGTGGTATCTCCGTCTCCCTTTAAACATACTCACAGCTTCATGGTAGGTCCAAGCTCTTTGCTTTAATGCCATCTGTCAGTTATGTCATTTCACATGCACAGTTCCTACAACTTGTACTCCAGATGAAAATTTCCTCTTGTCCCTCGACCACCATTCCCCAGAAATATCATAGAAAGATAAAGTGTCCAGAGAAGAGAAGAGCTTAGATTAAAACCTGGATAACCCACAGTGCTCTTCTCACTGTCAATAAAGACTCCACTTTCAGCAACTGACTCATCCCATAGCAATGCAGTTCATTTGGGTAACCCAAAAGCTCAAGTATCTTAGAAGTTTTTCCTTGTGCTGAAGTAATCCAGTGCTGATCATGAAGCCAGTGTTAGAGTGTGCTGACTACGATACCTTTGGTCATAGTTTGACACATAACCCTTGGCTACTACTGCTAAAAAGAGAGGGCAAGGGATCAATTCCTGACCCCCGTGGTCAACGGACACAGACTGGCTCATGTCCCCATTGCCCATGGCTTGTGACTTCTCTAACAGATTTGCCTTGGAGACAGCTAGTTGGTGTGGTCCACAGTGGATACACATAGAGAAGAAAAGTTAGGCAACATGGGTGGCAGAGAATCCTGAGCAGGAGCCCACAGCCTATCTCTGTTTGGTTTGCAGTCAGAAATTACCTTTTGAGACTAATTCAGTGCCTGGTCTTAAGCTGGTAAGAGAATCAATAATAAATAAATAAATGAACCGCAAATCCACACTGATAAAAAGCCCTCCCAAAATAGAATCACGATGCACTGGCCAGCACATGTTAGTGTAAGACTACCCTTTGAAAACCCTTTGGCAGCAAAGGCAGATTTTGCAGTGTGGTGTCAGCTCTAATGGGACTTTCTTCCTGATGGCTGGGAAGAGGGTGATGTTGCCTCTTTTTTTTCCCAGTTCTGCAAACAGTGGGAACTCTCCAGTCCCTTTTCCACTTCCCCTGCCATTAGAATGTCGCTTGACACCTGCTATGGGCACTGCCTCCTGAGAAGTTCAGGTGTGCCGTGGTGTTCTTCCTGTCCATCCTCACAGGTTCTTCTTCATAAAATATTGAAATCCTTTTGTTTCTAAAGGAGGACTGCAAGTAACTTGAGAATGTCCCTTGAAAACAGGAAAGAAAAAAAATTAAACATGAATTTGCATTTTGTTTCTGAAGCGTCTGTGTATATTCATTCATGAATGGAGATTTACCATCCTTAGCTCCACAAAAGAGTGGAAGTAATACATCTCACAGTGAGGGAACTTGCCCAGGTGACTATGGAAGATCAGAATAAAACTCTTTATCTTCTCCTGCCCAATCCTTTGCATTAATCACACATCTTCATTCCTGATTATGAGTATCTGGTCATTCTCAGAGGCAGCTGGACTTTGCCTGCAGCAGAAGAATAAACAAAGGAAGAGTAAATCCCTTCTTTAATCTCAAGTGCAGAGATCATTTTTTCTCCAATAATAAGAAGCTTTCTTCTGAGGGTGCACAACTGCACCATTGGAGCATCTGTCTTGTGTCTTGGCACATGCTACAGATGATCAAAGCAGCAGCTTTTGTTTAAAGCAAGAGAAAAACTGGGTGGCAGAACATCCAGGGTTGGATATAGCACCACAAAGCAAGGAGGAAACAGAAGAGCCAAACTGTATAAAATGTTTTTTCAGCAGTTTGCCAGTGTGCAAAATAACATTGTCAGGTAGCTCAAGTGACACACAACTGAAATAATTTATTCAACAGACGTTCTCCCCATTTTTGTTCTCAAATTCCTTTTATAGATTTTGTGTATGTAGATTTTTTTCGGCATCTATTTCTCAGTTCTGTAGATAATCAGTCCAACCAACAAAATAATGTTGCTGTTTTCCATGACAGTGAGAAACAAGTATTTTTACCAACATTTTTTTTCGCTTGCTAGGCAAAATTAAATTCCATTATTAAATGAGCAATGAATAAACCTAGGCACTCTGTTTGTAAGTAAGAATTCTCAAAATGGAGCAGATTCTATTTGTACTAGTTCTTCTTTTATACAAACATGACATCAAATCAAGCAATGACATTTTCATAGTATTTCTATAAGTGATTAATTCATTTCATATCATCAAACAGTACAGAGAAGGCAAACATTCTAAATCCACAGCAAATCATTGAAATACATATTTTTAGGCACCTGGTTCTTTTCAGGAACATGAGGTCTAAAGTATTGCATGTGAGTAATCATCAGTATCAGTCATCTTCACATGATTTATTAATGCCTGGCTAAAAAGCTCTGATGTAACTGTCCAGCGCTGTTTTCTTTTTTCTATAGGGAGAAGAAAATCCCAAGCACTCTCATCATCAGCTGGCTTGTGTCCAATAATTCCAAATTAATTTAAGCGGGCAAGAACTGGGCGTTAACTTCTCTCGTGTGTCAGGAGAGTAGGTAATAAAATAAAACCAATCAGTCATACCGTAGCAGCTCTTTGCTCTGTAAGAGTGGGAGGAGAGGGTGAGATCACCGGTTCTGCAAAGCTGAAGTGACCAGCTGACTTCTTTGTCTGTTAGCCTGCATGCTCTCCACTAGCGAAAGAAGAGAGGAGACACTTCTCCCTGCTACTTTGTGAGTAAGCAGCTTTCACATATCGCTACTCTGCACAACGAAGCTAAGTGACCCGGTGACAGTCCTCCTGAAGACAGTTCATGCCTCCATAATTTTATTTCTTCTTACATCCCACCTGTGGAAAGAAACAGCTTAGTTAATGAGAAGAGTG
This sequence comes from Dromas ardeola, assembly GCA_013398915.1. NCBI lineage: Eukaryota > Metazoa > Chordata > Aves > Charadriiformes > Dromadidae > Dromas > Dromas ardeola. The sequence goes on along the minus strand of VYZM01018840.1, from coordinate 261,964 downwards.
ATGCATAGCTTTAATTCTCACGGTTATGAATATGAGCAAGGCCTCTGAGAACACTGGAAGTAATTGCGTTATATTCCCTTCTGTTTTAGCTACTGGGGCTGGCTTTGTTCACAGGAGATGTTACGAGAATTTCTTGCCATCTTTAAGACTGGCACTTGCCCTTTTTGGCTTGGAATTTTCTAGGATGTGTCATTTCAACTCTGAGGAATGGATGCAGGCAGTTATTGCTGAGCTACCTTCTACGAAAGAAACAATCCCACCTCCTGAGGTCAAATTTTTCCATTTTTTCTATTGGTGAATTAAAGTCCCACGTGTTCATACTGCATTGTAATGGACTACTTGAGTTTGTGAGTTCTTTATTCAAGACCAAAAAGCAGTCTATTTAAATTTATATGTCGTATGTGTGCCTATAATTTGAGTTTAGTCTTCTTTAGTCATAGAAGGCACAATACAGTAGGTAAACACAAAACACTGTGAACTGAAAGCATTTTTAAGATACAAGTCACATGCTTCTGTATATTGTGCGTAGGAAGACAAGATTTCATTTTTCACGTGCCAAATAGGCTTTTATTTAAAACATAGCTATAAGAAGATATGTTGTCAGTCAAAATCCAGCTTGGTTTTAGATTGTTGTTTTATACAATGAAAGACAAGTTGTGCCTACTTGCAACTGAAAGTCTGTTGTGATTTCCTCAGTACTTTGAGGAAACACCAGTCGGTAAGAGTTCTTCAATAGTTCCCTTCATTCCATCTGGAAAGCAAAATATTTTTAATTATCTCCAGTTAGAAACTGCAGAGAGGGTCTTAATACACTGTAGTTATTCTGAATTAAGATTAAAATGCTACTTGATAGCTGCTGGGTTTTTTTAGTAGCAATTATTCTGAGTGCATGATAATACTTGTTAGCGACTGTGTGTGCTTTAAGCTCTCCACTCCTTGATATGTTCTTGAACTTCTGCCATTTTTCAAGGGGCACTGAATCAAAGGCTTTGATGGGTTGACAGAGGACTGACATTATAAAATTAACATGTCCTGAATTAGTGTCCAAGAATCACAGACTCACAGGCAGTGAATGTTTTGTGGAATCGCTAACTGACATTGAATGGACACTGCTGTCTTATTAAAAAGCTGCTAAAACTGACACTTAATCATTCACTATGATTTTAGGATCAAGTATGTTAAATATTCTAAGTTATTGTTAGTTATGAACTAGTTTGATAGGAAATTATTGTGTCCACCTAATATATTAATAAGTGGTATTTTCAGTACTGTCCACTGAGTATTGGTAGGTACCAGTTTATTTGGTTGTATAATATCGTTGTAGTTTATGCTATCTAAGACTCACTAATAATGATATTATTCAGTCCATCAGTCTGTTAAAATAACCTAAAATAGATTTGATATGGAGACGGAATTAAATATGAGTAGTTAGTATGTGCATGCATGCATGCATGCTCACATCTGTGTATACAGAGCTCATAATGAATTACTTTCAGTACCTTTTAATTGTGAAGATGAGGACTAGCACCCAAAAGAGGAGCAAACCACACAGATAAACTACTTTTGTCTTTAGATAAGGCTTGTATTTCTAAAAGTATCTTACATGCAGCAGCTCTGCATCTAAGATGCTTATTTTTTAATCAAGGGCGGTCAAACTTTCTGACAACTAAGGGAGAGATTACTTTATAGCTGTTTACTCAAGGATCTGATGGCAAATAAATTTTACAGTGTTAAAGGATGATGGAAAATGATCTGAGGACCATTTGAGAATTCTTCCACGGCCTGCCAGTTTGATGGTCTAATTTGAGTAATAAGCACATTTTGCTATGCCCTGCATACAGATTCTGCAAATAATTGTGTTGGAGATGCAGCATTGGTGCAGAGATTCAGTTTTTTATTACCTGTGAGAAAGCAGAATATATACTGCCCTGTAATTTATGATCCACTTTATGTGAAAAAATATGTTCTAATATGAACAAAATTCAGGGCAGTTCAATGGCCTCTACAAGATGTCAGAGTGAAGATCAAAGCGTTCTCTTTCATTATTGTAATTTATGGTTCTACAATATTATAGGGGCAAAAAATGTAGATTCATTAGTGGATGAGCAGGTGATATATGTAATCACTCATGGAGAAATCCTGACATCACTTGAGTCCGTCTGATTTTTTTAATTCTATATCTTCTTTTCTCCTTGAATTTTCTTAACAAGCCTATTGAAAACTGTGTTTATTTGTGTTTGTTCAGTTTATTGGAGATAGCAGACTTAGATACAGTCTGCAAAGAATATGGTTGCGTATGTCTTTTTCTGTCTGTGCCCAGCTTATTTCTATACATTTGAAACACAGATTCCTGATGTCCTGTGTTGCAGAAGTGCAGTCCCAGTTGGTCTTTTGAATATATTCCTTTAAAATTTTATATATGCAATTCCAGTTTTACAGTGGCAATTAGCAGCTTCAGTGAATGCATACAGAATCCTGCTGGTCACCTGCTTAAAGTCCTGTCTGTCTGCAGAAGATATTCTACGCTGCCAAGACTTGTAATGTGTGATATTAACCCAAGAAAGCGAATTACTGTCCCCATGATATACAGCACAGAGGCATGCTCTAAAGAGCTCAGCTGAATGACTCTTGCTTCAATGCAGCTATTCACCTGGAAAAAAGTTTAGTGTGTAAAGATTTCAGATTACGCTGTTAGCTGTAATTTACCTCGACCAAAACAAACTAGAACATAAAGGCAACCTGTTTGAGGAAACAGTGGAAACAGGACAGCAAAATTTGTTGTGAGGGATTTTCTTGTAGAGGAAACTGGCTGGAAGCAAAAATGGGAGAAGATGCAAAGAAGTGGACAGAAGAGTAAGATGGAGAGGAAGAAAATGGGCTCTGTGGGAAGCCCCCTCCAAAGTGATCTGCAGTGTTTTGGGGCAATGTCATTATTCTGCTGAGATTGATGGGATTTTGCTCCTGGCTTTAGAGCAGGGATATCGCTCCTGACGCTTATCAGTCATACTTGACCTTGCAGGCAAGAAAGTCATTGCAATTTAGAGTGCCTCAAAAAATAACTTGTGTCACATGCCTGTTGGGCTCAGTATGAAGACAGTCTTTATGTGTCAGAAAGGCAGAGATATTTATTGCATCTAAAGATCGTCAAAGACAGATTTCTGTCTCAGATCACTTTGTTTACAGAGCAGGAGGAAAGCTGGGCATGTCTGGATTTATCCCACATGTTGACTCACAACTACCCTATTCAAAGCCAAAACCACTCCTCGTAACACTTTCAGCAACTGCCAGCCAGCAAGAGTAGATAACAGCAGAGACAAACTTTCAATCTGCTTTAGACTGAAACTTTAATCTTGGTGAAAGGGGAATTTTGGCTGTAGAAAGCAGTAATTGGAGGCCACATTAGGGGTCTATTTTCTCTATTCAGTAATCAATAAATCAGCGGCTTTATAAGCAGTGGAAGTTCTTTCATCTGGAAAGCTGACCTTAGCTACACTCTTCGGTATCAAAATTGGTAAGTCCATGTTATAGCAATAAGTTTACCTATGGAAGTTGGAAATGAGGATTAATTTGAATTAAAAAAAAAAAATAAAGAACATTTGTGTTTGATTTTCAGAGTTTTCCATATTTCCCTATTTCCATATATTTCCATAACCCGTGCTTAATTTACAAGTAGTGTTTCCCCTGCACTCCTGTCATGTGTAATCTGGGCTCTGGTTGTCATGAAAATATCTTTTTTCTTCTCAGCTCTGCACTAATATGTGACTTATTTGAGTTGGCATCAGGAAACTGTTCAGTCAAGTAGATAGACTGTACTAAAAAGTCCGATGGATATAAAATCCAGTTCATACATATTTAGCAGAGTTGGAATAACAGGACAAATAGAAGACATGCCAGCATCTTCTAGCACTGTTTCAACAGGAGGTGATACTGAATGTACACAGGAACCTGCTTTCTTTATTGTATTACAAGGAGATTTCCATGCTATTTAATATGTGCCTTCTATCCTTAAGGGTAAGGGTGAGGATGACAATCTTGTGAGGGACAAAGAACTAAGTTAGACATTACTTGTTTTACAGCATTTATTTCTTTCTTTTAATTTTCAAAAAGATTTGAGGAAATATATAGTATCCCACAGGTAGGTTTAATTCAATGGTATCTGTACTGACTTCCTCAAAACCCTTCCAAACTAGAAGTTTTTACTTTGTAATTGCATTTATATCTTGCCCTGTCTTAACTTCCTTGCACCCATTACACACAAACTTTCTTCAGGAATGCAGACAGTAGGTCTTATACACCTACCTGATACTTGCTCTTTGAATTTAGCTTAGCATTTGTTCCTACAGAGGAACAATGTAGGAAAATGTACTCAAAATCATTTAATCTAACATATTGAATTGAAATACCTGGTAGATAGAAGGTTATATTTACTTGGATCGGTAACAATAGGCTCAGTTATTCCCCAAGCTTCAACAGGTCTCAAGTTCAGTTAAGATTTTGACTTGCATTCCACCAGTATGAATACTTGCTCTGGCATCTGAGCTGATTGACTAAGTCACCTCGGGCAGTTGAAATCCACTTCAGTTTGCCAAACTGGTCTGTGACACTAGCATCTGCCCTCTTACTGTGTTAAAAGGTGGGCAAATAGGCAGAACTTGGGTAAACATGCAGAATGAAATAGAGCAAGTTATTGGGGATCACCAATGTACTGATTAAAAAATTTAGACTAATTTGGGAGAAGTGAAAATATTGCAGGAAACCTCATGGTTTGTTATGTATTAATTCTGGATACAAGCAGGGCACCAATCACAAATGAAACAGTATGTCATGAACTATAAAAGTAGAGATGTCCCTTGCTACTACACCAGCTTCTTAACCCAGACCTTTCAAGCTCTGCAAACAATACTGAAAGGGGTGAGGGATGACTAGGCCAGTCTCTTCTGAGGCTGCGTAAATCGTGACTGTATTCTTTCAAATGGATGGTCTTACACTAAGATTGGTCATTTTTTGGAAGTAGGATGAGAATGCCTGGGTGTCCCATCCTGACCTCGCACGCTTGGACCAGCACTGCTGTTGTGCAGCTCAGCTCTGCTTTGTGGTTTCCAATGAAGTGCTACATCATTCCTCCTCATTTCTGTGGCTTTTGCTGCGGTTGCATTCTGCATATGGATTTTTCTGGAGCCAAGTTTTCCACAAGCAGCATGATACCTAAAAGATGGCTATCATCCAAAGCTAAATATCATTTCAGTTCTCTTCCTTGAGCTGAAAAAAATTTAGAATTATATTAAAGAGGCTCCTAGAACTCAGTTATACAAAGGAGTAAAATGAGGGTGACTTTTCTAACTGTGCTTTTCTTGTTGCATATGCAACAATTGATGTGAAAAGCACACATTTCTATTTTCACTATGTTATTTGTTTAGAATCTATGACAAGCAAATGGCACCAGACAAAAGCAGCTCAGGCTAAGTAATCGTTCAACCTAAAGTTTTACAAAAATACAAAAGCAATAGAGGAAAAAATTGCTGTATGTCTCACAGGTACTAATTTCCACTGAAATACTTGAATGACAACCAACAGAAATATATCTGAGCAGTCTGAATACATGTATCCCAAAATTTAAAGCAAGTCAGCAAGGAAAGAAAATAAAAAAGTCAAATTTAAAAAGTCTAGGGAGAATATTTTTTCTTGTGCTTTCGCACAAGAAATACGAATGATAGAGGTCCCTAATAAAATGAAGTGGATTTAAGCTGCCATATCTCTCTTCTGGGATTTCAGTCGTGTGTTGGAGAAAGCTCTTCCATTTGTTGTGCTGAAGATTTGATCGCAGCTCTTATTTTCATTGCACTATTTCCACCTAGTGCTCTAACTGCAAATTGCACTAAATGGTAAGTATGTTCTAGAATCGATAACTGCAAATCAGTACCACTCTCAGTTTTGAGGGAATCTGCATTATAAATAAGCAAGTGAATATAGTAATATTAAATATTTATTTTATAAAAAGGTATTTGCACTGGCTCCCAGTCTAAAGGCTGTCAAGTATCTAATACGGTCTTTGCTGCATGATCTGTTCAGAAACAAGGTTACCAGTTATTTGGTTTAAATGTTAGAATCCCTCTCGTGAATGTAAATTTTGTGTGAGTTCTGTTGCTAACTGAAGACAAATGAGCACATATGAGTAAAGAGGGCCACACCATCATCATTGAGAGGCATTCATTACTCTCAGAGGCAAGTGTGTGCTCAGGATGAAGTCTAGAAAGGGAAGTTTTGAGGTAGACTCATCTGGACAGCCTTTCCCCATATATCTCAACCTACAAAGTACCTTTCACACTTTCTAACAACCATACCATTTTAGTAACAGAACTGGAGGATTCAAAAACTCAACAGGAAGAAAATAGGAGAGATTTTGTGCTGAGCTAAGAAATTATTTTTTTTTTCAGGAGGCTGAGTAGAGCATAGCTAGAAGACACAACTTATGGATCTGCCTTATGAAACACAGCAGAAAGTTTATGGAGAGATAAAAGCATACATAGACAGTACAAGTGATGTTTTAAATCTCTTTCATGTTCTAAGACAAAAGAAATTGCTCTTATACTTTGTGTTATATATGCTTACAAAAATTAAAAAAAATACTGGTATTGCTACTCTCAAACCGTACTTCATACAACACAAGTACAGCACTAATTCAATAGCTAAAGATGGGTTTTATTCATGCATTTTTGTAGCAAAATGTAGGTACAGCAATTCTGTTTATTTACCTGTTCTTGCAACTAGTGTAAAATAGCTAAATGACTCTTAGTTGCACCACAGGCACCATCTGAAAAACACAGGATGGTTATTTCTCCGTGAGTCTGATGTGTAGGGAGATGGAGCCTCCTGGCTTCAGAATTCTTGTAGTTTGGACATTTTCTTTAGGAAAAAGGCTTCAGCTCCTCCTTTTCTCTTGGGTTCTCTCTGAGCACATGCAAAATATAAGTGAGTTAATGCCCAGACTTAGAAACTGCAGTGTCCTTCACTCAGGACAACATACTAACTGCTGGTTTATTTAGATAGGAGGCAGCACAGCTGTGGCCACTTTCTTTTCCTGGATACAAGCAGGGCACCAATCACAAATGGAACAGCATGTCATGAGCTATGAATAAAACAAGAAAGGTCCCTCACTACTACACCAGCTGTGGTCACATTTATAATAAAGCATTTGCAGCAGCTCTGTTTTTTGAAGTGTTAGGCTTCTGGTTTTGAAGGGTTAGGCAGTGCCTGAAAACACATATTGCACCAAACTCTTCAGGTCTTCACCGGGGCAGTGTCACCTCTGGATACTCCTCACTCGGTTTAGATGTGAGGTAGACACCACGCTGCTTGCTCCAAAGTAGTCAGATACCTACACAGAGGCATACATGTATGTGGCTAGAGAATTCCAAATACAATGACCTGCCTATGGAATTTACGTGTTTCTAGAGAGAGGCAAGAGATGGGCTGTGGTTTTTTAGAGGTACAGCTTTCGATGTAATCATTTTAAAGAACAATTCGTTTAACCTTTCAAAGACTAAGTGCATAGGACTCTATAGGTCAGCAGTTTTCTAGCAGAACTGCCTTGTTAAAATACTGGATTATTTTTACCACTGTGAGCATTACTGTGAACTCTGAGTTACAGAACGGCTCAAGTCTATACCAGTTTCTATTATCTCACCTTATTGCTTGAATAGTAAAATCAAATTTTATTTACAGTCGAATTCCCCTTATTTGTGAAATAATCTTAATTGCGTAGTGCTTTTAATGGAGAATACATGGAGACGGGGAAGTGGACAGCATTATTTTACTATATCATCGGTGTTACCTGAGAGCTGTGCTCCTGAAAGAGAGCTTCCTGCACTGAAGCTCAGATTTGCTTTGGTTTGAGTCCTAAAATCATCTGGCAGGAGATGTAAACTAGGGAAGGGATTGCTGTGGATGCAGCTCTGCACTACAGAAAGGAGCCTCTGAAGAGGGTAGGGTCTATATGCCGGGTCCATGGGAAAGTCCCACCCATCTTCGAAGAGCTGCTCTTGCCTTGGATCACGGTAAGGTGAGGGGCTGTTTTATTCTATGCAGTTGCCCTGTCGGAAGATGACTATCTGAGTCTTTATATTACTTCAGGCGGAGTGGGACTGAGACAGTGTCCTTCCAAGGGGATGGAAGGCAGGACTTAGTTACAGGAGATAAAAAAATTACTGCCGGTACCTAAAACTAACTATAAACTAGTGCAAGCAGAATAAGGGATTTTTTTCAAAGCATGAGAAGCCTCAAGATTACCTGACATAATTAAATTGGTACATTCACCTCTAAGTAATTATTTGTAATAATATGTGTAGTATTTCTTACCCTATCATCCTTCAACGAACTGCTCTTGGCAAAATAAAACCAGATTTCCCTGGAGGACTGTATTTATGTAAATACTTACTAGATTGTGATTAAATTAAATTAGCACGATGTACCAACTTCAGTCTTGTGTATGTTGTCCTATCCTATGATCTTTGTGTTAATGAGTACATCTGGATGAAAATATTTATGTTTTTTGAGAAATAGTGTGGAAAATTAAATCAGTTATACAATCATAGAATCATCTAGGTTGGAAGGGACCTTTTCAAGTCCAACCATTAACCTAACACTGACAAAACCACCACTAAACCATGTCCCTGAGCACCATGTCTATCCATCTTTTAAATACCTCCAGGCATGGCAATTCCACCACTTCCCTGGGCAGCCAGTTCCAATGCTTGATAACTGTTTCGGTGAAGAAATTTTTCCGAAGATCCAATCTAAACCTCCCCTGGCATATCTTGAGGCCATTTCCTCTTGTCCTAATGCATGTAACTTGGGAGAAGAGACTGACCACCACCTCTGCACAACCTCCTTTCAGGTAGCTGTAGAGAGCGATAAGGTCTCCCCTCAGCCTCCTTTGCTCCAGACTAAACAACCCCAGTTCCCTCAGCTGCTCTTCATAAGACTTGTTTTCCAGTCCCCTCACCGGCTTCGTTGCCCTTCTCTGGACACGCTCCAGCAACTCAATGTCTTTCTTGGAGTGAGGGGCCCAAAACTGAACACAGTATTCAAGGTGGGGCCTCACCAGTGCCGAGGACAGGGGGACGATCATGTCCCTAGTCTTGCTGGCCACGCTACTCCTGATACAGGCCAGGATGCTGTTGGCCTTCTTGGCCACCTGGGCACAGTGCTGGCTCATATTCAGATGGCTGTCACCCAACACCCCCAGGTCCTTTTCTGCCAGGCAGCTTTGCAGACACTCTTCCCCAAGCCTGTAGTGCAGCATGGGGTTGTTGTGACCCAAGTGCAGGACCTGGCACTTGACCTCGTTGAACTTCATACCATTGGCCTCGGCCCATCAATCCAGTCTGTCCGGATCCCTCTGTAGACCTGTCCTACCCTCCAGCAGGTCAAGACTCCTGCCTAACTTGGTGTCATCTGCAAACTTACTGAGGGTGCACTCAATCCTCTCGTCCAGGTCGTTGACAAAGATATTAAAGATAACCAGCCCCAGTACTGAGCCCTTGGGAACACTACTTGTGACTGGTTGCCAACTGGATTTAGATCCATCTAACACCACCACTCTTTGGGCCTGGCCTTCCAGCCCGTTTTTTACCCAGTGAAGCATACACCCATCCAAACCATGAGCAGCCAATTTCTCTGGGAGAACACTGTGGGAAACAGTGTTGAAAGCTTTAGTAAAGCCCAGGTAAACAACATCCACAGCCTTTCTCTCATCCACTGAGCAGGTCACCTTGTGATAGAAGAAGATCAGGTTAGTCAAGCAGGACCTGCCTTTCGTGAACCCATGCTGACTGGGTCTAATCACCTGGTTGTCCTGTATGTGCCACATGATGGCACTCAGGATGATCTGCAGAATGATTATTATAGTTAAAATTAGAAGGGGGACCTGACTTTGATTTTTGTAATATTGTAATGTCAATATCATATTTTGAGTCACTCTTTTCTGTTGCGAAGGCTGGTCGCAAGAAGGGTACTTCTGCCTTTAATCCTTTCCATTATAGAGGTATGGACACACTAGATTAGAGCTACATACCATCCAGGCCAGTAATTTGTTTCTGACAAGGCCCTGAGCCAGATGCCTCAGAGGAAGGTGCAAGGACCTGCAGTCAGAAGGACAGTGCTCAGCCTCTAGCATGAAGATAATAAATCATAGCATACAATCATAGAATTATAGAATAGTTTGGTTTGGAAGGGACCTTTAAAGATCATCTAGTTCAACCTCCCCTGCAAAGAGCAGGGACATCTTCAACTAGATCAGGTTGCTCAGAGCCTCGTCCAACCTGACCTTGAATGTTTCCATGGATGAAGCATTAAAAACTTCTCTGGGCAACCTGTTCCAGTGTTTCACCACCCTCATTGTTAAAAGTTTCTTCCTTATATCTAGTCTAAATCCTCCCTCTTTTAGTTTAAATCCATTACCCCTTGTCCTAGTGCAAGAGGCCCTGTGAAAAAGTTTTTCCCCATCTTTCTTATAAGCCTCCTTTAAGTACTAAAAGGCCGCAATAAGCTCTTCCCAGAGCCTTCTCTTCTCCAGGCTGAATAACCCAACCCTCTCAAACTGTCCTCATAGGAGAGGTGCTCCAGCCCTCTGATCATTTCTGTGTCCCTTCTCTGGACCCACTCCAACAGGCCCATGCCTTTCCTGTGCTGAGGGCTCCAGAGCTGGACACAGTACTCCAGGTGGGGTCTCACCAGAGCAGAATAGAGGGGCAGAATCACCTCCTCGACATTCTGGCCCTGCTTCTTTTGATGTGGCCCAGGATATGGTTGGCCTTCTGGGCTGCAAGTGCAGACTACTGACTTAGGTCTGGCAGTACCAAGTCCTTCTCAGCAGGGCTACTCTCAATCCCTTCATCCCCCATGCAGTATTGATACTGGGAGTTGCCCGGACCCAGGTGCAGGACCCTGCACTTGGCCTTGTTGAACCTTTGAGGTTCACACGAGCCCACTTCTCGAGGCTGTCCAGGTCCCTCTGGATGGCATCCCGTCCCTCAGGCATGTCAACCGCACCACTCAGCTTGGTGTCCTCTGCAGACTTGCTAAGGGTACACTCAATCCCACTGTCTATGTCATTGATGAAGATATTAACAGTGCTGGTCCCAATATGGACCCCTGAGAGACACCACTTGTCACTGATCTCCATCTGGACATTGAGCTGTTGACCACTACCCTTTGGATGCAACCATCCAATCAATTCCTCATCCATCAAACAGTCCACCCACCAAATCCATATCTCTCCAATTTAGAGAGAAGGATGTTGTAGGGCCTTGTCTAAGGCCTTACAGAAGTCCTTATAGATGACATCCATAACTCTTCCCTTGTCCACTGATGTAGTCACTCCATCATAGAAGGTCACTAGGTTGGTCAGGCAGGACTTGCCCTCAGTGAAGCCATGCTGGCTGTCTCGAATTGCCTCCCTGTCTTCCATGTGCTTTAGCACAGCTTCAAGGAGGATGTTCCATGATCTCCCCAGGCACAGAGTTGAGGCTGACAGGTTTGTAGTTCCCAGGGTCCTCCTTTCTACCCTTTTTAAAACTGGGTGCAATGTTTCCCTTTTTTAAGTCACCGGGGTCTTCACCTAACTGCCATGACTTTTCAAATGTCACGGAGAGTGTCTTGAAAACCACATCAGACAATTCCCTCAGAACTCTTGTATGCATGTTGTCAGGTTCCATAGACTTCTTTATGTTCCAGTTCCTCAGATGGTCACAAACTTGATCTTGTCATACAGTGGGAGGGACTTTGCTCCCCCAGTCCCCCCCTTGTGGCCCATCCACTTGAGAGGTGTGGGGAGCGAGGTTGCCAGTGAAGACTGGGGCAAAAGATTGTTGAGTACCTCAGCCTTCTCCTCGTCCATTGTTACCAGTTTGACAGTCTTGCTCATCAGGGGGGGTACGCTTTCTTCGTCCTTCCTTTTGTAGCTGACATACCTGTAGAAGCCCTTATTATCCTTTGTGTCCCTCTCCAAGTTCAGCTCCAGCTGCACCTTGGCCTTCTCGATCCCATCCCTACACAATCAGGCAGCGTTGNTTGACAGTCTTGCTCATCAGGGGGGGTACGCTTTCTTCGACCTTCCTTTTGTAGCTGACATACCTGTAGAAGCCCTTATTATCCTTTGTGTCCCTCTCCAAGTTCAGCTCCAGCTGCACCTTGGCCTTCTCGATCCCATCCCTACACAATCAGGCAGCGTTGCTGTACTCTTCCCAGGATACCTGTCCCTGTTTCCACTGCCTGTGCATTTCCTTCTTGCCCTTTAATTTGACCTCTAACTAAAGGGTCTTGACTCAGACATGCTGTTCTCTTCCCTTCCTTTCCTGATTTCTTACACCTGGGGATCAAGAGCTCTTGCGCTTTAAGGAAAGTGTCCTTAAAGATCTGACAGCTCTGTTCTGCTCCCTTGTCCCTGTGGGCAGTTTCCCAGAGGGTCCTATTGACTGGAAGTTTGCTTTCCTAAAATTCAGGGTCTTGACTTTACTCTTCCCCTGACCCATATCTCTCAGGACTGCGAACTCCACTGTTCCTACTCCATCCATTCATACAGGTTGAGCAGCCTCCTGAAAATTCATCTTGCAATGCCAGAAATAATGAATAAATCCTTCACAGATTTTTCTGTCTATTGTACTGAGTGATTCTGAAATGTAGCAAAAGCTCTCAAGTCTAATAGTTCCTTGAAGATTCGGTGTAACAGAATGTAATAGCTGCTGTGACTTGGAGGGACACACGGGGCTGGGAGGCAGCGACAGCAATAGCTAGGGCAGACCCCAGCCCAAGACCCATAACAATTCTTACCTGGACATACCTAAGCATGTGTACTGAAAATCCCTGATAGATGTAAGCAGATACTTGCTTGTATCTGTTACAAGGGAGTAATCTAACCCCTTGTGTCTGGTGATGGTTTTGTGAGGATTTCAGAACTTGCATCTGTCCTTATTCTTAGTCCCAAGTTTCTCCCTGGATTTATGGGGAGAATTTACGTAGGTCTCAACAAGAGCATTAGAGCAGTTCAGGGAAGGCCAGACATAGCCAGAGGTTGCAGTGAGGTGTCTGTCACTTAGACTGGCATGCAAATCTCTGAGTCAGGCCATCTCCGCCTGCATTAAATGATGCACGGAGTCAGAAACCCCTGAACATGGAGCCACCTGAAATTCCCTTTCCCTTTGTACAGTCACCTGGGAGTGTCAATACAAAAATACTGAGGGCAGGGGATGTCTTACGTCTAGCTTGCAGGTGCCTTATTCTGAGTTTTACCTATCTGGAACCAGAAACAGATGGATGTTCACCATCTTTACTTCAAAGTACTGACTAAGGACCGCTCCATTAAACACAAATTGAAGAGAAAGTAATACAAGGGACGTGTAGCCACCTTGTGTTCATAGACTCTGCATAAGCAGCCCAGGGGCCAGAGCTGGGATTCCTCCTGTTTGGCTGGCACACTGCTCATGACAACTATAGAGAAATCTTGTCATCTGGAACATTAACTTTGTACATGACCATATTTAAGCTCAGTAAACCAATATTTATTTCTTACAAACATGAAATTTACCGTGGAATTAAAATATATAAAGTAGTGATTAAAGTTACCCTCATCTCTGCGCTGTCTATGATGTCTGCTTCTACTGTGTGGCCATATATTTGCCTGAATGTATATTCTGTACCTGGCTGAATAAATCAAAGCTGTTACGTATTTTACCTTTCATAGTACTACTGCTTATGAGATACTGTGCCTGTGTATTTAGATTAGCTTGGGTGTTCATCACAGAGCAACACCTTTAGTACTTACTCACACAAAACTTCAAGTGATTAAATACTATTTGACTCAGTGGGAGCATTGCAATATAATATGCTTATTTATTACGTTCACCTCCTTGGCTTCTAATACAAATTTTTATTTACATTTAAACAGCCTGCTGTATATGAATTTCAGTTTTTGGGCTTGTACTATTCTTTCTTTTTGCAAACTTTTTAATAGTCATCTCTGTTGCAACAGAGGAATGAAAATAAATCGGTACATTTTAGTAATTACAATAAATTAATTAGAAGGCAGAAGTGAAGATATTTTACATTTCATTGACTTTCTAATTATAGAGTTGCCAATGTATGGGTGATTATCTCCTTCCTTCTTGTTCGTTATTAAATGAAGAGTTCAAGGAGGCCCTTCATCTTTTTTACATACCATGGTTGTCAGGGATGGGATGTGTCAAGGATGGGGGAAAAAGAGGAAGGAAATAGGCTGACGCTGTCCCATGAAGAGAAGATGCACATAATTACAGAGTGAGTGTGGACTGCTTTTCAGTTATTAACTCTGGCCTGGTCTTCCCTGTGGGTAATCAGCAATTTATATAGTGTACATACAGCTTTGGGAAGAAGAGAAACTGTCACTCATCATAAGAAGAAGGAAGGTCTATGCTTCAGATTGTTGAAGTCAACAGTGATGTATCCTAGGGCTTAATACTGGAGCCAGCACTGTTCACCATCTTCATTAATGACCTGGACGAAGGAACAGAGTGCACTTTCAGCAAGTTCATAGATGATACAAAACTGGACGGACTGTTTGATGTGCCAGATGGTTGTGCCACCATCCAAAGGGACCTTGACAAGCTGGAGAACAGGGCAGAGAGGAATCTCATTAACTTCAACAAGGATAAAGGCAAAGTCTTACACTGGGGGAGGAATAACCCCAGTACATGCTGGGGGCCCACTGGCTGGAAAATGGCTTTGCTGAGAAGGTCTTTGGAGTGGAAGTTATCCAGGAGGTGGACAATAAGATGAGCCAGCAATGTACCCTCATGGCAAAAAAGGCCAGCAGCCTCCTGGGCTATGTTAGTAAGACCATTGTCAGCAGGTCAAGGGAGGTGATCCTTCTTCTCTTCAGTATTGGTGAGGCTGCGTCTGGAGTACTGTGTACAGTTCTGGGCTACCCAGTACAAGAAAGATATGGGCTTACCGGAGCAAATCCAGCACAGGGCCACAAAGATGATTAAGGAACTGGAGCACATTTCGTATGAAGAGAGGCTGAGAGAGTTGGGACTGTTCAGCCTTGAGAAGAGGAGGCTTGGGGGATCTCATCAAGGGAAGGAATGATGAAGAGACAGTCAGACTCTTCTCAGTACTGCCCACTGACAGGAAAAGAGGCAATGGACATGAATTAAAAGTCATGAAATTCCATCTGAACACAAGAAATCACCTTTACTGTGGGGGTGGTCAAGCCCTGGAACAGATTGTCCAGAGAGGTTGTGGAGTCTCCACCCTTCCAGATATTCAAAGCCCAACCGGACACCATCCTGGCAACGTACTCTAGCTGACTGTGCTTGAGCAGGAGCATTGGACTACATGATCTTGAGAGGTGCCTTCCAACCTCATCAGTTCTGTGATTCTGTGATTCTATGAATTGATCCTATTTTTGATTAAAGTCTGTGTTGTGGGTTAACACCAGTATGCAGCTAAACACCACTCAGCCACTTGCTCACTCCCCCCATTGTGGAATGGGGGAGGGAATCTGAAGGGTAAAAGTGAGAAACCTCCTGAATTGAGTCAAATACAGTTTAATAGGTAAGCAGAAGCTGCATGCACAAGCAAAACAAAATAAGGAATTATTCACTGCTTCCCATTGGCAGGCAGGTGTTCAGCCATCTGCAGGAAAGCAGGGATCCATCATGCATAATGGTTACTTAGGAAGACAAATAATATAACTCCAAATGTCTCCCCTTTCTCCTGTCTCCCAGCTTTTACTCCTGAGGATAACATCACATGCTATTGGATACCCCTTTGGTCAGGTGGGGTCAGCTGTCCCAGCTGTGCCCCCTCCCAACTTCTTTTGCACCCCCAGCCTACCCGCTGGTGGGGTGGGGTGAGAAACAGAAAAGGCCTTGACACTGTGTAAGCATTGCTCAGCAAAATCTGAATGTCTGTATTGTCAACGTTGTTTTGGTCACAGATCCAAAACACAGCACCGTACAAGCTACTATGAATAAAATTAGCTCTCCCCTAGCCAAAACCAGTACCAGTCTGTCTTCAAGGATAGTGGTGGAGAAACATAAAAAAGTATCTCTTTTTATCTTTTGAGTTGTTGACTACTTTGGAGATCAGGTGGGTTCATTAATATCTAAAGTGATAATGATTCCTCTCACTCAAATCCCATCCTCAAGTTTTTCCCTTCCCAGTAGTGCCTGAAAGATGTCAAAGACCACTAATATGAAAACTGATGTTGAGATCAGAAGTTCTTCCATACAGAAAAGAAGATATATGGGTAATAATTGGCAAATCACCCATATTTCACAATTATGTTTTTAATAGCTTTTTCCATATAGATATGTGTAGAGATTTGAGCAAGGTGTGATTTGTAGATGAGAGGAAAGCTAATGCAGTACTTCAAGAAACTTAGGGCATTCCCTCAAAGGCCATAGATGGTTCCTTCTAAGTGTTGACAAGTCCTTCCAGTTGAAATCCTGTGGAGACTTCTCTCGCATTGTATTAAAAAATATGTAGCTGTTAGGGCAGGAAAAATACTCTAGTGAAGGGATATCCCTAGGAACAATAAGACTGAATTACAGAGAAGTTAAAATACTGGTCTTGAGGTGTGAACTGTCTGTGTCCAGTTCTGGGCTCCCCGGTTCAAGAAGGACAGGGAACTGCTGGAGAGGGTACAGCAAAGGGCTACCAAGATGATTAGGGGGCTGGAACACCTCTCTTATGAAGAAACGCTGAGGGATTTGGGTCTTTTTAGTCTGGAAGAAAGGCGACTGAGGGGGGATCTTATTAATGCTTATAAATACTTAAAGGGTGGGTGTCAGGAGGATGGGGCCAGGCTCTTTCAGTGGTGCCCAGCGACAGGACAAGGGGTAACGGGCACAAACTTGAGCATAGGAAGTTCCACCTAAACATGAGGAGGAACTTCGTTA
Source organism: Dromas ardeola (assembly GCA_013398915.1). NCBI lineage: Eukaryota > Metazoa > Chordata > Aves > Charadriiformes > Dromadidae > Dromas > Dromas ardeola. The sequence continues at coordinate 245,027 of VYZM01018840.1, read as the reverse complement.
CTTTGAGGGTGGGCAGAACATTGGAACAGGCCGCCCAGAGAGGTAGTGGAGTCTCCGTCTCTGGAGACATTCAAAACCTGCCTGGACGCATTCCTGTGCAGCCTGCTCTAAGGTGACTCTGCTCTGGCAGGGGGGTTGGACTAGATGATCTCCAGAGGTCCCTTCCAACCCCTATCATTCTGTGATTCTGTGATTCTGTGATTTTGTTTCAGTAGTTGCTAAATTGAGATGCTAGCTTTAAGACCAATTTCCTGACTGCTGTAAACAACCTAAGAGCGTACTTTGACTATGGGGTGGTCTTGCCCTACCCTGTACCTTTTTTTTGTTTGTTTTGTTTCAGTTCTGTTGATTGTGAGACTTGTAGTGAATTGAATCATGATGTTTGCTGATCTGACAGAAGCAATCTAAGGGACTAGTTGGAAGGCATGGCCAAGGGCAGGACAGGGAAGCCAGAACTGTTCCTTTTGGTGGGAATGTGGTAATAGATCAGTTTAAACTGATAATGAAACCGCACCCTTGCTGTTCACTGCAAAACCTATTGTCAACACCCGTTTACTGGATCACCGCACTGTACAGTTAGATACAAGGCAGAGATACTGGTTCATGACAATCTCTGTGGCATTTCCCGAGTGGGTAGTCCCTGCAGTTATACCTTTGACTGTTTAGGAGGCTGACCTCACAAAACCCTGAGAAAAATTGTACTAAGAGGCTATAACTGAACTTGTCCTTCTGCACGAACCTCCGAGTGTTTCTTGTTTGTGGCAGTGTCTTCAAATCCCTTGGTTTCCATGTTTGCAGATGAGCAACCATCCTTTCTAATCCTGTGTATTTGCCTTTATTTGCTCCTTCTGCAGCATAATTCAGATGTTAATCTGTCCCAGTCACAAGCCATGTGGAAGGAATAGCTGACATGCCATTCATTGTTCACAACATAGCTCTCATGCAACATCACGGCTCATCCTGTCTCTCTTCATTTGATTGCAATTTTTCTAAAATGTAAGATTTCTGGGGAAAGAGATATTAAATTTTTATTATAAATACTTCTATCATTGCTTAAAAACCAGTAGGAAACATTAATCTTCATATACAAGGGTACAGTTCTTGAAACCCTTCATGAGCACAGCTCTGTAGGATTTGCATCGTCAGTGTATGAGATCAGACTGATCTTTGACCTTCTATATCCTTTTCTGCTTGCTTCCATTTGCTCTTTGACATCTTCCTCCTTCATTTTTATTTCAGCTCCTCTTCAGTTACTTTGCTACTTACTTCCAAATCTCAGTCTCCATCTGCTCTGCTTCTTCCAAAGAGCAGCACTTGCAAGTCATGTCCCCACTCTGCTCTTTTCATGAATTAAGTTTTGGTCTGGCTAACAATGATTTCTGTGTGTTTCACGGTGCTCTCTGATTGTCTTTGGAAGGGGGGATTTAAAATATGTGTTTTCTGAATAACTAAATATTGGACCTTTTGGTGCTGAATATTTCTATTATACAGAATGTCAGATAGCATTGTAGGTACTGCTATCTTATATACCTGTAATGCCACAGTAGAGGTTCAAAATTTAACATATTTACCAGCTGGGGGAAAAAAAATCATGATTTAAAAATATTCCCTAGAGAGTGAGGTTGAATCCTTCCAAACAAAGACTTCAGCGTTATTTGCAATAATGTCAAGCTGAAGTTTGTATGCACCTCATGCTCTGATAATTCTATTCTCCGATACTAAGCAAGCAATTGAAATTGATATTCCAGTCGTCTCTTGTGAAATCCATTTAAGAAAGTTTGCTCTCACTTTCAATTGGAATTATCCTTAGTTCCAGTAGGATACCCAGAAGGAGAAAATACCCAGTAGATCTCCAAGGCTCAAAGCCAATGCTACGTCTATAAAAGTCTTCAAATTATGTCTGTTTTCCATGCAAAATCTCTGAGAAACAAAAAAAAATCCTGTTCAAAATCATGTGGCTTTTCCCAAGGTTCCTGGGAATTTGCAACCCAGAATTTGGATTGGGATATTTCAGACCTTAAAGTGGTGGCCCCAGCAACACAAGCAGATAACTCCACACTGCTCTGAGTGGAGTAGTAGTTTGATCTAAGTGTTGCTTGTCCTCACCGCAGCTATTTTTACAGAAATCCACAAGATTTTACTGGCTGGACTTGATGGCATGTGAACTCTGCTCTCCAAGGAGTGAAGAACAGCAGTTCTAGCAGTTTCATTTCCTGACTGATGGCAAA
>VYZM01018840.1:171338-239511 GCA_013398915.1 Dromas ardeola | reverse complement strand
CTCTCCTTCCATCCTTCCTTCTTTTTTTTTTTTCCCTCCTACCAGTATAATTTTGATGACAAATAGCTCTTGTACTGGGGGACAGTTGAAATACACCTTTCTAGTACTCGTTTTTAGACCACTTATACCTACTTTCATATATTCCTTCATCACACTAAAGGGTGATGCATTTGTTCCTTGTGTGGAGAAGTAATTTTGTATCTTTGATCATCTTTTTTGTCCTTCTCTGAACCTTTTTAAGTTCAACTCCACCCTTTCTGATTCCGCTTTTTTTGGCCTTTGTCTTATTTCTGCAGTTAGTGAATTTGTGATTTTGGAATGCATTTTCTAAGAACTCTTCTACAGGAAGCCATTCTGTGCTAACTGTACCACAGCCAGTGTCTACCAGGAATGGGGTAAAACCTTCCTTTCTTCCATGCTCATATTCAGCTTTGATGTGGATAGAGAACAGGATCACAATCTGTTACATTTGGCTGGCATGCATAGCAGTTACGTGTGCCGATAACACCAGTGTGGAACTCACTTGTCAAATGAAGATCTCATTAAATAGGTGGGATATTGGTTCATTGGGTTTTTTTGATTGATATAAAATTTCCACATAGGTTTTCAAAACACTATCAAGTTCTCAATCAACTAATTTGATCCAAATAGCAAGAGAAAGAATCATCATCACAAGAGAAAAGGCTGTTTAGCCCTAGCAGATAATCCCACCACAATACCAGGACAAGGAGAGAAACCCAATCTATCAGAAAAGTGTAATCTGAAGTTCCTCACATGGATATCATTTTATGGGGCAGATACACCTCCTTATCTGCATCATAAAAAGAACTGCCGGGGGGGTAGTGGTGGGGGGTGGTTTGTCTCCTATGTATTTACACTGCCCTTGACCAATTAATTGCTATAAGAAAATTTCAGTTAGGGAGTAGGAAGAAACTTTCCTCCCCCTAACTTCTCCTCCTCTAACAGGTTTTAACAAGATGGCTTTCCCTGAGATCAGCACTGTTGGTTCTTTCCCAGAGCTCTCTCAGTAGGGATTTTTAGGTGATGGGCATATTATAAAGTCTTTCTTGTTCTTTAATGAAAAAATGCACATCTAATCATAATTCTCACACTCCCACTACTATTGGTCAGAATTGGATTTTCATTTCATTAGCCACCCATATGAATAGTCTTTGTTAAATCAGATGATGGTAACACATTAACAAATAAGCTATTTATCAATAACAAGCTACAAAACTGGTTACAGCCATTCAGCTGGTACCACACAGATGTCATTTGACTTACCAGATTTTCAGTACAATATTCCTTAGGAAACTGATTTTATCAGTAACTCTTTGTGTTCTTTAGCTAAGGTAGTAATGGCAGTGGTGCGAGATCAAGATACACAAGTTGAACGTGCTATAGACCAGACTTTCAGGGACTTTTGCAAGATATTTCACGCATCTGCAGAGTAGAGAGGTATTCAAATTGTGTGAAAATCAGGCCCACTAACATTGAAGATTGTGTATCTCCATGAAATGTGGTGGCACCTGCTATGATTAGCATCTTGCTCTGCCAAGCAATTTTAGAAAGGAAAACATAAAACTGCTCAGCCATTTTCTGTGGCAACTAGAAGCGGTGAAAAGGTTTAGACATTTTGCATGCTATTTATAGCAATTTTTTCTTCCTTCTTTAGTTTATGAACTTTGCCACACCTTATGGGAGAACAATGGGCTGCCAAATACATCTGCATTGTCACTAAGGTTTTCTTAGCATTTAAAAAACGCATATGAAAAAGCTCTGACAGTGCTCCTTCTGGTAGTCAGGAAGGTGTGGTTAAGCAACCAGACTGCATACCTTACACTAATAACCAGCTGAAAGGTCTTCCCCAGGAACGGCAACCTGCAATAGCAATAGGAAATGTAAGCTGGGCTGGCAAAAGTTAATCCATAAAACACAACATTACCCCTGGTGTATTCTGGTGTTTCATATCAGATTTACTGAAATGTTGTACTCACTTTAACGGTAACATAATTTAGTGAAAGTGGCTTTTAGTTGTTCTGCTTCTGCACAAGAGCTGTTGCTACATGATATTGAAAAATTACTTTTCTCTCTACCTGTTTTCATCACCCAAGTGACAAAATTCTGAAAAGTAAAATATATATATATATAAGGAGAATTCCATATATAACACATAAATATTCATTTAGACAGTGGTGGTACCAATATCTGTATGTCAGAGTAAAAAGGCTGTAGGACTATTCTCTCTCCAGTGAATATTTATACTTTAGGGAGGTAGAAAAACTGCAGTAATTGTGTTCCCTCCCATGAAAACTATTTTACAATGCAGTGGTTAAGGTAGTCTGCTGGTAAAAATGGGCTGCTGTCAAAAGGAGGGATGATTTGAACTTGGGTTTAGCCATAGGCTAAGTAATTTTTCCAATTGGTAGGCTGCTGCTTTCTTGTCCTGTCCTTTCACTGCGTTAGGCATGCTCGGAGATGAGCCTTACATGTGGATTAGGCAGAGGAATTCTGACTTTCTGATTACCAAGGGAGGAACAAAGCTGTTAAAAAGGACCCCATGTGCTTGGCACTGCCTTTGCAAGGCTGACCAGGACGTTTCTTATCTACCTTTAAAACCCACATCTTAGTATGAGCTAGGAAGCCCATGGAGAAAGGGGGTTTCCATCTCACATCAAATCAGTAGTTTATTTTACTTTGAGATGTCTGTCTAGGAGCAGGAGGACCAGAATCTTCAGGGGAAAGTTACAGAAATCCCATGGGATTCTAATGATAGAATAACCTGCCTGTGGAAAAAAAAAAATCATACTCCTTATTTCTACATCTCCTCTCTGTTGCAGTCATAAATGCTACTGGGATTCATACAACCGTTTCCAGCTTGGTTCTGAGTAATACATACCTCTTGGTAAGGGTGTACCCATAGGCAATATATTCCCTTGGTTAATTATTTTGACCAGGGGTGAAAAGTACTTCTGTACATAAAGGCAGCACAAGTCCCAAGCATCCCCTTATTCTATGTAGGACTGGACTGAGAATTAAAGGAGGAGCAGTCCTTGTGTTAGTCACCTTCAAGAAAAGGTGTCACCCTATGCATGAACGCCACTTCCTTTTCTATGTTAAGTAGCATTGTATTTGCTGCACTGCGTTCTTTTTTCCCTAAATGATCCTTCCCCTTTTCACTTAACCTGCTAGGACTGCTGCTTACGCATATAGGTGATCTTAGACCAAGCTTAAGCAAGAAAAATGTGCGGGTGGCACAGATATGCAACCCACCTCCCAAATAAACGTTACATCTACTAGCTGTGTCTGCCTGCTAAATGTTGCCTGGCAGCTTGCCATCATCCACTGCTGACACCTATTTGCATGTTTTAGTGTGTTTAGTTTTAGTCACCTTTTGACACGAGTTATGTTGAACACAATTCATTTCAGAAGAATCAGGTCCAATGAGTAGGACCATACTAGTTAGCTAAGGAGGGGCAGGACCTGGGCTTGAGCAATATCCTCTGTTCGTCCACGCCATTATCACGCACACTCCTTGACAGAGTTTTGGTCCTGCCAATTAGTTATCTCCAGAAAAAACCTTGAGCATGGATCTCTCTAGTGCAAGCCCTGGACTGTTTCCAATAGGAGTGTGGACGAGGCTACACAGTTCTTTTTGGAAAGCAAGTTTAGCATTATACATACAAACCACTCTGTGCCACTTGTCCTCAGGCAAGAGACCAGGCTTTGGTATGTTTAACTTAATAGGATAAATTTAGCTATTTTATCTGTATGTTGAAAATTTGAACAGCACTTGCTAGAATGTGTTTAAATCCTTTGGACACATCAGTTACAATAATAGCATTTTATAACCCAGAACACAAGAGTTTACCAATCCTACTTGGAAAGTCTGAAGTATCAAAGGAGTTTTCTTTTGGAGGCCTGTATGTATGAAAAAATTGTGCTCAGTAATGTATTCCTCCTTTTTTGGGAGGAGTCACAGAATGGTATTTGTCCAAAAAGTTGCCTGCTGAGTCATTGCTCATGCCCATCTCTCTGTTGAGAACCTGCATAAAAGCTCCATAGGGCTAGGCTACATTATGTTATTTTCATATGATGGCTATCCTATACACCTTAATAAGGATGTGAAGGTAGAATAATATTTTACAGTATGTTTTGTACTTAAAAATGGAAACTCAACAAAAACTGACAAGAAAATAATGTAGAGAAAATGCATCTTACTAGCAATCGAGGGACACAGACTTTGTAGAAAAGTTTAAACTAAAGCTAAGTACACAGAACACAACCATCTTGTTCAGAGAAAGTGGGAATCAGGAGGTATGATAATGCATTGCCACTGCAGGGTGCTACACGCATTTGACTTTAATAACACTGAATAAGCCATTCAAATATAAGTGATGGCATTTCTGAACTAGTTATGTTCACTTTTCTGCCAGTGCTACTCTATTTTAAAAGTCAGCATCCCCTACTTGGCAGTTTCTTAGGAGGCATTTTAAGAATCCTTTGGATGACAAATAAGCCTACGACTCCATTGTTGACGAGGTATTTAAAATGAGCTTGCTAGAAATGGCCTCCAAAATATGCTAGCAGTCTAAGCTGCAAGAGATAGTGACCTCTGATTACTAATCAGCAATGTCCTCCTACTGCTTGCTTTCAATAAATTAAAAATAAGAGCTAATGTACGGAGGAATTCTAAGACATTTCTTGTTTTTTCTCATAAATCATGTCAGGCCACACACTCTGCTAATGTAAATCAAGCTATCAGAATGATTTGGGGGGACTTATATCCCATTTTTCAGCTGAGGATGGGCCCATTTATGTTTGTATCTGTTTTTCAGAGTTTTTTCTTTTTTTTCTTGCGAGAATGGCAAGCAAAAGCGGAGTATTTACCTAACTTCCAACAAGCAGATTACATAGACATTATGGTGATAGGTAGATATGAAATTAGTTACTGACATCACCAAAGCACTTCACTGTTTGTTACTAAAAAAGATTTCCTTTGACTCTGATAAATCCATAGTAAAGCGTGGCCCAATGCGGTGAACTAGTAGATTAGGTAAATTCCATTCTTTGATTAAAAGTCCTTGGTGGACAATACAGAGGCATATACACACCTGTATTTTTTGCATTGCTATTTTTTGACACTGCTGAAAAATCTGTGTCCAGAATGGTATCTGTTTGTGCTACAACTGGGGGATTTTCTTGCGAGTGAGAAAGGGAATAAGTGAGACATAATTAAAATTCTGATACAGTCTGAGTAATTAAATTTCACTGTATCTATATTTCTGTCCCTCCTTCAACTAAATAAGGACCTTAAACTAGAGAAGGAAAACAGAACTCTTTCTCTAAACCTGACTGCAGAACAGTTCATACAGTCTGGGGCTTGCTGGATTGGTGATACATCTTATTTGTTATACTGAGATCCAGAGGCAAAGTTTGAGTTCCTCTGAATTTCTGAAAGCTGAATTTCTTCGGAGTATGGGAAGCTTGTTCATGGAAAATATTCACTGTATGCTCATGCTGAAAATGTTCAATTCCTGATACACGGCACTGCATCATATATTCTTTATTCACCAGATACAAAACTTGTATGTGATTACCACAGAGAAAATCCGACAGAATGCTTAGAATTAAAATGGATTTTCTTTAATCTGAAAAACATGTTTTGTTTGTTTTATTTTTTCCAGCTTTGAAATACTAAGCAATCAGCATAGCTAACATCAAAAATTCACCATCCACTGAATCTGTTGGTTGGTGCAGATCAGTCAATAAAAGATAGCTGGCCTGCTTTATTCTTAAGGTGAGGTCAGTACCATTGTTGGAATTTCTTATATTTTTGCATTTTCCTGTAGAGCGTCTGTTCTGTGTGTCAGACACCAAGGATTTAGCAAGGACTGTCTTAGAATAAGCCTCTGGGTAGCAGAATCAGCTTGCTGTGCCACATAGTTTCTTCTCTGTGTCCAAAGGTTATAAATACAGAAAAATCTAAATTTAATTTCTCCAGACTTTAGAGGTTGTTTCTTTATTTGTGTTTCTCAGACATGTGGGCTAAAGAAGGCAGTGCTGTGAGACAGGTTAAGCTTATCTCTGGTACGCGAGCAGAACTCTTCTGGTTGAATGTAAAATGATAACAAATTAATACCACCTAGCACCTGCATTGTGAAAGAAAAGGGCTTCAAAACAAAAAGATATTCCTAGTCTCAGGTGCTGTTCCTATAAATCAAAGCTATATGTCCATTTCAACTCAGACCGTATGTAGACTTTTTTTAAGCTAATTCGCATTCTGCGTTGCTTATGAGGAAAGACATCTGTTTCATTTGGGAGGTGTGTGCGTGTTAAAATTGCAAAATCATAAAATCGTAGTATGTCTGTAAAGAGATGCATTCACAAAGTTTTCTTCTCAATCATAAAAGGTTAAACATATAGTACGGTGTACCTGAACATGCCAGGACTGCTCTGAGTATTTTTCATTTGCGGAAACCCGGAAGATGAGACGTACAAAGTTCAGAAAGGTTTGCTTGTTTGTATTCATTAATTCTGAAACTTGTGGTAGTTTGTAGCTTATACTTGGCATTTTCTTGCCTGCTGCACTGCTTCATCAGCTGTATTTCATCAGATATAACCAATGTTTAGACAATAACTTCATGCTACTAAGTACCAAGCCTATGAAGAGGTAACCATCAGCAAAAATAAGGACTAGATATATGGCTAAGGAGGCATTTAGTAAGTTACTTTGTGTCAGAGTTTGCTTCTTTTGCGTTGAAAGAAATTCTTAATTTTCACAAAAGACAATAGGACTAAAGGTTACTCAGAATCTTGTATACCCACATCTTATATATTTCACAACAAACGCTCCCCAAATATAAAATAAGTGTGGGCTTGTATAAGATACTTTAAAAACAAACTCTGTATCTTAAACAGAACTATAGGGTCGTATACAGCATTCCTACAAGGAAGTTTATGTTCCTTGACACTGTATTTATTAATAGTAAGGCCATTCTTCGTCTACAGGGAAAAGTATTGCAGCCACTGTAAAGGAAAAAAAAAAGTAGTGAAGGCAGCCTCTTCTCTCCTTTCTGTTTATTACTGGCTGTACTGAAGGAGAATGCAAATGTGCACAGATAAGAGGGACTTGCAACAAGATCTCGTGTGGGAGGGTTTTCCCCCGCAGATCTTTTGCCTCTGCCCACATACTCAAACAGCGCAGACACTTAGTGCCTATCAGATTCCAGTGTGTGTTCCCCATGTAACGCTTCTGCAGAATTCTCCTTTGATGAAATACGGTGTTTCTTCATGTTCACCTCGGCAAATACCTGAAACCCTCTAGCTGAGAGGCAGCCCTACAACTCAGTGACGTATATTCTGTGGAAAATCCAAATGACCGTAGTATATTTTTCCAAATAGTAATTGCTTGGTTTTCTATTTCAAGGTCTGTGAAAGCATTTCATTTGGTGAAACCCAGCCCTCCTGCACTCGAAAAGTACAGCAAGCACAGAAGCGCAAAACTCACTGGTACTTTTAATTGATCTGGTATTTCTACAAGGCGCCACCCTTTTCCACACCTCCTACCTCCTCCTTAAGTGACTCAGCCTCTGAAGGAGAAATCTCTTGACTTGTCAGACAGCTGGATGGGGAACGACAGTTCAGATCTCTGTCTGCTTTGATTGTACCTCACTTCCAGGTATCTCCGGGTTGACTTACCACACTGAGCCACACCAGGACACCTAGGTAAGGGTATTTACATTTCTGTTTTTATACACCATGTATTGAAAGTCCTACATTTTCAGGTGTTCCGTGATTTCTTAGTGTCCAACTAAGGATTCCACTTCAAAGTGGAATCCCACTGCTTTTCAAGAAGTGTGCAGAACTTGACTGTGAAAACCCAGCTCTTAAAGCATCTCATTTTAGGTGTTCAGATTCCCTGGACTTCTCTGAAATCTTCTCTTAGTTACTTCAATATTTATGTTATATTGCTAATTGTATTTTATTCTAGTGCTGTGTCTCTGATGACAAACTCACTTTTCATTAATGGCTGTTTTAATTTCATTGCTGCACTTTGGTTCATTTTATTGTTTCTTTATTATTTCTTTGGATTTTTTATCTAAAATTAAAGAGTACTAAAATCTCATTTACTTGAATTTGCTTCAAGTATATGATTTTCGGAAAAAAAATAGCAACAGTTTGCTTTCATTTCCCCCTTTGCAAAAGGTATAGCAAAAAATACCCATTCTGTTTTGATACAATGATTTATCTGTACCATGAACTGCACCCCTGTATAAACAGGAAGGTTATTCATTAAAAATCTAGCAAAGTGAAAGGAAAGAGTTGAATAAAAAAAACTAAAATTATCACCCCCCTTCTACACTGTATTAAAAAAAGCCATTTAAAACTGATCATATATTTCTAATTTGAAAATACATACACATTTGGGATTCTGACTTAGCAGCTGATTTTACATTTGTGACAATTACAAAGCTTAATTTCTTTCAAAACAGAATCTCCTCCGCCCACGTCCTGAAAAACCAGTTCTGAGACCTCTTTCTGCTACAAAATAGACGAATGATTTCTGTCGTTCATTCATGTGTTCTCTAGTCTTACCTTGCCTGTTCTGACCCTGCCTGTTTTCTCTTTTACGCACATACACGTGTTTTTCCTATTCGCTGTGAGGGTTGTTATCAATCCTGTGGCCTACACCGTATAGTAAAATACTTATTTAAACACAGTCTATTATTTCCAGAAGTATACAAATGTATTATACGGCTATTGCTCTGATGTGTAACTCTTGGAAAAAAAAAAAATCATTCTAGGAACATGTTTTTGTTGTTCTTTAATGGCTGTAAAATAAACGTAGTTATTTTTACATGTAGTTTTTACATGTCCCTACAGTCTTGACCTATGGCAGTGGATACTGGTGACAATTTTGCAGGGAAGAAAGTGCAGCACCAGCTATACATACAGATCTGCACCTGGCAGAGTGGGCCTCTAAGGCTATTTAGGAGATGATATGTTTGGAAACCTACAGCTTTGGGTGGCTCTAGCTGTGATGGTGATTTGAAAACCAGCCTTTATCTGCAGTCAAGAAGGGAAGAAATGTTTAGAAATATACTTCAACTTGAGTTGAAGTATAGGTAGCCAGGTCTGACAGCACAGTCACAGCGCTTCTGATATTTGAGGGGAGAAATGATAGATGTAGAGAACAAAGCAAAATCGGTGTTGACTTCCAAACCAGCAAGATTTCGTCTCACACAATTATGTATGTCTATCTAGAAGAACAACTGTAACGGTGTCCCCAGTGCCTTATTTCTAAGGCTTGGAGATCTTTGTCCTGTATGAAGTCAGAATGACTTAAATCAGTTGCCTGCCCACACATCTAGGTCTTACTATATTCAAGAGAAGTGATGGAGAAAATAATAAAGTTTGCTGACCTGACATGAAAGTTGTTAACTGAAAGGAAGGAATTACTGTAGTGTGCTTTGAAACTGTGATTAAGTAGGATCAAATGCGCTTTTGTTTAAAATATTATATTCTCCACATTCATCTCATATAAATGAAAGATAATATGTGTAGTATAGAATTAACGTTAACAGCTCCAGTGGAAAAAAAAAAAAGGAACAAAAAGTAAAGCTGAAGTAAGCCTTCATTTTATTCACTCTCCAATACTTATTCTATCCAAAATTTCTCCTGGACTGCAGTGAAAACAAGCAAATGGGCAAAACCACCAAGGATGTGGAAAATTATTTCCTAACTTTTATTAGATTTCTATTGGAACAATTCTAAAATTCTGACCTCTGATTACTCACAAGACATTGAATGTTCAGCTTACTTCAGAGCAGAATAGTCCTTCAAGAAGATGAAATTTTGGTGGAAAGTTTTATATTTGGGATAAGGAAACACCAAAGTGTCTGTTTATTTTCTTTTTCAAATGGCAGATACTAGACGTTTTTGAAAAGCTGGAACTTTAAGGAGGCGCAGCAAACAGTAGTCAGCAAGCTGTGGCTGTGTAGAGCCGTATATAAGAAACCTGTTTTTTTCAGCTGGCTTTTTTGTGTGGACATGCCAAACTCAGTGGCTTCTCTACAATCCAGGCTGCTTTAGCAAAGCAGCACAAGAAGTGGGAAGACGGGAAAATTCTGAAACTTTTTTGTTTTAAACTGGTTGTTCATCTACAATTTTTTCTATCACCCAGTTAATTAATAATAGTAGGAAGTTTGATAGTTGAGGCCTTCACATTTGGCAATGCTTTATATGAAAAACTTTAGTATAAAACCAGATGTTTTGATTTTTAAGAGAAGAAGATGTACCTCCCTTGACACTCCTTCAACATCTACTATGTTGAATTACTTACTATACAGCGTGATGATATGCAGTACCTCTAAGCTGCGGAAAGAAATATTGTTTATTACAAGCAAAATACATATAGTCTGAATATTTATAAATAAGGTCTTAATCACTGTCATAGCTAGAAGCTAAAGAACAAAGACGTTTTTAGTTGTAACTAGTTCAGTCTGATGTGGAAAACATGATTCTTACAGGAAATATTTGTATTATTGTTATGTATTTTTTTAAATACAGCAATACGTGTAAGTGAAACCTAATTACATAGAAAGCTACAGCCAAGAACAGAAGAAGGAAGGCAAGAGGCCTCTCTATTAGAAGAAAGGGTGTGTTCAGACCAGTTGAAAACTAGAATGTCTAGCTTTGAGAATTTGAGGCAGGCCTGAGGTCTTCTGCTGATCATTCACTATAGGACGTGGAAAGGAGATGTAGGAATGTGAATATTTATGATAAAAATAGAACTGGAGACCTGTTCCTGCTTTCTGAGTAACTTACTGCAAGCTTGGAAGGGCATTTGATTTGCGCCAAAGTCATGTCTGAAGTTTTTTCTGGATTTCTTTGGGATTGTATTTGGATTTCTCTAAAAAATGGAGGAGGGTCTGAATCCAGAATTGGCATGTCTTAAAACTTTTGGGGAACTTCTCATTGGACTGGCTGGAGAAGTTTTAATTTTCTTTTAAAGTTTCCTGACGCTGTTTTTAATTTCAAATTACACTGGAGCTGCATTCCTGTTTGTTTTTGTTTTGCATTCCAGCTGAGTTGTTTTGCTTCAGTGGTTGAGATCTTATTAAGAATGCCTGAACATAATTTACTACTATACTACAGAAGCCTATAACTTCTCTTTCTCACAATTCCATTTACTAAGTTAAAAACTGTTTTTTTTTTCTCTCCCCCGAACCATGGGCTGAAGAGAAACAGTTCATTGACCTCTGTGAACAATTGAATGGTTCCAGATCTTTATGAGCCGAAGTTTTTAAACTAATGTGATCTTCACAGTCTCCTGTCCATTCCCCTTTCCGCATACACAGATACACGCATACACACAGTTCACAACAGTGAAACAAGAAAAAAAATGCTTTGATGAGTTGTATTCTGCCTCTTTACACAAGATTCTTTTAATTTCTAGGATCCTGAAATTTAACTCTTACTACTACGATTCCTGGTTGTCTGTGCTAGAGATTAAAGTAGGATTTTTTTTTTAATTTGCATTTTAAATTTTAATGTATTAATCTTTGATATACAACTTAAAAGTTCTGAAGCAAGAAGTAAACCTTGAGGACAATATGCCAGTATTCTGTAAGACTAAAATGCCTGGGTTTAAAATTTCAGAATACCTGGTACATTTTTCAGTGCTGACTGTAAAAGGGAGTGTGCCTGTTTCTTATATTCATTTCTGCGTACTACTTTCAGACTTGGAGACTAGGTAGTAGTTTATTCTGGATGCTGTACATATGTGCAACAGAAATATTTTTTTGCCCTAAAAACATTAAAAAATGTATATAGGACAAGTGACAAAGCACTGTTTCAATTAAATGATGGAGGATGAATGAAACACGCTTGCTCTGAGCTGATCTTAGTTCTTTGCTGGAATTTCTTTTGTCATGCATGGATACAAGTGGGAGTTGCAAATGTGTTTTCCAGTTGCTTTTCAGGGTCTCAGTGTCATTAATGCATTTGTTTATTCCATAGATTTTAAAGACATGCCTCAAAATGTATGGATTTTCTACTTTGGAGATAATTTAAATTTCAGGACAAATGTCTGAGGCTTTCTGGTTTATTTTTAACAAAGGTGTATGATACTTTCTTGCCAGCTCTGTGAGAAATTTCAGTTCCCATCATGAATCTATGGAAATCAAGGCTATAGAATAGCATGAAGTCTACACAGTAGTTTCCCATTATTTTTAAAGAGAAATATTTAAATTGGAAAATGTGTATTTTTAACAAGACACTATAAGACTTAGAATGAGCAAATTTGGTTTAATTTCCACAAAAGAAGGCTCCACTTTCAAAGTTTCATGATTCACTTCCCTTGGGAGATGGCTTTAAAAGTCTTTATTAGAAAATAAATCCAAGTTCCTTTTATACAAAACTTCTACTTTTTCTCCAGATGAAGAAGTGCCAGCACTCACTGCTTGTGAAATACACTGAAATGTCAAAGCTTCCTATTATCCTGGGACTGACTGAAATACATACCAATATCAGACATCTAGCTGTTGCTAAGCTGAAAATGTAAATAAATCAGAGTCCTCTCTAACATCTTGTGACAGTTCAGGAAAATTTATAGCAAGATTGGTTATTATCTAAAATTAATTGCTCTATAACTTACCTGAACAGTTCCTAGGAAATTCAGTGCGTATCTGCTTAAATTCTTACGTCAGTAATTTTGAAAAACGTTTTATAACCTATTGCAAAATAAATAAGGCTCACCATAGCCCTGAGCGCACTTTTATTGGGTGGGAACCAGATCCAGCAGCCACATGTTTTCTTCACACACCGTGCCAATGCATGCTTGATACCAACAACTAAGGTTAAAAGAAAGAAGAGTGGGTCAGAGCCTTCCAGTTCACATGCCAGAATTTTAAACTCTCGTAAACATCTGGAATTTCAAACTGGGTAAGATATATGCCAAATTTTGGACTCTGATATTATTTTTGTATTTATTTATTTACTTTCTAAAAAGATCTGTATTTGTTTGTGTCCAGATTTTGGTATCCTGCTTTCTTTTCTTGGTAATCTTAAGGTATTTCAGCGATTGTCTGGCAGTAAAAACATAGAAAACAAAAATCTGCTCTAAGCGCAATTCATTGTGGTATCCACCAGTTTTATATGCTTCGTTATCAGCCTTACTTTTAGTATTTTTGCCAAAATTCAACATCTTCATTTTCCATCAATTAAGAAACAGACACAGGCTCTGGTCTCTCAATCCATTCTGTCTTAGATGAGTGAGCAATACGGTCTACGTCTGCAAAAAAACAGGACAACTGTGTCACCCAGACACCTGGGAATGTTTCTAATTTTTAACAACCGCTTCTGTCACAAAAACTGTTTTCTAGTGCTTCTGTAAATTTTAGCAGCCTGACCAGTGGAGCTGGTTGGGATCTTTCCAGCTTAACGTTGTTTTCTTGGGAAATGCTGCTTTTCAAAAAGGAATCCTTTTGCTTAAGAGGGTCAGTTTTGTCCACAGTCTTAAGTAAGTCAATGTTAGGATTGCGCATTTTTTTTTTTTTTTACTTAAGGGGAATTTTTTGTCATTAAAATGTCATTATGTTCTGCTTGATGCCTTCTCTAGGAAAGCTGAAATCCAGTTTCAAAGCATACCATGAAATCTTTTGAGCGGCGCGACTCCCAGATAATAATTATTTTTTTCTCAAATCAGCGGTCTTGGAGGCTCATTTTTGTAACCTGATTTGAGATAAGGGAAGCCGCCAGTGACTGGAAAACCGCTGCAGGGCTGAAGAACTGCCTCTGTCCCAGACCCCAACATTTGCTGCAGGCCACCAAAGCTGCAGGGCCGGGTCAGCCCACGTGTGCTCGAGGCACCGCTGATATCGTCTTCCCATTAAGCTAATCGCCTCACCCCATCCTTCGTTACTCTGTCTTCTCCTCCGAAGGCTCTCGCCGCCCGACATGTTCTCAGGGAAGGAGCTCCCAGCAAGGAAAAGGAGGGAGAGGAGATGTGACAGGCACAGGGCAGGAGCACACACAGTCATCACCAGGGAGCGAAAAGCCGCCGCCGTGGCTGAGCTTCAGTTCAAAGAGGGCTGCAAGCTCCTGCGAGGTCATTCTACCTTATCAGACTAAACTTGTGTGAGGGGGTGATGAAAGTGGCAAACGAACTAAAACTGATTCCTAACCTCACCACCAACTCTCTCTTCTTTTTTTTCCATGTTTTCTTTTAGATTCCCGCAGAAGGACACCCCACTGAACACAATGTCAGCTTTCAGCATACGAAAACAGTCTCCTAGTCAAAGCGGTAATACTGCGTCTCCTTCATTTTCGTCTCTCAGGGCACTTAGAGGTGGGGGCACGACCTCCCTCCTTTCCAAGCACCGCCATGCCCATCGCGCAGTGCCCTCACAGGCCACGCCGCCGCTCTTCAGCGGTGACAGGATGGTTGTTAGATTCACAGCAGGACTGGCTTCAGACACAATGGCGGTTTTATGCATAAGATTTTGCTGGCAGAGATTCAGGCCGAAACACAGTGCAGTGTGGTGGAGCAGCGGGGCCGGGCAGCCTGGTGCAAGATGGCGCGTCCCTCCACTGAGGCCTTTGGTTGCCAGGGATACCCCACAGGAGCATGGTGGCTGGTGGGGGGACAGTCAGGGCATCCGTCATCCTCCGCACTGTCTCTTTGACTCGCTCAGGGGAAATGAGGAGAAACTGAGGAACGTTAGAATTGGGGGGAGGGGAGAGAAAAGCGATTTAATTTTTGTCAGACGGGAATGTTTGTTCCTCTGGAGGGACAAAACTTGAGGAGGGCTGGAGTTTGCTTTCTATCCAGAGAAGCGACCAGAGGCAAACTGGAAACATAATGAAATCTTCCATTTCCCTCGAACCTGCAAAATACTTCTAAAGACTGAAAGGTTTCGAGGTGCATGAGGACCTGGTTTGGGTGTGGTGCGCCAGGCCTAAGTACACCAAAATGGGCGCAGCCATGGCGGGGAGCAGTTTGGCTCTGCCGTGTTAAGGACATAAACTTTTTATTGCCAAAATAAGAAGGCGATAAGTTCCATCTGCCTGTGCTCATGTGACCTGAACTGTTGTATCAGATCTATATTTCATTTTTTAACTGAAACTCGAGACAGAGTTCACTCGACCAGAAATGAGTACTCTTCAGCAAACCCAAGGCCTCATGCATTAGCAAATTACTTGTGCTGTTTCTTGACAAGAAAATACAATATATACCCTTTGGCTACTGCCTTCATAGGAGATTTCCCAAAATGTTTTTTTGCACTAAGCAATTAAGAAAACCATGATTTCTGTGAAATCCAAGTGATTTTTGTGGATGTGATTACAGTTTTCCTAAACTGCTGTTGGAAAAAAGGCCAATATTGCATATGCAAGGTTAATTTTAATAGTTGAGTATATACTGAGTACTTTGCGAATATATAGAAATGTGTATGTTACGTTTGTGTCATGGAAGAGTTTTTCTTCAAGATTCAGAGAAGGTTACAGCTGACAGTAGAGCGCAGATTAAAATGTATTGCAGACAGTTGAAAGGATCCTTGGCTAAAACTATTAGTATGAAAGGAATTCTGGAATCATTTCCATCCCTTTAGTTGCCATCAGCTACCCTTGGTGTAGAGAAATTTTATCTCTGGAATGAATATACTTGAATGCACATTTTTCCTACTTTCAAAAATTAACTTTTTTTTCAAAGCAAACAATTGTACCAAATCAATATCTAAATATTTATGAGAATGGGAAGGTACAGTTTTTGCTGTTGGATCTTCACTCAAATCCTTGGTTACTGAATGCTTCAAAGGTTTTTTTCTATCTCTATATATTCATCCAAGTCCCTGTTACATCCCAGTCATTGCTCCTATTATCAGTATATTCAAAACAGTAAATATTTAGAGCAAATGCACTTAATATAGGCTTGTTGGCTAATTACAACTGTCTCCATTCTTGACAGTGACTATAAGACAATGCTGTTGTTTAAACTGATGGAAGTCCTTCCCCTTTTCTGTTTGCAAGAAGTGTTTATTTTAACAGACATTTTAATGAAACAGTGGAGCTATGCAGGTGAGGCTGTGATGTCTTCATTTTCTGAAGTCTTTAAAGTCAGATTTTAAGAAATATTTTTAAGGGGAAAACTGTCTCAATTGGCAGTGAACAGGCTGATGCAGAAATCGTGCCATTCTTAATTTACCATGATTGTCAGCACATTCTTACAAATCTCATCTTTGATGTGCCTGTTCATTCCTTAAGGGTCTCAAAGGGCTGCATCTTTGCTGCTCAAAAAAAAGAAAGCCAAACCTTGTCATCAGGGCCAAGAGACATCAGCACAAATCCATGCTATCACAGCCATGCTTCTTAAATGTTTGTCAATTCTCTAGCAGCCCAATCTTGGAGAAAGCAAGTCCAACACAGAGCCAGAGAATGTTTGCAACTAGGCAAACGTGAATGATGAGTCCAATTCTTTAATTCCTTCACTGGCCTTCTTTTATTTGGCAGTATGGACATATCTACAGTGAATTGCAACAGATAAGAGCAGACACAGTTGGGGTTACAGTCAGATATACATATTTAGAGTGAATTTTACCTTTGTACTTTAGTGTTTTTCTTTCATAAGAAAAATGTATTTTAAAAATCAGTCTTGGCCATTGTCACTTATAATAAATGTTTTGGTGCTTTATTATGATTTGGTCTTCCATTCGCTGTAGCTATTTGTAATTTTTCAGGGTATCACTACAGCTGAAGTTCTTGGATTAAATGCAAGAGCTACATTTTCTTCACAGCAGAATGCCAAAACACAGCTCTGAAAAATGATATAATACTGACTGCATGTATTTTCTGAGAAGTGTGGTCTTTCTATACACAATCCAATGTCCTCACTGAACACCAGATAACGATGTCTCCTGAAATCTGGTGGTGTTGAACTCCTTTTGTGTGGATGCTCAGAGAGTGAGGACTTCATGAAGTAAATCATGAATGCCTCTAAAGGCAAAAGCAAGAAACTCAGTATTCTTCATAAGTCAGTTTGTTGATTAATTGGATGCTATTGACAAAGTTTTTGCATACTTAATTTTTCACGTTCTCTTGTCTGGTAGATTTTGGGGCAAATATCACAATTAAAAAATGGAGTTTCTATTTGGGCTCAACTTCTAGTCTTCCATTTTAAAAGGCAATATTAAAATGGCACAACAGTATTCCCCTTCACCTCAAACAGGCTGATGATACGAAACTTAGGTGAGGAAAAAAAAGAACTGAGAATACTTGACAATAGTCATTGAATATTTTTGCTTGCTTCTGGGCTAACCCCCTCACAAAGAGAAACCAAAGGAGTTTTCTAATAAAATGAGGAATATATATTCTCACAAATCAAGTGAACTAGTTAGTTATTTAGTTAGTTCCTCAATATACTAAATATAAGCTTTGTTGGGCAAAGATATTTTAGGTTGTTTTCATAATTAAATATGGCTTCCATGTTTATACAGCATGTGGGTGTACATATCTGTCTGCACCTCCCAATAACCTTTGAAACCATACACCAATTTGAGTTAAATCTAACACAAAGATACAGACCTTAGAGGTATTGCTTTTATTAAAAGTTCAGTAAAACTAAATAGCTGGTTAGCGAGGAAAAAGCTTCAGACAGAGTCTGACCCTTTTGAGAAACCTGAAAATCCACATGTAGGTGGAGGACCATGTGATCATCTCAAGATTAGCTTTCATTCAAAATTTGCATCCTGTCACACATCTAAAAATACAAAAACCACAGAAAACACCCCAGGAAATAGGATTCATTAGTTTGACTTTCCTGGAAGTACTGTTGTTTGTATATTTCATAATTCCCTTATCAGATCTGTGATATTTGTTTACATTAAAAATATATCAAGATGTTTCATAATAAGGATGAAGCTGAATTTAGTGTGGTGAAGTGGGCTTCTTGTTTAGGGCAACAAAGATGACTGAGGGACTGGAGCATCTCCCTTATGAGGAAAGGCTGAGAGAGCTGGGACTCTTTAGCCTGGAGAAGAGAAGGCTGAGGGGAGACCTTATTAATGTTTACAAGTATCCAAAGGGTGGGTTTAAGGAGGATGGAGCCAGGCTCTTTTCAGAGGTTCCCAGTAACAGGACGAGGGGTAACGGGCACAAGCTGGAACATAGGAAGTTCCGATCAAATATGAGGAAAAACTTCTTTACGGTGAGGGTGCCGGAGCACTGGAACAGGCTGCCCAGGGAGGTTGTGGAGTCCCCTTCTCTGGAGACTTTCAAGACCCGCCTAGATGCAGTCCTGAGTAATGTACTCTAGGCAATCTTGCTTTAGCAGGGGAGTTGGACTAGATGATCTCTAGAGGTCCCTTCCAACTCTGAAGATTCTGTGATTCCGTGATTCTGCAGTCCCTTCAAGGTTGAAGGGATTAAGCCACAAACTTTTCAAGGAAATGGTCTGCACTAAACAGGAGTGATAGCTGAGGATTCAATCTGTGTTAAACTTTTAAATATTTCAGCCTTTCTAATTGTACTTTAAGTTTCCAAAATTATCCCATATCTTCATTTTCAAGACACGTTTTTCTGCATTTGCAGATAATAAGAGCCCCTCAGTTGCAATTAAAAGCAGACAACAAGCTAATCATGATATTAATAAACGTCGGACCCTTTTGCAAGATAACAGCTGGATAAAGAAGAGGCCTGAAGAGGAAAGGTAAGAAAGATATGAAATGCATTTCTTCTGCATTTAGTTCAGTGTGATATGTACATTTTCTTGGAGTGCCTACTTTTTCATGAATGGTATCAACCAGAATTACATAAATTTCATCAAATACCTATTATTTGCTTATGTTGATGAGATATTTATTACCTTTTGGAAGTATTAGTCTGCTGAACTTTCACTGACTTTTTCATTGTGATTTTTGGGTGCTGAGCATTTAATGACGTCAGGCTTCTGCTCTACAAGAAAAATCCCACATTTCATAAATTTAGATTGCAAGAATGCGATCTGACTCTTTTTTTTACAAGCGTGAAGATTATAAATCTTAACAAGTTCTTTTAAGGAGCTTAAGTGAGAATCAGTTGAAATTTACTGTAATACAAACTAGGACTTGTATTACAGTAGAAACTCCACCTTTAGTCCAGGCTCTCATTATTTGGTCCGTGAACAGCACATGGGAAGAGATAATTCTTACTCCAAAATGTCTGGAGTCATCTAATGCAGAGATCTGTAGCTCGTGTGGTTACGGTTGTAGTGGACAGCTGTGAAATCTGATCGAGGACAGACATCTTTTGCCAAGAAACAATTTTCTATTTTTAATATTCAAATTTTAACTAACCACTGCCTTTGTTTTTCTTTGAAGTGCTGATGAAAACTATGGAAGAGCTGTGCTTAATCAATACAAATCCCAAGATAGCCTACACAGGTACAGTAGAGTATCTGAACACCTTCCCAATTACATTGCTAAAGAAAACTGAGTATCCTTTTACTTATCCCATTTATAGCAAGAGCTTTCTTTGTTCAGTTTTAGTCTATATATGTATCCACTGTAAAACTGACCTCAATGTCAGGGTTGGATCCATTGACACCTGGATGGTCTGAAATCTTGTATGATACCTTAATTCAAGACTTATATATTGTTTTATTGATGATGAGTCGTTTAATCAAAAGAGTGACCAAAGTGGCATTTCTAATCTTTTTTGTAGCAGTAGCACAAATGAAAAGGAAGATCAGAAAGCTGTACTTGGGCGATACAGGTCTGATACTACCTTGGACAGGTAGGGCTTTTTTCTGCATTTATCCTATTTTGTGATTCTCAAACCTGTGAGAGGTCTTAAAAATAAAAACATGAATGAAATCAGTGGGGGTTTAATTTTTTTTTTTATTTAATTAGTGCCTAAGTAGAAGACTTTGAATGATTTTTGCATGAATTGTCAATAAGATGAATGGAAATGCAATTTGAGAAAAGGTTCTTTTGACATCTTGCTCTTCTTTTCAATTTCTGTGTATATTCTTGTCCTCATAAATGTAAGTGCACAGATGATATCCACTTCTCCCCAGTTTCCCGCTTTTCAAACTATGAATCAAAGTCCTATCTCAAACAGTTAAGCACAACATGGCTAAACCCCTAGTTCTTTGCAAATCCTTGCTGCCACTTCATACCATGATCAGTACAAATATTAGAATCATATGCTTTTCATACAGGTGCTTAATTTGAATGTGCTCTTCAGCCTTAACCTCTGTTGTGTTCAGACATGTCTGTGTTTCCAGACTCTTTCTGTGTCACATCTTCAAAATTCAGCCCCCATTAACATCTGGTATCCACAACATGCTGAGGCTATGAGTACCAGCACCTAAATGCACACTGTGGAAAAAGTGCACTTATTTGGTTGGATCTTAGCACTATGCAATTTTCTTTGATGATCCTTACTCCCATTGTAAGAAACAAAAAAAAATTGTTACGTAAAATTTACCTTCTCCATAGAAGTCTGGAACAGAATAGGCTACAGAGCTGTGCGATATCACCACTCCATCGATTCTTCTCCAGGCTGGTGAATCCTTCTGTATTTGTTCACTCATCACGGGGAAGCTGTTCTATAACTTCAATTTACCTATTGCCTCTTCTCTGTATCTTTTCTATTTCCATATTAGTCTTTTTGATCTGGGGGTCCAAATCTCCATGCAGGTATTTAAGATGGGAGCACACCTTGTATATATAAAGGAGCGTAACAATGGGGTTCCTTTGCTATTTTCCCTCATACTTCCTAATATTGAATTTACTCTTTTGAGTGCTGCTGAGAATTGAGCTTTCATTTTCATAACGTTATGTATCCATATGTATCCAAGACCTCTTTTTATCTATGTATCCAAGACCTCTTTCCTGGGTGATAATAGCTGGTTCAGAGATCAATTGTTTTCTTGGCAGGCATTATTTTGTATCTAAGAAAAGTGAATGTCATCTGCCATTTTAGAAATCTGACATGTTAGCAAATGTCTTCTGAAAGCCTTGCCAGCCGGCATTTGTTTTGACTACCATGAGTCAGTGTCATTGGCAAGCAACATCATCTCACTTTCCTTCTTTTTCAGATAATTTGTGAACATATGGAAAAACACAGGTCTTGTACAGATCCCTCCTTCCACACTGAAAAATTTTTGCTTATTCCAAACCTTTGTTTCCTACTTTTGAACCAGTTATTTATGCATGAAAGGACCTTCTCTATTACCACATAGGAGATCAATTTACTTAAGAGTCCTTAAAGAAAATTTCTATGAAGTTCCTTGGAAATTCAAGTAGAATATATCAGCTATGGCATTCTTATTCACATGCTCATTGACTTAAAAACAATTTTTAAGGCTTGATTTTCATGCATAGAAGATTACAAATTTTGAAGTCATAGGACAATTCCAGTTCTATAGCGTCACTGAACAGCATTGTCTTTTTGTACTCTACCTATCTATGTCTTTTTGCTTTGTGCTGAGTTATTAGGATGTCTGAATTATTTTAGGTTGTAAGCTGACTTTGTGTTTTCATATACACAAATATCTAACAAAAAGGGTTCTTAATATGCAACAGATGACAGAGAATACAAAGAAAAGATTATAGGTATGAATATACAGCTCCGATAACTAATGCAGAGTAAGTCCATAAATGGACTAATGGTGGTTGTATCTTGAAATAATCACAATGAGGAAGCTGGGGTCAAGTTGTTTATTTTTCCTCACTCATTATTGGTCTTCTCAAAACTGTGGAATATAGCCATTCCAGGATTAATTTGTGCACACCCATTGCCAGCAGGCACATCTGTAAGGGATGAGCACATGTTCTGCATCTCCTCAAACTTGCAGCCTAAGGCATAAATGGGTGTGGTGATTTCTTTTCTATTAGCACCTTTTTGTAGCCTGCAGTCAAATTTGGTACTTCTGCTTCCTCTGTGAAGGATGTTCTCCACCAGGTACAATTCCCTTATTTTCTTATAAATTATTTCTGGCAAGCATAACCAGACTACAGAAGTCTCTGAGCTTACAATAGACCAGTTTGCAGAACAGCTATATTGTTTAGTTTCCTGTGTGAAAAAGAAGCATTCATGTGTTTTCCTGCTCAAAACTAAAAGGCAGAGTTGAAAATGATCATGTTCCTGGGATGCTGAATAAAGTGTAAAGGACTACTCCTAGTAGAGGAGACAGAAAGAACTGTCTCCTAGTTCTTGAGAAGAATTACCTTGGTGTTGGAGATCTCTTAGAGCTGTTTACAGAATTAATGTGATTCATGTTGCCTATATGGAAAATAATTTTTATCTAGCTAAAATGCTGTAAAATGGTAGTCTTCTATCCTGCAAAAGGTCTTTAGGAGTTACCTGTTTTCAAGCCAGAGGTTGGAACATCTTTCCAGAATTCTGTTTTGTATCTCTTCTGGCCCTGACTGTAACATCGCAGAAGACAAGGATTTTAAGAATCTGGATCTTTCTGGATGAATATCTCTTCAGTAGCATGTTTTCAAAATGGAAAAATGTTATTAAAATCCTAATGAAAAAAAATCTAAAACTGTTTGAGGAGCATAGGAGAAATTTTGAGTTCATTGCATGTGTAAATGTGACGTGAAAACATACCTAAAAGCCATTTTAAGTACAGCTTTTTGCCTCCTGGATACTGCCATATCCATATTCAAAGAAGGTATTGTTTGATATGAATTTTACCTAACCCATTATCTACAAAATTTGAACATCAGTTTCAGTATTAAGAACGTGGAAGAGATGTTGCAGATGGCCACATGCAATTGCACTATTTGCTGCAAGCACAAGAAAATATCAAATACAGTTAAGTTGTTAACAAAAATCCATAGCTTGATGGCAGTAGGTGCACATATACTTGTGCTGGCGTGTAGATCTACCCATTGTAACTCAGGCAACAATTGCACTGTACAGATGACCGCAGACAGCCTTTCTGGGTGGGAGGAAAAATTTTATTTATCCATTTATTTCTCTCTTATTATTAGCAACTAACTAAATATTTGACAAAAGACGGGAGAGACCTTAAAACACAAATAGTGACAATGCTATTTTTCCAAGTACTAAATGCTACTAAGTCCAGAATAGCTTCCAGGAAGAGTAAATTCTAACTGCATTTATAGCAATCAGATCTGAAGAGATGAAGCAAACAAGACACTTTCATTGTCTGCTTTATTTGTAATCTAATCCTTTGGAATAGTAGAAATTACTAGAAAATGAACTAAGAGCAAACCAGAAACCACTGTTCAGTCGTGGTATGAACCTGTTTTGCAGTATATCACTTGTGTGAAGAAACTACAATAGAACCAGAAAAAGAAAGAAAGAAAGAAAGAAAGAAAGAAAGAAAGAAAGAAAGAAAGAAAGAAAGAAAGAAAGAAAGAAAGAAAGAAAGAAAGGAAGGAAGGAAGGAAGGAAGGAAGGAAGGAAGGAAGGAAGGAAGGAAGGAAGGAAGGAGAAAAGAATACTTGTTTTTCCCCTGAATACGTGTATTAATTGTAGGAGTCACCACCACAGGATATTGTGGAGGTCAGAAATTTAAATTGGTTCAGAAAAACATTTTTTGGGGTAAATGGATCATTGACCCAAAGGTGACTGTTGGAGACAGAAGCTGAAAAGTTGTACAAAGAAAAGTTAACATTATACTTAACCTTTCTTCTTTCATTTTTTTCAAAGCTTCTGCTACATTGGGCAGCAGTGGAGTAGGATGCCAGATGGCCCCTTTAAGTCTTTAAAATGAACAAATACAGAACTAGTTAAAGTATTGTGCTGATATTTTGAAAATACGAAATGAAACATGAAAAAAATGCTGGTTCATTGGGTAGTTGTGAATTAGAAGAAACGCTCATGTTTGCATCTGTAGTCATGCTAGCAAGTTTAGTGAGACCTCTAGTGATCTTTCGAGTAACTGTATCTGTCAGTCACAGTCACAAGCTGACCATATTAGCTAGTTATTCGCACAATTAAATTTAAGATTTGAAAAAGACACAGTGCACATGCTGGTGCAGACTTTGTCCCAGATCTCCCTTGAAGGCTTTTCATTAAATACAACAGTATTCTGTGATGCTTGCCTGAAGGCAGGATACAAAATGTTTTGTACATAATATTAGATTATAGTTCTAGGATTAATTATTTTGTATCTATACCTTCAGTTTATAAAAGATCTAGAGTTTGTATTATAAATAATTTCTGTGTTTCAGAATTCCAGCCAGAAGTGACACTGATAAAATAAATAAGTCTCCAACTCTGAATAACAAACAAAGCAACAGGTATGAGTTTTGGAAAGTTTATCATCTCAGTATTACATATTATAATTTATCATGTATTATTTATCATGTGTTATTATATAAGTATTATATATTATCATAACTTTTGATTACTTGTACATACCAAGAATATATAGAGAAATAATTTGTATGGCATGTGGCCAAATAGTAGGCTTCATTTCACCACCTGACATCTGGAATGCAGACATCCATACCTAGGTTATCACAGACTCTTTTTATAGTCAGTGAGAAGAAAAGGTGTCTTTTAGAGGTCAACTCATCTGATGTCTCTCAGATATTTTCTTTAGACTAAGAGGAATTTTCCTGAAAAATGCCTATTTCTCCATACGGATTAAAAGAGAGACCAGTTCAGATTACACATTTAATCAGCATAACAATTATTTCAGAAACGCATTTTTTTAAATACAAAAAAGAAATAATAAAAGTGTTTTGAAAACAGTTCAGTGTGGGAATGTTCTAGAATTCTACATTTCTCTGCATGAATTCTACCAAATATAATATGTATTTCTGGGGAAAGACTACATGAAAAAATTCTAATGAAGGTTTTCAGCAGGAAATGCCACTGAACATGGCCAATGGAAAGCTTGAGTACCAAAACATGAAGTACTTTCTTACCTAATTGAAATTTTTATTTAAAATATGAAAGTCAGAAGACCTCAACCACAATACTTATAAATGTAAAGGCACAAATATATTGCTGTGTGCCTTCATTGATGTCAGTAGTGTTCTATAAGTAATAAATTACACTGAATGTAGTTGCTAGTGAAGACTGAGCACAGCAGTTAAATGTCATCCTGCAAAGTGTTGAGATATTACTCTGAAGAGCAAATTAGTATGTCTGGCATTTGAAGTTCAAGTGAGGTCATTCTTTTAAATTATGATTTTGCACCATTATGTTGTAAATCATGGTGATGATGACATATGAAATATCACATAAGTTGGATTTTATGTTATTTTGTCCAGACATGATTTTTTTAATAGAAAAATGAAGTGGGACTGAAGTGAGACTTAAATGGTATATACTTTTTCCTGCCAGAAAGCAATAAAATGATTTGCAAAGCTCTGCTCTTCAGTTATTCTCATTACAATAAGAATTGCAGAGGACAAGACAATAACTTTTTGATAAACTTTATGAGAAAAATCACTGGCTTGAAATTTATATAGTTAGGAGTGTGAGGAATACCGGCTCCTTTTACAGGCATATCGTAAAATAGAGCAGTATTGACAAAACTGAATAAGAAACATAAAATTTAAAGAACGAAAAATATATTATATTTCAGTGGTTGGAGACTGAAGTATAGGTACAGAAGTCAAGTTTTTAAGAAGTCAGAAATTACTTTGGATAT
This sequence comes from Dromas ardeola, assembly GCA_013398915.1. Classification (NCBI taxonomy): domain Eukaryota; kingdom Metazoa; phylum Chordata; class Aves; order Charadriiformes; family Dromadidae; genus Dromas; species Dromas ardeola. Next base: position 213,884 of record VYZM01018840.1, on the reverse strand, counting down.
CAAGTAAAGACACATCTGTTCTCTAAGCATCAGAATCCCTTAAGGTGTCCTTTGAGGTAATTCCAAACTTTCAGCTGGCATATATAAACTTAGTCATACCATTTACCATATACAGTTGTATCATTCTGATAGTAGAAATAAGATCTCATATCATTATTTTTTTCATTTAAAAGGATACACTTGCTGAAGATTAATGAATTAATTAAGTATATTTCCTTAACAGACAATCTTGGACTCCTAATGCATCATCCACAAACACTGCTGTGACTTCTCCAATCAAGAAAAAAAGGTATCTGTTACCATCATTGCTTGGTTGCCGAAGGACGTATAGCACTCTTAAACCTCAGTAATGTATCACAGTTATATAAAAATATTACCAACTCTCTCCTCTAGCACGCTGTAACTCCTCAGCAAGCTTCAAGAATCCATCTTTTACATGCTCTGGCTTTTTCCATGGGAGTACAGTGTTGCAAGGTTGTTTCTGTAGAGCCAGTTTTGTGACCCTGGTGGGACATAGCTCAACAGATGCTAACTCTGCTGCAGCCCTTAACTCAGCTGGCGTGCGCCTTTTCAGTGTCTAAATTTAAAGCACTGTAGCTCACTGTAATTGCAACCGGCTGAAATCTCTGATGCCGAACTTGACCCTGTGCTATTGCAGTACATACTAACCACACTGAGGTTTTCTGCATGATACACAGATAGCTTTAAAAATCTGAATTCCAGATAGTATTACCTGGGCAAGAATAAAAACTCGGTGTAGAAAGAACTACTACAATTTTAATTTAAAATGTACTTCTGGCAATAGCTGTATTTTTATGCATCCTTCCCAGACACAAATCCTGTCCATTTATGATTTTCTCTTCCATATTTCATGCATAAAAATTGTAATCAGTAGAATTATGAAAGTAGAAATTAAAATGTCACCATTTTCTTATTAACAGCCCTGCTTGTTCAGTTGAAGTTTATGGTGTTTTCAGCCCACTAGCTCTCCTCGGGCTCTTTGAAGATGTGAAAGGTCATCACTAAATTGCACTGTTTAAAGTGCAATTGCTTTTTCCTCACAAACAATTGCTGGATTGATAGTTTTGAGGGAAAAAAAAAATATAGAAGAACTGAAAGTGCTTGTGATGTTTATGTGACCCCTAATACCAGCCTGAATGTGTTTCTTGGGTTGATACTTGACACCCTTTCCCTTGTGCATTATATCTGGTTGTCCTTCCCATGAATGATCCATCTATTTGTATCATTCAGGTTGTAGAAAAGACCACCTAGAGACAGAGAATAAAATTTTCACAACAATAATTAAAATTACTGCGTTATTTCCAGTTCCACTCATTTGTCTGGAAAAAAAAAAAAAAAGGTCTAAAAATTATTTGTATGTAGTATTTAAAAATACTAATAATTTAAGAAAAGTTCCAAGTATTTCTACATCACTTCTGACATTCTGACATTCTAACATTCATAGTGTGCTGTTCTTTCCCATAGTATTAAACTAATACTCAAGATTATTTTTGTTAACACTGACAGGCAATCTTGGATGCCTCCACTGGTTTCAAGTAATAAGACCACAACAGAAACAGTGGAAACAAAACGGTAAGTTCTGATGATCACTAGTTATTTCCTAATTCTTGGCTAGACCTGATTTGGGGAGTGAGCCAACAGGGTAATTCTTTGAGGGTCTGAGTTTGATGAGTTAGATGGCATGGGAAGAGAAAGTAATCCCATGCCTAAATACTTTTTTTGGCTCTCAGCAGCTTGATGCTCAGCATTGACTGAGGTCCAAGTATGTGAAGTGCCAGTGACTTGAGGTTACACAAGTGCTCCCAAAAATTTTCTACAATGATTTTATGCTTTCTCAATGGTTTTTCTTTGGGCAGTTCCAGTTAGCTCTCCACAAGACAAATCAGCTATAGAATGACTAGCCATAAGGACAGGAATATATTGGTGCCATGTGGTCTGACAGCCAGTGGCTAACCCCTGTGCCCTTTTGGTTAGCAGTGTGGACAAAACCTCATTATCTGCTTAGTCAGCTCTCAGTAAGGCGTCCAAGAAATAGTTTAGCAGAAAGGCTTAGGCTAAAGTTACTTGCAGATGAACGTTTAACGTTTATTTCTAAAGTTCTGGTTGCTTTCTGGCAGATCAGAAAGAGAACAGGGAACATTTCTTGTCCTCACACCTAAAAGCAGAATATGGATGACTTAAAATATTCATGAATGAACTTTCATTATATTCTTTGCTTAAGTCCTCTATTGGCTGTATCACGGCCTTGTGCTTCCCTAGTTTTAATCTGGGAAACTTCCAACATGAGTCTCATGCATATCAATGATGAAAATTAAATGAAACAGAAATGAACAGATACATTCTCGTGTTAGGTAGAATTCCTTGGTAGACCATGGCCTAGGGAGTTTATGGAAGACTTTAAGATGAATCCTTAAAACCAAGTTTAGAGATTATTTTTAATCTTATTCTGTGTTTACTACTGTCCATCTTTTTGGCCAAGATTCAAAGTCACTCAACACCCAGAAGAAAGATAGCTCCTAGATGCTAAAGTTTATTTTCTTTTAAGTCAGTGCTTACTAGATATTTTTAATATTTCAACTGTGATGAATTTATCTGGCTTCATTTCAATATCTCACTATGATCATGGTAATTTTGAAAGCATAGGATAGGATGCATCCTCCATATGGTATCTGCCCAGCTTCCAACAAAATGCTGGGATTCCTGTGTCCTTCTCAACACTAATTATCCACTTACTCCCCTACTCTCATAGTCCAGAGAAGACCAAAATACAGGTATATTTTTAATGAAGCTTTCATGACCCTTCCTGGATCATCTAACAATGATGTCACCAAGGACAGCTGGTTAAACAGTGACGGGCACTAAACGATTAATTTGTTTATCTTTTAAAAGTGCTTTAACGATGTGAAAGCTATATCAAATTATGAATATTACTATAACTAATAGCAGTCACCAAAGCAAAGCCTTTTACTCGCCTGCGAGTTTCAGAAAATAAAGTGCTATGCATAGATGCTAATCACAGTTTTATAAGGTCACTATCAGTCTTAACGACAGGTGGAGCAAAGAGCTGTGTCTTTTCTTCAAATATGAGAATGGCCAATTTTTCTGCATTCCTCAGGAAGGGAGTTCAGCAATCATGGTTCTGTGGGGTTTTTTGGTCAGGGTTTATTATTTACTTACCTTTTCTGATCCTGAGACCTGATTCTAGCCTTCTATAGCCAAGCAAGATGTAAACTTCTAGAGTGCTTTGCCTCAGTTCCAAGCTGGTTAAGCATACTTTGCAGGGCACTTAAAATAAATTGCAATTGAAGCTAAGAATATAAGCAGCTAACTGCAATTGAGTTTTTTGAGTGTGAATTGTGTGCTGAAAACAAAACAAAACACTATTGATCAGAGTGATTGGCTGGAAAATGTTAATTGAAGAATTATTGTCTTAGTAACATATAAAGAATATGATTAGAATTTAGTATTATGCTACTTGAGATAAACATGCTACGTTCCACATTAAAAAACAAAGAAAACTACCATCTTGGAAGGAAGGAAAAGTAAAAATAATTGATGTTGATTGATCTAAAATCTTGCTTCGATACTAGCATTTTGCTACTTGGTTTCTGGAATGTTTATCCTTTTCTTTCTCTAGGACCACTTCAGAAAATTCAGAGGCTCCAACGACGTATGTCTTACTTACTTTGCTTCTTAGTAGATTTAGAAATGCAATACAGTCCTGTGCACAAACCTCATTATTTTACATTTAGTTATAATACAAAGACTGTATAATTTACCTGGGAGGGTTCCTCCATAGTCAACATCACAGGAGCCCATGAAGACTTCCTTCCTTGCAGAAATGTGGTTACTTTCACATAGCTGAGAACATTTAATTGGATTTTTATTCAAATTCAAAAATCAACTGTAACTGCAGAAAAAAATAAAAACTGCTTCACAATTTTAGTTCCACAGTTATATATGTTGCTAATGCAAACTCTCCTTTACATTAAACTGGTGCTCTAAAGAGAGAGCGAAAAAGAGAGCGTGAGCAAAGTAAAGAAAAAGAAAGTGGGAAATTAAAAAGCTGTGCACTTGCAAAAGCTTGTAATAGAAGGCATTAACATAAGATGAATTGACGTAAAGTACTTTAAACTTATTTGAGTGTCTGCAAAGTTTGCCCTAATTTTAGAAAATAAATATATTAAATTAATTCATTAGCTAAATATACATTTCACACGGCCTAAATTAGGAAAAGATTACTTAACTATCCTGTAATTTCATGGCTTTTAATTAAGACAGCTACAAAACTTGTCATGGCTTAGTTGCAATCCTAACAGAAAGATTCTCTAATGAAGCATGTAACTTTCACATCCAACTGTATCACCTACCTTCTCCCTTTCTTGTACTTTGTTATAACTTTAGTATTTGTGTAGTGACCAACCTCACTGCTCACACAAGTAAGTAAAAATAGGAAAGTGTAATTGTTTACTTATTTAGTTTTTAAAAAATCAGTACTTTGCTAAATTAGTAAAATGTTGGTCTTCACTAAATAAGTAAAATTTATTTAGTAGGTAGTAGAAAAGTATTTAAAAATTCCTTTATTACTAAAATATTTTTGAAACAGTAAAGAAATTCCACTTTATTACTATATCCATACTAGCAAAACAGCTAGTCCTGGAATACTAATTTTTCAAAAGGCCCAATGGATGCAGTAATCTCGTGAACTAAAGCACTACATAGCTATTTATATATTTATATTCTTTATATATCTATCATATAAAAAAATCTTTATATATTATATATATTTTTTTGTATTATATATCCATGTAAAGAGAAAAAAAAAAAAACCAAATGGAAAAAAGTTTCTCAAGAAAAATCCAAACTCACTGTGATTACACTTGTAAGAAATATAATAACTAAAATGATAACCCCACTAAATTGTTATAATGTGTTTCCAAACATCTTCTTGCCCATTAAGTATGTTTTCACCATCCATATTGCAGGGCTGCCTTTTCATCAGAACAGGTGACCCCACAGAAATCAAAGACTGATGTGGATGATCAAGCTCCAACAAGGTAACATAAGCAGATAGAATCAAAACAGGGGGTTGATAAACATTGATAAATGTGATATTAAGTACTCAATTTGTTTGATTTCCATATTTGACAGCTCATTTGGACATGGTGTGTGATAAATGCAGCATTTATCTAGTCCTAAGAATTGGTCTAGAAGTACAAGCTTTGAGTTCCATTTCATTGACTTGCTAAGTTATCGCAGATGGTTCTTTTTTTATTCTTTCAGTCTGTCTAGCCTGCATCTTAAAGAGCAGCATATAGATAGTTGCTGCAAATGGTTGGAAGGAGATGAATTGCAGAAGTGTGGATTATATAGTCTATTCTCTTTGGGCTTCAATAAATTGCGGGAGAAGTAGTATCTACACAGTACTAGATACATAAAAATTTCCAAGTTGTGGATGGCAGTGTTAACATTTTAAATAGTAAAAAAAACAACATATACCATTTAGTGTGACAAAATTAGTACGTTTAAACAGATGGACTTGTTCTTGTGGTATGAGTTAGATGGCATATGTAGAAATGTATCTTTGAAAGTGTACAGAATACTATGAAAACTATTGGTGGAAAAGACATAGAAATTATTTTTTTTTACTGAAAATCAACAACATTGTAAGGTTCTTCATTAACAGAGATGTTATATTTTTCAAAACAATCATCAGTAACTGTGCAAAAAAATTGACTTTATGACCTTGACCAGAATAAAATGCTTGACTATGCAAATAAAAAGTGAGTGAATCAGAGACTGATCTCTAGATATGCACCAAGAATTATGCTAGCTTATTTTGCAGTTTTTACCTGGAGATATTAAATGGTGCAGACAGAAAAATTAGTTTAAATTAGCTAATTTTATTTAATTTGATTTTCTGAGGTCTGAAGCCACAGCCTATATTATATTATATCTATATATTCCCCCCCTCCCCCAAAGCCCCCAGTATGTAAAACCAGTACAAAATAATTAAGAAAAGCATCTAAAAGATGTCTGACAGTGTTATCCCTAGGAAAAAAAGCAATGTTTCAGTGAAACATTTTCCTGTTGACAAATATGGGAGATCTTAGAGAATTAAATACACCACTGTATTAACTAGGGAAGTCACAGCCATTCTTCACTCCTAAAGGCTTGTTACGGTCTTACTTAATTCCCACCCTCAATCAGTTCATATTCATCATCCCCCGGTGGCTCTCATTACCATACCAAGCTTTGTATTCCCGTCCCTCCATTGGTGGAGAGCTGGAAGAATATTTTACTGGTCTACAAGTTTCTATGGCAACATTGCACTGCTACAGCTATTTGTGTCAGTGTATAAACTATAAGTAGCCTGTAATCTTAGTGGGCAAAATTCAGCCCTCTCCACTCCTGCTATAATTTCTTTACATTTGGCTGGTGCTTCAGATGTCATCCATCTGCTGCTGATGTGTCAGCTTCACAAAACTACAGATTTTCATTAAATTTACGCTAACCAAAAATGCATTAAGCAGCTGTCAGCAGAAGTGTCTTTTTTCTGTTAAAGATGTCATATAAATACTACACTTCGGGCAAAAATGATTGTGCCATACAAGGGAAGTAAACAGTTACATGAAAAGTATTGCTAGTAATGCCAACATTTATTAGAATTATATTTTATCTTACATCCTTTAATTTCCTCTATTTTTACTTAGAATGGAAATATTTTCACGTCATGATTTTTAAAGTCGTATTTAATTGATTATTTGTCTTCCTCTCAGGGTTCTGATAAGGATGTTAAAGGCATAATGAATTAATTTCAGTATAAAACAAGTTGAAAATGGCAATTGTTTTTATATCAAACTGGTCAGCGATCCAAGGAAAATCTTTTGGAAGGAATTTACTCAAAACGAATGTCAGGATGTTTTGGCTAAAAGTGTAAGCTTCACTGTGTACTGTTCCATGCGAGGCCTAACACTGATTCTGTTAACTTAAAAACCAATTTTTGCATTGTTTGCAAGTACAGAAGTTAGATGTGGCATCCATCTTAAAATATATAGTACACAATAATATACATAGCATATTTGAAGGCATGGACATACGGACCTCCACCTTTTGGAGATAATTAACAGAATGGAATAGGCATCTCATGATTAGTTAGGGCATCTATAGGTACCCTAGACAACATAAGTAGGCTAGGATCCAGAAAAAGTAAAGATAACCAATGTGTAATAATTGTGTATTTTTCAGAGCATAATAGGTTATCCTCAAATCGGGTCTCTTGGAACGTTACAAATGCAGCAGCATATGAGCACTGCAACTGGCTACATACGCAGACATTTTTCTGATTTACTCAATGGGTCTTTTATTCATTGCTTATCAAGTTATTTTTGTCTTTTTTTTTCCCTTTCAGAGGACATCCAAGATTCTTACTCTGTGTTTTTCCATTACAGAATTGTAGCAACCACTAAATGCAGGTGTTTAAAAAAATGCATTTTTTTAAACAATCATGTTCTGTGGGCAATCTTGTTAAACCACTTCAAACATCCTGAGGGTGTTTAGCACAGCTTTAGTCAATCTTTCATCAATGATTATAGATAGGAAGCAAAAATGTGTATTTCTGTAAAATGCTTTTATATGGGGTTAACTTGTATTCAACTACACTGCTTCCTTGCATATGATCTATACAGAAAGTAACAGTATTTGGCACAGTGGGCCGCATTTACCAGTTCAGTAACAAAGGTATTATCACCAAAAGTTGCAGAATAATCAGAAAGCCACATTTCCAACATTTCATAAATTGTAGAAGTAATGAATTTATCTTTTATTTTGCATAGATATATCAGAATTTGTGTTGGACGTACTTGATGAGAAGCTTTTGAGGTGATAGTAACAGGGGCTATGTAAGAACTTAGAGAGAGAACTCACTCAGCTCTTAAAGCATCCATAGTGAGATTGTCTGCTACTAGTGAATGACTATTAGTCTGTAGGAGCACGGCATATTGTAGAAACTTCTACATGAGCATTTCTTTTTGGCATGCTGTCTACAGCAAAGTTGAAGAAAATGTCTCAGCTGTGTCTTTGTATGTATGTGGGTGACAAAGGCAATTTCTAGGGAACGGAAACAAGGAACTAGAATATTTTTCTGACATAATTAGGCAGATACTATATTCTTGGCTCTTTAGCATTTTATTTTCTATAAAGTGCAGTACACTGAATATTAGTTCTGTAGAGGGTTTTCCAATACTGTACAGGGTAATCCACCATAATTACTCCTGTGAGATAGTAGTAAATTTAGACAATGCTGTAAATATGTTTGTATTATGCTTCTTTTAATGATGTTCCTATTTGACCCAAAATCATAGAATCACAGAACAGTTTGGGTTGGAAGGGACCTTTAAAGGTCATCTAGTCCAACCCTCCTGCAATAAGCAGGGACATCTTCAACTAGACCAGGTTGCTCAGAGCCCTGTCCAACCTGACATTGAACATTTCCAGAAATGGCATTGCCGGTTTTCATTATAAAAGATCATGAAAGAACAACACAACAATTACCTGCACTTAAACTATCTCTTGCAACAAGGACACATTTTTCTGTGTCTACCAACTTTTGGCAACTTTGTAGAGTTGAAAAAATAAGATACAGATTTTTTTCAAATTATTTAAAAAATATGAGTAAATTGGTATTGGCTTGGAATTTTCCAAACCTATGGAATTAAGACCATCATGTCAAGTATCCTATATGAACATTTATTGATAAAACTTGTATTGTTATAGAGCTGCAAAGAGCACAAAACTGAGAGAAAATGTAGGGGCATTTTGAGACATTAGCCAATTATGTGTTCCTATTACATGAAAAAGAGAAATCTGGTCTACAGAGAGACACGGACAATTCCAAACAGCCACTAGAAACATCCTACAGAATTATCATGGGTTGGACTAAAGTTTAGATGACCAAAATTAGAAGGTATGACTCCCACACAAGGTATTCCTGTGTGACTCTTCCATTGTGATGTCTTTTTTATTTGCTTTCACTTTTTAGAGAGACCTTCAGGAGACCTCTAAAATGTTCTGGACAACACTTGTGTCACTCAAAAAATGTTGGAAGTAAGGATACTAAAATAGAGCTCACGTAGGCATACCCATAATTCAGTAGTCATAACTGCAGACAGATGTTGCTTTATCTACAATGACAATTTTTTCCTTATGGTAAAGTGAAGTGGCTTTAAATTTTCTAAATTTTCTTTGATAGTACAAATTAATACAGTCATTTTTGATGATAGATTTTTGCATTTCAGCAGAAGGCAAAAATATTAATTTACTTTCTAGTGACAGGGACCTTCTGCCTCCCAATTCTGACAGATTTGGCATTCAGTGGAATGCTAGTTTACAGCTTTTCTGCACGTTGATATAAAAGATTTGCTGTTGCAGAGCTTATGTGAAGAGATCCAAGCCCATTATTCCTAACTGAAAAGTTAATACAGTGTTCACAGGGTCAGACATATCCTCCAAGCAAAATTGAGTAAGTTGTTGTCCTTTCTTCAGGGATCTTTCCCAATTCACCTCCTATAAAACATTCTGATCAACAGCTTCTTCCTCTGCATTTAACTCCAAAATCCTCTGGGCTAAGCATTACACTGGTTTTGGCACAGTATAAATTGGCTTTCATAGTTGACTGCAGAGCTCTTCTGTTCCCTCATCCTCGGCTATTATTGATGAAAGGTCTGAATGAGGACTTTTGGCACTGATTAGTGAACATAGCGGTGTGGAAGGAAATGCACCCTGCTTCAGAATAAATGCCACTCTTTTCTCAAAGAACTTCTTTATTCATTCTCAGTTATACATGACAAAGTCTAAAACAGCCATGGATGGCAGATGAAAATTCAGACGGGCCCATGATGTTATGCTTTATCCAGTGAGATGCCTAACGTACTTAATATATTAGAATCATACAATCATAGAATCATAGAATAGTTTGGGTTGGAAGAGACCTTTAAAGGTCATCTAGTCCAACACTCTGCAATAAGCAGGGACATCTGCAACCAGATCAGGTTGCTCAGAGCCCCGTCCAATGTTTCCAGCAATGAGGCATCTACCACCTCTCTGGGCAATCTGTTCCAGTGTTTCACCACCCTCATCATAAAAAATGTATTCCTTATATCTGGTCCAAATCTACCCTCTTTTAGTTTAAAACCATTACCCATTGTCCTATTGCAACAGGCCCTGCTAAAAATTCCGCCCTCGTCTTTCTTGTAAGTCTCCTTTAAGTACTAAAAGGCCGCTATAAGGTCTCCCCGGAGCCTTCTCTTCTCCAGGCTGAATAACCCCAACTCTCTCAGCCTGTCCTCATAGGAGAGGTGCTCCAGCCCTCTGATCATCTTCGTGGCCCTCCTCTGGACCCACTCCAACAGGTCCATGTCTTTCCTGTGCTGAGGACTCCAGAGCTGGACACAGTACTCCAGGTGGGGTCTCACCAGAGCAGAATAGAGGGACAGAATCACCTCCTCGACCTTCTGGCCCTGCTTCTTTTGATGTGGCCCAGGATATGGCTGGCCTTCTGGACTGGGAGTGCAGATTGCTGACTCATGTCCAGCTTTTCATCCACCAGTATGCTCAAGTCCTTCTCGGCAGGGCTTCTCTCAATCCCTTCATCCCCCAGCCTGTATTGATACCAGGGGTTGCCCCAACCCAGGTGCAGAACCTTGCACTTCGCCTTGTTGAACCTCATGAGGTTCACACGGGCCCACTTCTCGAGCCTGTCCAGGTCCCTCTGGGTGGTATCCCATCCCTCAGGCATGTCAACCGCACCACTGAGCTTGGTGTTGTCTGAAAACTTGCTGAGGGTGCACTCGATCCCACTGTCTATGTCATTGATGAAGATATTAAACAGTACTGGCCCCAATACAGATCCCTGAAAGGCAATACTTGTTACCGATCTCCATCTGGACATTGAGCCATTGACCACTACCCTCTGGATGTGACCATCCAACCAATTCCTCATCCACTGAATAGTCCATCCACCAAATCCACGTGGTCACATACTCGCCTGCCTGATAACTTGAGGTTCCAGAGCATGGCTGGGGGCTGTTTAAAATTTCTTTTCTCACTCTCTTTCCCACACATGTCCAGGATCAACTTCAATTTGGCTTCAGCATAAGAACAATCACAATAATGTGATCGAACTTTTTAAAAGCTATTTTTCCTTATTGTTTTCTTCATTGCCTTCACAATTGCAAATACAGACATTAGAAGGGTTGTTATTGCTTTCATCAAACAACGAATGACATCACTAAAGCTCTTTTTGTAGGCACAAATCACGTGTTTCCTGTTTCTCTGCTATTTGAAACTTTATCTGAGTGTTTTCAAGAGAACACCCCCGCTATTAGCTGTGCTCGAATGTCTGGATGGGATTCATTTGTGTTTTCCTTTTTGATGGTGATCTAACTTGTCACCAGTTAAACCAGAATTACAGAACTATTATCCACTGAAATAAGCGAGATGCACAGACAGAGCAGAAGGACTGAAAAGTATTAGAGCCTTATCTGAAGTGAACTCAGTTAGAAATTAAATGCAGACTGAAAGTCAAAGCAAAATGTAGGCAACTCAATTTCTCTAAGAGCATAAAATGAAAAAAACACAATTTGTGATTACATCATACATTCATTTTTATACCTTTAATGATTAGTTACTGAATATGTCTATAGGTGTTTTATGCATTAAATCAAGGAAGACATTAGATACCTAACATTAATAAAATTAGATAACCCAAAAGAAATTTTTTTTTTTTGCAAATGGAGGAACTTTTGCTGATACTGATTCAGGGTCAGAGATATTAAGCTTTTGAAATTTAGCTAATTTCTGGACAGCTTGTGACACAAGCCCTAAATAATTTCCCTTTTTTTTTGTGTCTGAAAGGCATAGAGGTCCAAGATCTGGTTAAACTAAACCATAAATTGTGCTTGCAGCCTGCCTTGGCAGCTTCTTCTAAACCAACTTTACGTATCTTCTTTGCTAGCCTTTTATTCTGCTGGACTCTCTTCATTAGTTGTCAAATTTCTAATCCTATTTTACACAAGCAGCCAGGGGCAAAATAGCGGGCAGCAGCAGCAAAGTTCATGGTTAACAGCTTTATAGCATGAGGCCCTCAGTGGCCCAGTTGCATATAGGCTTTTCTGCCCTCCAAAGTGGGGCTTTCTTGTAGATTCATAGTGCTATATTAAGCATTTTTCTGCAAAGGGATGTTAAAGGCAGAAGAGACTTTTTTTTTCTGCAGGTGGTCATTCACAAAGGGAAAAGTAAATGAATTGATAGAATTGTCTTCCATACTTCAATCATGATAACAAGAACACCTAGGTCTTAATCTAAATCTTAATGTTTTTATTTGATAATAAATTAATTAATTTTGTCAATACTTCATCCTTTTGTACAAAACATGATACAAAATCCTCTCTATTGCTGTTCCAAGTATTTTTATACAGAACACAAAAATTTATATTTGTTATCCTGAGTTAGGCGGTCCTAAAAAAATTTTAGTAATGTCCTGAGGCTGTATTAAAATATTTAATCTTCTTGAATTTATGAGCAAACAATATATTCTCCTTCTGGCAGGCTGTCTGACCTACCTCTTTCTCATCCATTTACAAAAATACTCACCCTAGGCAGAATGTTCACAGTGATGTAATGTCTGTCTCTGAAAATGCTATGTTTGGAGGTGGCATCCGTTGGAATGACCTATGAAAAATGCCATCATCCATTACAAGTCACTTAAAATATTTGAAATATATTTCCCCAAGTTTGTCTAAACTGCTTTGTGTAGAAGTTTTATGCTGCTGTTTTCCATCATCATCTATATTTTCAAAAGTTGTTGACAAATTTAAGAAGAATGAATTCAATTCAGCAAGCCTTGGACACCGAAAAGGTTTATTTTTTCAAATGGCAGTCATACCCGCAACTGGAAAGACTTCTCAACAACAGCCTTTCTCTGCATGTGATATTCTGATATTCAATGAGCTTCTTTAATGTATGAATATATAGGTTAGTCTCTTCTCCACTTCAATACTTGACATCTCTTTTAGAAGTATTAGAAAAGGTGTAAGTTGCATTGCTGATTTTTAGCATGCTAAGAACTTTCAAAAGAAACCTAAACTGAAATTCTGTTTAGGCTCTGTATTGCACATCCACTCTCATTTTTAATGTGAGACTGGGTTATATGGTGATGTCAATACTGGTGCCCCCTGTGAGCTATTGCTAAATTAAATGTAGCTTTGCTAACAACAAGAGATTAAAAAAATCACCAAAAGTATGCCCTGAACCTAATCATATAAATTCTGATTTATCCACTATGTCCTGCAGCTTGCCCTACTTTACATTTTATCTTTTTATAAATAACAGCTCTGAGACTTTAACTTTAGTTGCTAATAACCTGAACTATGCTTGAACCACTAGCTTTAAGTTTCATATACTATGACCTCTCCTTTGCACATCCTATGACCTCTCCTTTGCACTAGCCAGTCACCTAAAGGCACAGAACTGGCAACATGTCAGCCCCGATTACTTGCTACAGTCATGTCAAGCAGATATTTCATGAGGCTGAAAGTTTGAGAAGTATTACCAGTGCAATAAATTTATCTCTTCTAAAGGTTATGTTTTACAGAAGTTTTGTTCCATAGGAACCATAAAGCGTGGCTGAACAGGTCAGTCAGCGTGTATTTTTGTGCTGTAATCTGCAGCTACAACTGTTTCTGTTCACTTATTAGGACTCTTCAGTGTTGGCATTCTATAAATCAGGCTCCTAGTTTACAGGGTGTGTACATACAGCCTAGACTTTTATTACTTTTGTTGCTACCCCTTTGGACGGCAAGTAGAATCTTCCTTGCAAGCCAGTCAGTGCATTGTGATACTCAAAGCACTGAAAATAATGTACAAGGAAGTAAAATAATGCTGTTGGCTGCAAAGTCACGATGATTTAAAGTCTACAGAAGGGAACTAACTCATCTATCCCTCGCGTTGCATCAATGATTCATATGGGCCACTAAACACTTTTCTGAAGGAATGATTCTTAAATTATTGGACGTTTGTACATCTTTTTTTTCACAATTTTCAAATAGGCAGTAGGTCAAGGTTGAACTGTTCTAGATAACTCCTCTTTTTCGGTTTGAAAACTCTGCCCACAGTGAATGAAGCAATTTAAGGTAAAGCAAATCTGAAGTTTCCTGGGCAGAGTGTTAAAATACATGTGAAAACTTAATAATATTGTGTTTTAAAGCCAGAATCTTTCCTGCTGATGTTGAGGGAGTTTCTTCATTCCCTGTTGACAGAAAAATCTTACCTACAGCAAGTATATAAGTGTTACAACTTTCCAGAGTTCTACAATCAATTTTTGTACTATTATTAATTCAATTATGAAGCATTTGATACAAAACCACTAAGATATTTTCACATTTCTTACAAAGATTAACACAAAAAGTTCTAGTATTTGGGCCTTGTGGTGGGACCATATTTTATCTGCATAGTATTTGATTATTTTTATAGGAAGTTGTCTGCAATTCATTTATGGGATTCTGAAAGAAGAACCCCCAGGAATTATTAAAAAATATGAAAGTGAAAAATGTAAAAAAGCAAATACAATATTTTATATCTATACCGTGAGTAAAAATTTCAAATGTATCTATCTGCTTTACTGAGCTAAGTCTCATAAAAAGCACATTGGTGAAAATCAGACATAGGAGCGCACTGGCCTGCAGGGCACAGCTTTGCTACTGTCACAGCCTTTCTGTCGCTCCACGCTGTGAAATTCAGCAGAAGTAAGCAGAAAGCCTACCGATAACCCTGCTGAGTAAACTGCATATAATCCCATGATTGCAGCCAGAATGAACAGGAGTCCCCAATCTCCTGCTGTCTGTGTTTTGGGTGAATATGCCACACAGAGGCTGATATATATGTGAGGGTTGCCTAGCATATAAAGGTCATAACTGAGGTAGCTGCAATTGCAAAGCTTCAGTAGGCTTTATAGAAGACCTGAGATGCATATTTTAAGTACCTCTAACAAGACTTAAAAATGGTAGATGCGGGAGACAGGAATAATAATGTATATTTTACTCAAGCCGGACACATGCACAGATGGAGTTTTTTTCTTAATAAAAATTGCAAAAATATAAGTTAATAAAGTAACTACTTGAGGTCTTACTAGCCTTATTACTATTTTAGTGTTGCTGCCTCCAAGTACTGAGGAAGCAATTTGTCATCCAGTTCATAAAGGAGAAGATATTTTTGATAACCGCAAGACTCCAGCTTCTGGAGAAAAACTCTGAAAAGTGTGAAATCTGTGATAATATAAAGAGAATTTGCAAAAGTATATCATATGTAGATTACTCATTTATTAATGACTGGAATGGAATTCTAGCTAACTGGCAATAGACATTCCTTGCATTGAACTGGTTTTGTTTCCTTCCTAAACAAACAGAGATCTTGATAATCTCATCAAAGGGACCCCCAAAGCTGACAAACATGACCAGGAAGAAATGTGAAAAGACTGTCTTTATCTTTCACAGAGATGTTGTTTCGTGACAGAACTGTTCAGAATGAACTGTCAGTAACGAGACATATAGAACGTTGTTGACTACCAGGTTATAGAACAGGTCCTGCAGGGGAGCACTGTCTACCATCACAGGGCATCACTCTCTTCCCATTGTTTTCTTTTTAAGAGTCAATCTTTCAATTTTTTGTCGTGAGTTAAGGTTACTAGATGGTAACATTTTAGGTAAAGTTGCTGAAAGTTTTTCAGTTGAGGAGCTTGCAGTTGGAAAATGCATTTCCAGATATGTTTTATAGAAATATTAACACCACTGCAATCCTTTGAAGGGAAACAAAGGCAGTCAAAGCAACACCCCATGTTTTGACTCGATACTACTAAAAGTTCCATTCAAGGAATATAGCAGACATTGATTTACATTTCTATTTTTAATAGTTATGTTACATTAATATATATTATGTTTCATGTTACTATATTGAAAAAGAAAATTAATTAAACAACAAGATCTAATTCAAGGAAGATTTTTTTTCCCTTACATCAGGTAATAATAATAGTAAATCACAACCTATCTCTTTTATGGAAGTTCAAGAATCAGCGGATGTAACTAGTTCTCAGCATCCCTCAGTTTAATAATGAAATTTCTTGTGAGAAGGGAAATTTTAATTGGGAAGGAGCTGGTCCAGATAGCCTACCAAATAGACTAATGGACTTTTGGACTGATTGAGCCAGAAAGACTTAGTCCATAATTACTTTTTAAGTAAGAAATTATTCATGCACATATCAGGAATACTTGGCTGGTTGTGTTATCTGGTAAGGATTCTTGGTAAAGATATCATAGCAGGTTAGAGGTCAGGCACTCTTTGAAGTTGTCCATGATGCATGTTCAGCAGGAATTATCCTTTTTGACATAAGTATTAGGTATAACTTGCTGTTTCCAAAATATAATTCGGTCCTCTTATTCCAGGAAGAGTGTGTGCTTATGTGCGTATGGGGGGGTATATGTCTGTATCTACAAGTATCTTTGAATTACTAAAATGATGTATGCTTTGAACTTTTCATCAGTTTAATTTTGTCTTTCACAAAGAATGTGTCAATTATAATTTCTTTTTAAGTGAGCATTTAATTTGGCTAATTGACAGCTGGCTATATTAATTGTGATTTGATCTGGTTTTTGTTCTATCTCTAAAGGAACCAAGATTTTGATAACCTCATCAAAGTGAATTCAAGTTCTTTCACAAGTGACAAGGAGTAAGTCTACAAAGCTTCTCAGGCCCTGCTTTTCTAAGGCAGTGAGTAGTTTGTAACTATGAGAATGTCAGGAAAGGTAATGTTGCAAATCCGTAAAATGTTTATAGATTAATAAGTAGCATTCCTTACAGAAAATGATGATTGCAAAATACAGATCAACTAACTGACACATGCACTATCAGCTGAATGACTAACATCTATGGCAAGCCATCCATCATACATGCTTTATATGCTTCCTTAATATAACTATTAAAGAAATATTTTAATGTAGTTAGAGAAGGGGCATGAAAGAAAATATTGTAGAACTCATGGATGATAAGTGTTCCCCCAACAGGGTGTAACAAAGCATTTCAATCAGCAAGGGCAGTGATCCATAAAGAACAGCTTGAACTTACATTTTTGAACAGCATATCAGTTCAGTGTGTTCTAGGCCAAGTTTCTTGTGGTCTGTAAGCAGCCCTTCAGCATACAGAAAGGGAGGAACTGCCAGGGTACTGTGCTAGTAAGAGCTATGTAACATTTGTCACACCTAACACCGAAACTCTACAGATAACTTCAAGAATGGTGTTCTAAACAGTAGCAGCGCATAAATGTTGCCAACATGTGATCATCTATTTTGCAGTAGAGAATTTCACATATATGCATACATACATATATATATATATATGTATACTTAGCACTAACATGTAAGTTGAGTATGATTGTTTTGCAAATTTTAATTCACAGAGCATATGTTAAGATAGAGACCAAGACTTTGAGACACTTCTGAGTTTTAGGAGGCATCCAAAGTTTTAAGATTAATAAGCCTATTATGGATTGAAGTGACCAAGTTACCAGTTTCACAAAGCAAACGGCCTTTTGCCTTTGCTCTCTACTTCTACCAAAGGAGAATGAATCAGTGATTTTTACATTAGTTTGAGTGCTTTTCATAGGTCATTCTATTCTCTAATTCACTGAACCATTTTAATAATTTTTAAAAATCCGGAGGAAAAACTAGCCACTAGTTTAATTGTATTTATGAAATCAATAAAAAACCAAAACATTTCCTTATATGTAGACTTTGGGAGGCTTTGGATGCTTACATTTTCAGTAGAAGTACAGACATAAACAATGCTTTAATTGTTAACTATGATGACACATGGAGGTAATTTCTTGTCATCCCAGAAACAAAAATATGTGGACATTTGGGCATATTTTTAGGTGTTGTCTTAAGTCTCTTAGTTTAAATAAAAACATAATTTTTGCAAATTAATGGTGCAAACAAGGATTAAGCTGCTTGGAGCCTGTAAATTAATACTAACTTTTTAGAAAATTTATGTTTCTCCTTCACTATCTTTAGTGGCAAAGAACAATCAAACTACGGCATTGATATGATTAAACAAAGTCTTTTTATTTTCTTGGCTGTACTAGATAATATTTTTTATTTAATTGTACAAAACTTTTCCTTACTAATGGAAAATTTTAAACATATTTTCTTATTATGGTCAATAACATAAGTGTTTGGAGATTTTGAACATAAACTTAACTAACAGTTTACTTTCTTCCTTTTAAATGTGTGCAAAGACATATTTATTTCTTTTACTACACTTTACCTCTTCCCAGATAGGGGGAATATTTTAACAATTGTATTTGTTTGTTGTTTCAGAGGAAAAGACCATGAGGATTTTACTGAAATAAATACTGCTGGTCAGAAAAATAAGAGGCAAGGCTGTCATAATCTTTCCCTTATATACTTAAAAAATGTTTGTGGTTGGTTGGATATTAGTATTAATAGGTTCTTCTCTGTAAAAATCATTAGAGGGGTCCAAATTAATATTTTTATTTTATTTCAACTATAGAATTTTAACTTTTTTAAGTTCCTCATTAAATACAGGCCAGTAAATATAAATAATTCATTGTGGAAGAGACGCTGGTAGTATTTGACTTTTTCTTATTGGAACTCTAAATAGTCAGTGCATGACCATCGAAGTCTTTAAATTAACATGAAATGCTCCGTCAAACTAAGAATTGTCCTTTAAATACAAAAGAGAAGTATCATAAGTAAAATTTTAAAAATCCTGGTTTTTCTTGGTATCATTATTCATTTTCAAATGAGAACCAGTGTGGCCTTTTTTAATCTTAAACAATTCCTCAATGGATAACATTATTATTTTTAATGACAGAGCATTTAATATAAAATATTAATGTAAAATTATGTTCACATATTATATAGATGACATATGTTAATATATTAAATTTATTACATGAAATTAGCTTTTTCACAGCTGGTGATTTATGAGTTACTAGTATAAATGTGGTCATATGGTCCTAGAGAATGTATACAACCCTAGATAACAACAGTTGTAAGGGGAATCTGGGCTGGATGTAACGACAAAGCAAATAACAAACTTTGGCAGCCATTTCTGTAGCTTGCAGTGCTGGTGCCTGTACTGAATGAAATTTTGCTATCAAGTTAAAATGATAGAGCCATAGCCTGTTTAGAAGATGCAGTCAGGCCCTTCACCTGTAGCACGGCAACACAATGCGACACAGTGGCTGTAAATTGAAACAAGAGATTCAGACTGGGTATAAGGAGGACTGTCCAGCAGTGGAGCAGGTTGCCTGCAGAGGTTGTGCCATCTCTGTCCTTGGAGGTTTTCAAGACCCAACTAGAAAAAGTCCTGAGCAACCTGGTGTGACCTCAGAGCTGCCTCTACTTTGAGCAAGAGCTTAGACTAGAGACCTCCCGATGTCCCTGAATTCCAACCTGAATTATCCTACAATACTATAATAAACTTAGCATTTTTGAGTAGTTAGTCATTCTTTTGTAGTGTCACAATGGAGAGAAACTGAAAAATATGGAAGTTTGAACTGATAACTCTTACTTCATAACTAACTAAGCACTTATGAAACAATCGTGATACATACACAGTGTAGTCAGGAATCTTCCTTGTAAAATGTGAATGATTTTTTTTGTTCTTTGACATAAATAATTCAACTGATTTAATATGTTTAGGTTGAATCAAATAATTTGATTAATTATCTTTCTCTCTTTCACAGAGATGAGGACCTTGGTGATCACACTGAAGTAAAGTCTGCTGATGATCAAAATAAAAAGCGGTGAGACTCAATTCATACTTCTCTGTAAAATTTAAAGAGCTTATATCAAGAGTTGTAGTTGTTCAGTGTGGTACCAGAAAATGTGAATTCCTAATACAAGCAAGCAGAATTTGTATAACTTAAGGTATCTATATTATTTCTAAAATGTGCCTGATTAACCAAATATAACAATATAGCTGCATGTATTTTGATAATAAGTAATGACTCAAACATAATCTCTTGTAGTGATGAAAATGTCTGATGACAAGATCCTAATTAAGTATTTTTGTGCTTATCTAGGTGTTTTGTGAACTCAACCATTAGCATCTCAAAGAAATGAAACTAGATGCATTCATAGTTTAAAAGATTCACTGCTACTGGGTTTCATTATTTGCAAAAACTAAGATTTTGGTCAATTAAATTGAAATCATTATTATGTTTTCAGGTACCATTCTGACGGTGTCTTTTTGAGTCTTCCATTTAGTTTTATATCTAAACGAAGAAGAAGAATTTAGCTATCTGTATACACAAGTACTTCTGCTCTTTTTAATATAAAATATTTTTATCCTAGCAGTCTCACTTGACAGTCTGACCAGAGAAGTACATAGTTTATATGTACGGTGAATGAGTTTCTCTTTTAGTTCTGAAAGGGGGCCTGCCAGATTAGGAATCAAGCACAATAGAGGGTGCTGCTCCATGCAGCATGCTCTGCATATAAAACAGCGCCCAGCACTGAGCAAGCTTCGTTTAGCAAAGCTCCAGACCTTGGCAAGCTCACTGAAATAAATCAAGCTGCAGACCAAACATCCAGAGTTAAGGCTTATAATCATCAAGTTGTTTCAGAATATATAACCTCTGGCAGAACCAAACATGAGCAGCCTTTGTCTGAGCTGCTTTATAAAATCATCAAAAATATTATTAGCATTTAACCCTTAAATCCTATAATTTGTCTGACAGGGTTTATTTTTATGTTTGGTGGCATGTCATGTTTGTGGAAGGGAAAACTGCAGGAGACAAAGTTTCTTTTGCTTGACTCCTAATCCTGCTTTTTGAAATAAGATTCTATGTATCTGTTTAGCTGGTCATTTCTAATAAAAACGTCACTGTAGTATATCCCCCCAAAAAAGAAAATTTGGAACTAAAATACAGTAAAAACAAGAATAAAACTTTATAGAGTACTGCCAAGAAAATGCAGAATGCTATCAACCACTGAGACATTTCTGCACTGTTGAAAAACTCAGTGGGCACTTTGAGGTAACTAGAGTTCAACTAATGTTATATGAAGTTTCTGATATAAATATATCTATCAGCATAAACCAGAGGTCAGTGATTCTGTTAAATTTCACAAGCAACAGTTTAACAACACTGAGAAAAAGATAAATTTTTTTAACCTACTGTTACTAGCCTGATCTTCTACACTTACGGCTGTAAGTGTAACTGAAAGCTGCGTAGCTGAAAATGATTTCTAAAAAGTGCTTGTTTTCTCATGTTGCTTTTTGGGTTTTTCTCAGGATAACTGAGCAAGCATATGAAAATCCTCCAAGGGCTCCAAATAATCTCCCAGAAATAAACTACTCCAGTGACAGTGAGAGAAAGACCAGGTACTGTGGACAATTATTAAGAGCCATAATGTCTAAAGAGTCATTTTTGGGGGCGGGGTGGGGGGGAGGCAGGGGGAAAGAAACCATCTTTATGCAAGAAATTTCAGGGATGTTTAGAAACCTCACACTGGTCTCTGGGATCATGCCAGCCCCCTTCCAAATTCTGCTTCCAGGATCCCACAAACAGAAGCCCATGCAGCATAGGTCTAGTGCACAGGGTGGGGAGCACAAGACACACCCTGTGTAGCTCTAGAGATGTTGCTGAGGCATGAAATTTAGGAGAGCAGTTAAGCCAAAATTCTTATATAATCAATAGAGGAAAGGCATTTCCTGCATATTAGATGCACCATGCTCTCAGGGAGCTTATTTCTTTCTGAGGCTGTAAGGAAAACATTACGCTCTTCACTCAAGTGCCTTGTTAAGTTCCTAAAGTGACATGTGATGAATGTGAACCCATCCATCATCTCTTATCCCAATCACTGAAACTGCAACATGGGTTTCTGACGTTTTGACCAGGTACAAACTATTTTTAAAACCATTTCTCTTGCAATACTCTTGCTCTAGCTGGATTCTGTCTCTACAAGCACACGTATTGCAAATTTGAGTGAAAAATGTAATATAGGGGTATTTAATAGAACTAATTAAACACCAGGTCTGTTGGTACCAGGAAATCATTGAAATAAAGGAAACAATATATTTTTCTTCACAGTCAAAATGTATTTTCAAGAAATATTACAACAAAACCCATAATATATCATTCTTGAATGAAGGACCTTTTTGAATTAGGAAAAAACCTCTTCAGTACCAACCCACCCATCTATGTGGGTTTAAGTATTAATGTAGACAGGACTGTTTAAAGATAGTCCTATATCTAAGGTGTGGTGTTGCTGTATAGTTGTCGTGAATTACCAGAGTCAAGGCTGATGACTTGGAAGGGAGAGGAGAAATCTTCTATTGAGCCTTACTAATAGGGAAAATAGCAGTCACAGCCTGGTACTTTATGGTAACTATGGCCAATGTCCCAATCCTTAAGCTTATGCACACCTGAGCCTTGGTGTGGGTATGACTGGGCACAGGGTCTGTGATCTCTCATTTTCTTACGTTTGCAGTAGGACATTGGAGTGCGGTTGAAATGTGTGCATTCTGAAAGTTCTGCATGGCCTTGAGGGCCAAGCCCATAAATTGGCTGAGAATAAAAGAAAATCCAAACAGCATACAATCTTGAGACTCAAAATGACTATTCAACACAAAAATTAATTAGCATTTTGCAGGCATACAGCTTCTGAAGTGCAATATTCTGATTATCTTTGAAAATCAAAATAGAGAACAGTAATACAAGAATGGCAGGGCAAACAATGTGCTTCAATATGCAGCGTTACCTTACACTTGACAAAATGTATACCCCCTACCTGAAGCTGTAATCCCAATTTAATTCATGAAAGCCTACTTTAATGAATGGTCTTTGCAGGTTATTCTTTCAGGTTTTATGGAATATTTTCTACAGAGTTGTTGAGTAGTTTGCTGTATAAACAAATCACACCATAGCAAGTAAAGGAGTGAGTGATATGAACTGAAAGAAGGGACTTGGTCAGATAGGCAGTTCTCAGGCTGCATTGTGTCTCACTTTTAACTTAGTGTCTTGTCAAGCTGCCAGCCTATGCATTTATTTGAAAAGGTTCTGAGCTTCCTCACACTTTCAGTTGGCAAGACTAGAAACTGATGCTTAGGAAATATTTTTGCTGTAGCTTCATAGTTTTTTGTTCTATACAGTACAATTATTTTTTTAAAGATGTGCTTAGATCTATTTGTGTGTATTTTATCCATAATACTCTAGCCAATTATTAAAATCCAAGGAACACTGTTATCTACAGTAGGGTATGTGAGGAAAGTATTTTTCTCTACAGAACTTTATGTAAGATAAACAATGTTATTTTCCAGCATGCTACATCTAAATACCCACATTATATTGAGGGTGCAATGCACAGTATTCACTTTGCACTGATCTCAACCCTGATTTAACTAGATGATTTGAGATGTCAACCTGACTCAGCACTAGATTCTGCCGCTAAATACAATGAGTTAAATGACAGTTGTGGGAAAAACAAGCTTAACAACAAAACCAAGCACAGACAGGCCCATACTTTATAGGAACAGAGAGGTGATATTCGCATGCCACTTTTCATTACAGCAAGAAGCTTTAGGCACTTGCATCATCAAATGTACTCTACCTTGTGACACATGTTACGCATGTGTCTAGCTTGGTTGGGGCAAAAATAGCCAGAAAAACTCTTCCAAAATGTGGTCACTTAGCTTCAGTTAGCTTTCCTACTTAGTAAGTTAACTTTCATCTTGCCTGAAATGTAAATGGAGCACTGGATGTTCATTTGAGGAGATACTTTCTCTGTGGTGAACAAATCCAAAGACAAGTATGTAGAAAAGTGTATCTGGGCTGTGTAACACCTTACACAATCATGTTATGAGTCTGTTATACTTTCCCTGGAAAAAAGACATGTTCTGGAAAATACACGATTATAAAAAATTTGCTAAACATTATTCAAGAGTGATATGAAACATGTAATAATTACCATATACCTTATGAATTTCTGAAGGAACAGGATAATTAAATCAGCTCAGAAATGTTCAAAACATGTATGGCAAGATGACTTCTTTGCCTGTCACATACATGCTCATCCCTTCCATGCAAACAAAACCGACAGTCAAGCAACTAGAACTGGGGCTGTTAAAACAGGAAGATTTAACTCTCCTGATAGTTGAATTCAGTGTGTTCCTTCCTACTGTGATGCAAGGAACAACACAGTTACTGTATAGAACACAAATCACATATTGAACAGTTTGTACTATAAAGACCCTGACTCTAATTGTAGAGATATCTTGTAATTTTGTTTGGCTGTTTGACAGCTCTTTTAGGACTAATGAAAGAAGAGGGGAAAAAAGGAAAAAAAATGCAGTGTGTCACCATTTCCTGATATGTATCATTTAGGCTGGGATATCAGCAGAGGTAAACCCAATACCATCATGTAGATTTTGCTCAATGGGCTTGTGGATTTAATTTTGAAATGCTGAAGAATCGTTCAACAACAGAACACAGTCTAATGACGCTATATTTCTAATTTATGCTTTTTTATTTAATACATTTTTCTTTATGTGAAAATACAGAAAAGGAATTCATCACCAAGTATGATGATTTTTTTTTACAAGCATGTTACATTAGTTTAATTTGCATATTGTCATCACTGTAGTGAAACCTTTAAAAATAAAAAGTACTGTTTAGTGATTGCTATGCACTCACTGCTTCACAGAAAATCATCATATGGTGCCTATGAAGAAAATATAACTGGAAATACCATCAAAACTGTTTACTCTACTTCTGATCGGTAAGTACACATCATTAACATTGTAGAGTATCAAAGGACACAGACATTTTGCATAAGCATTCAAGTGTTCAGACAAAAGAGAGCAGTGGAAGTCACCATTAGGCTCGTCAGACAGCTTTTCATACAGAGCTCCCTTTCAGTGGGATCTTGCCATCATTACCACAGTTCAGCAGCCTAATATTATGTTAGGCTTGTCACAGCTAACATTTTAAAATATCTGTAGAAACAATAGCCAATGCCTTAGGTGATAGAGTTGGCTTTGTGATTCTGTAGGTTTCTACCTCAGGCAGCCACTTCACAAAATTTCCTTCCTTTGCGAGAACGGTGTCTGTAATGATCAACTTTATGTACAGAGGGGGAGGAATAGGCTCACATGACAATGCTGTTAAAAACTATGTTTTCACAACAGTTAAGATATTCACAAATATAAGAAGGATATTTGCTCAATCAGTAATATCTTACCTCATGGGGGAAAAAAAAATTAAATATGACCACTATTTTCAGTTGAGATAATTTGGACATTTCCACTACTTGGAAATACCAAAACAGAAAAACTTGTATCCTTTCCAATGTAAGCAGAAGGAACTCTGGGAATTATTAAAAATTAGTACAATGGTTTATCACTGAGTGGAAAGGAGCAAGACCAGTTGATTTTGTAGTGCAAAACCACCACCAATAGTTGTATCTAGAAAAAGTACAGATTGATGTCACATGAGAAAATTTTTAAAATATTAGGAATACCAGGTAGGCTGTTCTATGCATGTGTTCACTGTAACTGCCATGAAGGTAGGATTTCTGCCTGCAGTGCAGAAAATTAAAAATGTTTTCAGGCACTTCTGCAACATAGAGGAGAATTCTGTATCAGACTGATCAAGTGTTGACATTTGAAATTCAATTACCAATTTACTTTTGTGATTAAAACATTAAAATCACTACCCTCCATTTCATCCCCATACATGCTCCCAGACATTCAGCAGCTTAATACAGTCTTACTACTGCTTGAAATCATTCAGTTCACCAAAGAAGACCATTCTTTCTATCAAGGTATTTTTGCAACTTGACAATTATGCTGAGCAATTTGGCCACCGTAGGAGCATGTATATTACGCCTGTCAACTAGAATGGAGGGAATATACCCATGACATTTTTCCATTTATGGCCATTGTACAGTAACACAAATGTCTTTCCCACGTAGTGCACTAAGTTTATCAATTTTATCCTTGAAATTTCAGTGGTAGCTCTTTTTCTGACAGCTGATGTTATATTATATACACAGGAGTATAATTGGAAAAGATATATGTACATACTGCAGGAAGCCCTTGGGCATAGATGCCAAAATGATCTTAGATGCCTTGCAAATTTGCTGTCATTCGACTTGCTTCAAGGTAAGAATTCACCTGCTACTAAGAAATAGAACTTGAATGTAATACCTGATTTATATTAAACATATAATAGGAGAATATTTAGGCCTTAGACCTTCTCCACCTGGGAGAAGAGGAAGGTTTGCACACTGAAGGAGAAGATTAATGTAGGAAATACTAGTCTCTCTCCCTCGCTCCTATGCGATCCCTTTCTCTTTCTTTCCATCTCTCTCCCTCTTCCTCTACTCTCCCTCTCCCTGCTTCTCCTCTCTGTTATCTTGCAACTACAAGGGGGATAAAGGAGGCAGTGGAACGTATCCTGAATGCCATATGCATTTATAAGCCTTCAGTTATACACGCTTCCAATCTGATACAGTGAATTATATCCTATTTACACTTTCTTCATATTGTAAAATTTTATTCTGCCTCTTTTTTTATGAAGTTTGGTAAATGTTCTTGATTAAGTGACATCTAAAATTGTGGCTTGTGTAGAAGCCGCATTCAAAGGCTTGAGGTAAGAGGTATTAAAAATAAGCAATAGAGGTGAAATCATTTTACCCATTAGGGTCAAAGAATTAGTTAAAATGTGGGTCCTATGGATAGTTTCTGCTGTAGGATAAAATGGTGCTGAAATTGGATATGTCTTTGCTTCTGTCTTATTTATTAAATAATATGTAAAAGTCTTTTTTCCTGTTTCCAGGAAGAATGAAAGCACAGAAGAAATCTTTTTATGCTTGTCATTCCGAAGTCTAAGCTTCAGCCTAAAATTCGCTCTTAAACTTTTCTCAGGGTATGCCTACCAGCGCTCAGCCCTGTAGTCTGTTTGCTTTCTGCCTCATTTGTCTTAATTCTGCTTGCATCTTCACACAGAGTTTGTTGTTCTAACAAATAATACTCGGCAAAATCACCGCATTAGCATAGCTCATTTTTCTGCCCAGTCTTGCATAGCTTTTGCTTCTGCTTCTGCCAGCAGTTCTTTTACCTAGTTATTGCATGAAAAGTAACCCAAACCAGAATACAGCGGAAAGGTTGTACTTAACGTGTATGAAGTTACAGATGCTTTTTTTCTCATATGGACTTTCTGAGCTCTGTGAGCACTAGAAATGCAATTTCCTCCATGGAAATTACTACGTAATACTTCTTCAAATTGCAAATAAATACAAACTCTGGTTTGCTTCCATTCTTTTTAGATGGACCAACCCACATAAAGAGGAGTGGGCTTTTTATGCAGTTAGGAGTGTTAACATGTTGGTATTGGCTGAATTATCTGTTGCAAATTTAAGCTTATTTTTAAAATTATATTATTTTTGCTACTTATTCCCAAGTGGTGACCTGTCTGTCCAGCAAAATTCAGCTTAAGTTTTGTGTAACTACACATTTATAAAAGCATTGGCAAAAATTTAAACAACTAATGTAAGTCTGTGGTTCATGCTTGTGGTTATGTATTTAGCTAAGCATTGCAATTTCTCATCATTAATATTCATTTAGCTCCTTACAAATACCCTGTATCCATTAGAGATTTGCATGTGGCTGAGAGCAGTGTAAGGTCTTTGCTTCTTTGTAAAGGTACATACCGAAAGTTCAGTGAGTAAATAATCCAAACTGTAGGGTTTCTTCTCTTATAAAAATGCTAGCTAATCTTGATGATCAAAGCTTTGGAAACATGCCCATCCTTTTGCTGATTTATACAAGGAAACATAAAATGAGTGAAGAGAGTAGACTGTTTTAATAGTACCTTAATACTAACAGCTTATGTAGAAAATATATAGAAAAGACATATTACTGTAAAACTGGGAAAGAAAGAGTTCTCTGGTAATCTACCATGTTATACTAATCAATACTGAGCGCTCAGTTTCAATTTCATACTAGCTCTAATGAGCATGTGTAACATAAGGCGACTGTATATTGTCTGGATCCTGGACCTAATAATTCACAGTGCCTTTAAGTCCATGGTGTTGATATAACACAATTTATTCATTTAGCTGAAAAAGGATGTTCTGGGTAAGACTGTTAATTTTTAATTTTAATAAAGACTTTCAGTCCAAAATTATCTGAATAGACAGCCATCGTGAAAATTATGTAAAGGCTTACAGCCCTTCTAGTATGGCTGGCAATTTGATTACTGAATTGCACTGTAAAAGTAACACTGGTTTTCACTTATCAGAGGATAAAAATATCCAAAGAAACCAGAATTTGCCATTCTTTTATTAGGTTGCAAAAAAAGAGTCGATCCGTGTGTCAAGATTCTGGTTTATAGATTGAATTATTTTGCTCCTTGATCTACTGTAAGCTTTTCTTACGGTCTTGGGAAGTCAGCCTCTGTGTGTATCATCTGTGTATTTTCATATATGAAACATGGGTGATGCTTCTCTCTCTCAAAAGTTAGCTTTTTGAGAAATTTGTGAAAGCAACGTCCAGATTCTGCAATAACGGGAGACATATTTACTGGTTAAGATAAAGTATCAGAAAACATTTTTAAATAAGCAGGTTTAGATTCTTTAAGATCTACTGGAGTTGGATGATTAAGTCTGATCATGCTTCCTTTACTCAATGAAGAAACAAAAGGATCTCAAAAGGGTGATTCATATTATTTTAGAATAAATTTGTAAGCTAAGGCAGAGAAATTACTCTTTGGAATGTCTAGGGGAGGTAAGGGGTTGGTGAGTACAAAGAGAACCTAGGGAACTAGTAAGGACTTAGATATCTGATCTAAAGGTGAGATATTCCGATGTCTAATTTTATGTTCATGAACACTACCCTTTCAGAGTTCAGCCTTGATGATATTGCAGTATTCATAACGCCCATTCTGGTCTGAGGTTGCTTACTCCCTAAAAGACAGCATGCTGGGAATGAATATTAGAGAACGGTTTTGTTTTAATTTATCTTGTTATTTATACTTGTGTGTTGAAGTGTGAAGTATGCAAAAGACCACTGGAAGATCTGAAAGCAGGAGACAGCATTTGGATTTACAGACAAACTGTGCATTGTGAGCCTTGCTATTCCAAAGTTAAAGGTAAGATGCAAGATGTATTGTACTGAACGTGAGAAAAATGATGTGGAGAACTTCATTCAAATAACTTCAATTTATTACAACTCAACTATTCCTTTTGCTCATTTCTGTGTACTTAAAGCTTTTCAAAGTATTTCATTCAGTAAGAGTGGGTTGCTTCGGATGATACCTAACCCCAGTCTCCAGACACAATAATTATTCTGTATGTGTGATGGAGATCGTTTAAGGTCTCATTGTAATCTGTAGAGTCCTACCTGTGCAGTCAATGGAGACACCTACAGTGAGGCAATGGCATCTTGCCCTGAAAGTCACAAGAATAAATTGCAAGACCACCTGAGAATCAGTTTGTTGTATTGAAATGAATAAACCAGGGTTCAGAGGTATTTTCACCTAACGTAGTCTTTCTGACCAATAAAGTGAAGATATAAAATCTATTAAATTATAATGAAAATACTATACTGTGAGTACCATTCTTACCTTTGTAAACATTTGTGAGCATAGTGAGTAAACAAATGTGCAAGGCAGTGACGAATAAAGCTTTTGTTTTATTAATTTTTCTAGAAGTTGCTGGATTTTAAGCCTTCTCTGTTTATGGCAATTATGAATTCATAATACTATAAATCAGTACCTATAAATCAGTACCAAATAAAGACAAACGGCAACCTAGATGAAATGTTCTGATGGCCTGGTGTTCTTCTGAGATAAGAACGTGTTAACTAAGATTATATTAATCAATTTGTTTTCTTAAAAAACTTTGTGTTATGCCATTGCAAAATTTGATGGGAAGAGTGAATGTTACAAATAATCAGAATACAAAATTAATAAGGCATTGTGACAGTTATAAAATTGTAGAAAGGCATATCAAGGATATGTATACTGAGCATTATAAACTGACATATCCTATTTCAGCAAATGACAAGATGGGACAGTCAGACTTCAGTAGATTTTCTAAAAAAATAAACTGATCTAAAGTTCCACTGTGTGACATTTGGAGAATACTGATTTGCTTGGCATTGCTGATCAATCTTTTCTCTCTTGCAGAAAAATGGATCTACTAATTTTGACATAGAGAAAGCATGATAAAGAAGCTCCACTAGTGTTTTGTTAAATGTATTGGCCTGTTAATTCAAACCACAATGGGAAATGATTAATTTTTACTGCCAGGAACAAATACTCTAAATGCAGTCCTACTGCATGGTTCCCAAAGGAATTAATTCCATGAGAATTTAGATGCCTTTTCATACACACATTCCAGGAAGCAAAACAAGATATTGTACAGTTTATCCATCAGATCTGCAAGACTGCTAAACTGTATGTAAAACTAACAATAAATTATTGACATTTTCTGAACAGCAGCACATACCTACACATATGTTTTGAAGGGGCTGTATTCTCTTTACTGAAACCACATCTCCTCAGATATAAACATCTGTTATCTTTATATAGCATGAATGGGATTAATCTCACCAAAGATCAGTCATTTAAAAGTCAGTTATTCAGTGTAAACTACTGTTTTCTTATAGAGTGAGGTGCATTCACTTTGTACGTTTGAGGAGAGACGTCAATCTCCAGAAGAACATTCTTCCCAAGCAACTTAAATGATAACTCTAAGACGGAACAAATTATCTTTGGAAAATGCATCTCTATTACAGCAGGGGGATTCTAAACAAAAATTGTTAGAGGGTTTAAACTAGAAATATCCCACTCCATGTTTGTAACTCTGGTAACATATTAGCGTTTTTTTTAAGAAGTGCACACTTAATAGTTGCCATGAAATCATGAACTACGTACTTTGCATGACATTATGTTGTTGTATTTATCTTTCCTACTTTATTAAGCTGACTATCTAAACACCTTGCATGGATTCATCTCGCCTAAATTTAAACATCTACAGTGTAGACACCTACTTTTAAGCTACTTAACTATTCTGTCCTTATAGTCGTACAAAGAAGTAGATAGTTTTTAGGAAGTGATTCAATTGATCAGATTGCAAACATCTATTTTACCTTGAGGTTAACCATGCTCTGAACATATGTCTTACTTTCCATAGTCTGCAAAGGAACCTGGAGTGAATAGTACAGATTTCTACACATCTACACTAGGCCAGATAAAATCCTTCCTTTGAGACTACAGTGAAAGCATTTTTTTTCCTTTTGGACAGCATGTATTAAAGTATAGAAACTGAAAGAAGAGTCCATGCTTTGTTATAATACATTTCCACAACATTCAATTGTTACCTGTCTTATTTGCCTAAAATAATAAATAGTTCATCGATTTACTGGACAAATAAAGGTGTTGACCACTAGGCTCTGCCATGAGATGTTTTACATCATGGTTATTCACAACTGATTTATCTCTCTTACCTCTCAGCTGAAAAGGACTTCTTGGATACGATCATGACAGAGTTAGAGTGCTCAGAGGCTGCTGGACGTGAGCAAGAGCTTAGAAGGGTGAAAAGTGCCAAAGTCATAGATTAATATTACATTGTTGAACAGCTGTCCCAGCCAAACTTTCTTTCCTCATCTGCACATTCAGTAGTGGAGACGGGATGTATGGATGTCTGCATAATTTAAACCACTGGGCCTGCAGCTGAATCGTGATGTAATCTGCCTTGCCTAGCTTAGAGGCTGTTCAGACTGATACATAAAGGAGCCATGAAAGAGTAGATAGTTTGTTTTGTTATTTTTATGACAATTTCTTATGAATTTGTGGCAGTAGCTTTAATAAACCTGTTATTATAAATATTTATTATGGTGTGTGTCTATTTCTATTGTTGGCATATTCTAGTTAAACTACACTCGGTATTACCCTGTGCTGCACCAGGAAACAATGAAGCTTGCACAACAGGTGGAGAAAATTAGTGGCGAAGTTTTAATGTTATGGTCACAAATTTAGTCCTGTTCGGACACCAACAGTTATTGCTAAGGCTTAGTTACAATGGAAGATGTTATATATTCATTTCAGACAGCACATCAGAATCCAGGACTTCCTAGCTTTTGAAGGGATGAGAGATTTTAGCTCACTCCGTTAGAGGCCAGGAGCAAACTCTGCATCCAAATATCTGCTACTTAAATGCTCACTGACAAAGAAGTAGCAATAAGAAACAATAAATAATAATTCTGTGCTCATTAATTCACCCTTGCTGAACAGTCCCTGGTAATTTTGCCATGTGAGTTTTTGTTATTTTTTATTATATGTTGTAAGTTTGCTGAAAGGAAGCACCGGTTTTGTGATGCTTGGTATTTACCATATAAAAGCCTGGATGGCAGTACTCATTAAAAAAAATCATATTAACATCTCAATACCAATGTATCAAAACTTAATTGTTTTTTGTCCTTTTTGCATATCATTTGCATGTGGTGTTTTATTTCTCTTTGACTAGTGCTTCCATGAGACAATCCAAACGAACAGTTTGCTGGCAGCTGTTTTAATGAACGCGTTATCTTCAATAATGCATTAAATTAGACTGAAAAGCTGTATTGAGCGATGATGTACTAAATTATGTGGGGTTTTGTGATTCATCAGGCCCATTTTCTCAGTGTGTAATGGATACTTTATTTTACAAAGCTGGGGCATAGCTCTACAGGGGGGAGAATCAAGCAGTAAGAGGAAAGGAGTGAAATAATGCATATAATACATATTGATGCTTTTAAATATGTAGATGGCTTCAAAGCTACTGATATTTAAAAGAACAAGGAATGTCACAAGAACTGTTTTGCTGTATTAATATATTCTGTTGTATCCTGTGTAGGTTCTTACAGAACGCTCGGTCTGAGCATCCCCTCCCTAGCAGTGCTTAACGCAAGGTGACAAACACCTATAACATTGTCCTCTCATCCTCTTCCTCTTGTAATAAACATCTCTGTCAGTTTGACAGGACATGCTCTCTGTTATTTCACAGAGCTTCCTTAGCTAGGCTTGTAAAGAACTGGTCACCATCAACGGGGCCTGGCTTTTATTCAGTAGGTCAACCCTGTTCCTTGCTCCTTCGCATAGAGATGCTTATTGTGTTGGGGTAGTTTCGTGCGTTCAGTTTATTTATTCAGAATGTATGTAGGTCAGAACTCTGCTACCGCTCTTGCCTTCCTTGATATTTTAACATAATCCTGGTGTTTACGATGCAAAGTATCCACTTTCCTGGGTGGTTTTGCTTTCTGATCATACTTGCATGTTGCTCACTGTAGCTACTCTGTTACACCAAGAGGTGGTTTTAGCTTCCAGTCAAGTTGGTATCAGACTACAAGGGAGAAATATAGCCTCCTTTTCTCCCTCCTGTTGCACCAAAACACCTCGGTTTTCTTCACAGCAGCATAACAGCAGAGACACCCTTCATTCCATAAAGACAAAGGATTCAGACACTTAATACTTCGGTAGGTTTGATGTGCCAAAGTCCGAAATTGTTGACCGAAAGAGCTCTGTTTAGTTGCTTAACGGACGCAGAATCACTGAAGTCTTCAACTCATGAGGTATTTCCTTCTTCGACTTCAAAGGCCTGCTCTCCTGTTCTGCACTTTGCCTGGTCTGACCAACCCAGCTCTAACCTCCTGCACTGGTAAAACTGGGACTTAGAAAGACTTCTTGCATTTCAGGGAGAAGAATCTGCAGATATTTTCCAAACATGCTGTTTGTCACATACTGCTAAGATCAGACGCCCTCAAAATTCTGCTGACAACTACCGCCTTTTAAAATCATGGAGATGGCGTTCTCCTCTTTGAAGAGATCACTGGCCCAAAAAGTGGGAGGGCCAAGTTCCAATTTCGTCCCCAACGTACCTATGTTTTAACCAAGTGGCGTAACACAGTGGAATACATTAATCTAAAAGAGATCACAGAATCACAGAATCTTAGGGTTGGAAGGGACCTCTGGAGATCAACTAGTCCAACCCCCCCACCTAGAGCAGGTTGCACAGGAACGCGTCCAGGCGGGTTCTGAATGTCTCCAGAGACGGAGACTCCACCACCTCTCTGGGCAGCCTGTTCCAGTGCTCTGCCACCCTCAAAGTAAAGAAGTTCCTCCTCGTGTTTAGGTGGAACTTCCTGTGTTCAAGTTTGTGCCCGTTACCTCTTGTCCTGATGTCCCCGTTAATGTTTTTGCCATGTTCCCTGACCTGTGCAGGGTGGATCCTTACGGCTCACGGACCACAGGAGAGCAGCACTGCCGGCGCATTCACCTGCTACGTGCCTACTGACCTCTCAGGAATGACCGATGAAGAGAAAATACAGAGACAGTCCTGGCAGCAAAAACCAGATACTGGAATTTCTCCCTCTCATCTGAGTGGTCTATTTCATAATTAAAAGCAGTCTGAAGGATTCTCTGTTTTCCTCTGTTAACACCGTGTTCCTTTCTAGCAACATTAGAGGAGCTGCCTGCACTCAGATTCGTCTGGAGCAGGATGGTGAGGGAGTGGAAGTTTGGGGTTTTTCATCTGAGAGTACTAGAAATGTCTTCATGTGACGATCTCTTCCAAGCCCTGGTATCTTCTTTGCCTTTCTAGTCTCTGAGCTCTTCTGGACAGGGACTAACTCCCTCTCTTTGTGCAGTGCCCAGCACAGCAGTGGCCTCTGGGTGGTACTGCTGCACCTGTGTTAAGCGGCTCAAGAAAAAAAGAAATCAGATTTCACCTCCCTTTCCAAGCAAGCTGCTTGTAAATTGACTATTTTCGTGGAGTTTTTATAACTGCGCCAGTTATAACTTGACAGCTACAGTCTCAAAGCCTATGCCAAGACTTAAAACTGGTCGGTTTTGCCCTGTTAGAGTCAATATCTGTGTCTAATCATGCCAAAAGCACTTGTCTGAGTGTTGGCATTGCTGTGCAGTCATCAGACATCTGTTTAGGGAGCTTAGACAGCTATTGCGGTCAAAGCAATGGGCAGCCAACATTTTTAAACTACCTACTCGGGAAGAAAAAAGGCAACACAATCATTTCTGGAAAGAAAATGCAAAGTTTTTCTGGAATTCAAGCCATTTTTCCTAATGGGGAAAAAAAAATAGTGTTCACATGTCAAAATACCCAAAAGAAGCAGAAAAAGGAGAAAAGATGAAGAAAAAGATGAAAGCCTTAAGCGAAAAAGCCAATTAAGCACAATCAGAGATTTTCAAAACTGGGGATAGGAATTTAAAAAGTAATAATGTTGCCATAAATAATGCTGCCATTGAAATCAATAGCTAAACTTGACTTTAAGATGAATATTCCAGAAAACATTGGTCTGTCTTCATTTCTTCTCATTCCTCTAGGGACTTTCCACCCATGTAACTTTAAATTACGTTATCCTTGCGTGTAGTTCAAATCTTCACATTAGGAATGGGAATCCAGCTAGCCGCACTTGTAGCATTATAATCTCAATCAGCCGAGTATTTAAAATACTGATATTTGGAAAATCTACAGAAGTATACAATTGATAATGCATTTGAACATTGCTTTTATCCTTTAACCAAAGTAACTGATACGTAAAAGTAACAGTAAAGCCTTCTGTAGTAAAATACCGGTTTTGTCACAAGAAAATTCTCCATGGGAGCAAGCGTACCAGTTTTGACATGAATGACACGTGTGGAAAGCTGGAGGAGGAAAACAGGGAAAGAGCAGGATTTTTTCTGCCCCTTCCCCTTTAGTTTGAGACACCCCAGAGACTCAGTCAGAGGAGAGCATGCGCTTTGAGAACTCTGGATTCTGTTTTTCCTCAGTCAGAACATAAATGAAATGAGGGAATGGGAACAAACACAAGGAAAAGATCTAGCTAAGAATATGCTTAAACTGAGAGAGGGTAGATTGAGATTAGATATTAGGAAGAATTAGGAAGATTGTGAGGTTGGTGAGACACGGGAACAGGTTGTCCAGGGAAGTTGTGGATGCCCCATCCCTGGAAGTTCTCAAGGCCAGGCTGGATGGGGCTTTGAGCAGCCTGGTTTAGTGGGAGGTGCCCCTGCCCATGGCAGGGGGGGTTGGAACTAGGTGGTCTTTAAGGTCCCTTCCAACCCAAACCATTCTGTGATTCTATGCTCTTTTTGTAATATCACAATTCATATGTCCTTCACCAATCCAGTGACTGTACTCAAGAAATGCCTTTGCTGCACCACATTTCTTCTGTTTCCAGATTGTCCCAGAAAGGGCTGATTATAGAGCAGCTCTCCTCCAGCCTCCAGAGGTGGGTCTCACACCGACCATACACCTGCAGAATGGACAAAAGGGACCTAGAACCAGAAAGACTGATCAGTCCATCACTACCCAGACCCAGGAGACCTGGCAGGGCAGGAGGAATGGCAAAAGTCTTTACGTTGGCCTCATGATCTGTTGCAGGAAAGATCTCAAGTACTCTGCAAGTTATATAGGTATATGGAAGAGAAGGTCTGGAAAAAATTTGGATTTAGGTTTTCTAACTGTACCTAAATTCCCCTCTAGCTATCTTTGCCATTTGTTGGATCTTTAGTGACTGAGTGGGTTACCGATAGTGCAAGGACAGGTTTTTTACCTGCTAGGATTTTCTTCAGATCCCATCTGACTGGAAAAAAAGAAATCACAAAACATAAATTGCATGGGCATTTCTGGATATTCAGCAAAGATTTTTGCTTGATCAAACTGAACTTGGATGAACATTCACGTACTTGTTTTTTGAAACCGATCCCCATCTGAAAATTTAACACACCCACTTTGACCCAAGAAAAACCTTCCAAACAACTGCAAACTTTCCATGTTTTTTTGACATTCATTCAACCATGGCAACAGTGCTGTTCAGATGTGCCTTCTCAAAAACCATATTTACTGTTAGACTGAGGGGGTTTTGCAATATTTAATTTTTCCTAGATACGTTGCGTAACCAGTGCTAAGCATACTGCTCTTTAGTTTTTTAACACGGTAACTTCTAAACCATTTTACAGTATCATAAAGCATTCAGCCTGTTGGCCTATACTTACTAAAATTTTGCAAACTGTAAAAATCACTTAGCTATCCATATGATGGCGTTGCTAACATTGATAATAAATCTTTTGCCACTTTACTCCAAAGCTGATTAATTTCTTGAATCTGGTTCTCCAACTACATGCAGACAAACAAAACTAAAGATGACGGAAAATAAGGAGAAAAAAAAATGACCAGAATTAGCTGAACCCTCCACTATATTCATGTCATCATGAAATAAGGCATTTTTCCCGTGTCAATGGCCAGTTTTCCCCGAAGAGAAATCAAGCTGAAATCAGGATTCTTGGCAAAAGGCGTGTTATGGATTTTTAGCCTCCTGGAGAGAAGCTGTGCTGCTGTCATTATGATCTTCAGTATTTTAAACTCAAACAGCCTATCTGCTCTTTCAAAAGCTTTACTTTAGCATTATCAGTTCATTTATTAACAATCTTGAACTCCGCATCTCCCCCTCTGCCTTCTCCTTCTTGTTCATCAGTGGTAAGGTTCTGTGAACCAAATTATATTCTCCAATATACATGTACATGGGGAGACAATGCAAATGTTCAAGCTTCTTTGAAAGCATAATTAGTCGTTGCTCTTGATGAAGGCTCATTAGAAAGAAACAACCCTTCCTGATTTGTGAGATTCAGGCCTGATGCTTTCTGTCTATAGGGAAGGGAAGAGAAGGAATGGGATTAATGTATTTGAAATCCAGACTGATTGATACGGAATTGATAAGTCAAAATAAAATAATGATCCATTAAATTAGAACTGTCATGTATAGTTCTGTCCAGAAGGATCTACAGACTAGGAGTCCCTAAGCTTAACGCACAGGCAATATCTTTGGATATCATAAACACTGATTTTCTCAAGCAACTGGGACTCACAGAAAATGATGAAATTTTGGATTTGTTCCTATAGAAAATCCATTCTAATAGTGATCACAATGTACTTCAATTTGATATTAATTCAATAAGGAAGAAGGCAATTGTATAAAAAGGAGAACGCCGATTAGCAGGAAATTAGCAACAGCTAGGAAGTAACAACGTTTGCAAGAGACATTGAAAATGAGGAATCTATGCTGTAACTCTGGGAAAATGTTTAACTACTCAAATATTTTAGAACAAATTAATAAATTTAACAATAACAAATTGCTAGGACCAGGTAGTATCTATCCAAAAACTCTACAGCAGCTGAAGCGTGACATTGTTGAACTTCTCACAGACATTTACCCCATCGTTCAAAGCAAGCTTCCTGCCAAAAGAATTGGAAGCATCAGCTGGGACATCAGTCTTGAAAAAATATGAAAGCTGCTCAGGGGAAACTCCAGTTCAGTTCGTCTGATTTTCTATCGAGCCAATTTGTACAAATGATAACAAATAACAGAATACAGAGGGATCTGGTTATGTATGATAGATTGGAGGAGAGTCCACGCAGCTTTTTTAAAGCAAGGTATGCTCATGAATATATGAGTGTTTCTTGAAGGAGCCAATATGCTTCTGGTTAAGCTGATTTCTTTAACTGAGTATATTTGGATTTACAAGAATTCTTTGTCACAGTCTTTCCCTATGCTATCACGACATAAGAAAACATGGAATATTCATGGCAAGGAAACAATGGGTTAGAAAATTCAGTTTTCATTATGGAGGGAGACAGGAAACAATGGGAGGTTCAGCCCGACTTCAGTGGGGGCAAGGCTATATAAATTAGGGCTTGTCAGCTTGGAAGAGAAGTAACTGAGTTTTATAAAGTCATGAATGACAAAGAGAAGCTGAATAGAGAATGATTAATCATTCTGTCTTTCTCAGAAATCCAGAACTAAGGGACACCCAATTAAATTACTAGGCAGCAGATTTAAAGTAGATAATAGGAAGTAGTTTTTCTTACAATACATAATTAAATTGCAGTGCTAATTGCCACAGGGTGTTGTAAAGTCCTAATGTTTAAATGGTTTAAAAGTGGGGCTCAGCAAATGTAATATTATTCCACATTGGTGGCTATCAAAAATAAACGGTCCAGATGTCTCGATTCGGCAACTTCAGAAAGCTGGAGAAAATCCCTCAATATTTGTCTTGGTTTTGAGATATTTTTCCTTACAAAGCTACTATCAGCCTTTGTTAAAGACAGAATACTGGATTCTGCTGGCACAGTAGTGGCACTATTTTTATAAAACTACTTTCACAGTCATTTTTTCAGACTGGAACCACGCTTTAAAATAATCTCACCAGACTTGGAGTTCACTGTCTGTGCTCTGACCTTATTGCAACACATCTTTTGTATAGCCCAGACTGGATTTACTGCAATTAATTCTTTACCGGCTTGCCTGAAAAGGCAGGTCCAGCTTGCAGCTATCGCAGCACAAAGCAACAGGCTTATTAACAGAGAAGAGCAGATGGGATTTGTAGACTTCCTGCTTCTTTGTTCTCTGATTCAGAAATTTCTACTATAGGACACCACGTAAGTTGCATCATATAGTAGATCTCTGCTGATTTAGGGCATATAATTTATCAGGTCTGGGAATAACAGGTTTCATGGGCACGGTAGGATGTTTGGGGTTGGTGTTAAGCACGTTTCATCAATGCCTTAGAAAAAAAAGGAATGGAACCATCAAGTCGTCACTGTGGTTTGTAAAGAGCTTATGAAGTTGTGGGTTGATCAAACTCATCAGCTAGTGCTGGGATACTGAATGGAGCTCATTAACAATTTATAGTAATGGCAATATTG
Source organism: Dromas ardeola (assembly GCA_013398915.1). Taxonomy (NCBI): domain Eukaryota; kingdom Metazoa; phylum Chordata; class Aves; order Charadriiformes; family Dromadidae; genus Dromas; species Dromas ardeola. The sequence goes on along the minus strand of VYZM01018840.1, from coordinate 174,027 downwards.
GGAGGAGAATAATTTGTGTTTAAAACCCCAAACAATTAGGTCAAATATTTTAATGACTAAGGTGTTTAAACGATCTTTGCAGAAGACTATCAGGCCAGCATGAAGACCATGAGATAGTATGTTTGAGAACACCCGTAGTATCTGCCAGCATCTCTATGTGAAATTACATTGTTAGTGAAATTACATTGTTAGTGAAATTACACGTGCATTTAAAATACAGCAGCAAACGCAACACAGTGAAACGGATTTTTACCCTTTACTAGATCAACCCATCCACAAAGTGACTGGAAAAAAGATGGGGTCTCTCACACTGACTGTGACCATGCTAGTTGAAGCACGCACAAGTTTAAGGCTGTTTTCTACCATACTACTGCATGGAAATTAGGCTCAAAGCAGTGCCACTCAAGGAAGAGCCAACCTTCAGGACCATTTTTGGAGGGACGAGATGTAATGAGGCTGATCCTGCCTGTTACCAGTTGATCTGAACTGCTTTTGTACCCATGCTAAGGTACTATGCTCAGTCCTAAGCTTTTTCTCCTCGGGAAATCAGCCCAAAAAAGTGTTTGCAGGCAACATTTGTGTAGGCAGCACCAACGGTAGAAGGCGGATGAAAATTTGCTACTACTTTTACTCCTAATTGAGGACAAGCATTTCCATGGAGACTCTTAAGATCATGTGCTATGATGCTACATGCTGTAGTGTGTCTCCAAATGGGTCTCCTGATGTATCTCCAAACTGGTGTCTGCATTAGATTTTTTTATTGATGAAATATCAATACATACCACACTGTCATGTTCCTGTTCTGGCAATTGAAAAAATCCGATACCCGTTTTTTTCCTTTTTTTTTTTCTTTTTTTCTGTTGTTGACCCACTAAATAACTTTGCTTGCCTCGTTCAAAGAGAAAAAGAAGTAATTCCTCCATTTTGAATCTCTTTCGAGTATTTCCTCTGCCTTATTGCATCATCCAGCACCAACATTATCATAAACTTCTTCTTGGCTTTTTTTTATTGTATGTTGCTGAAGTCTAATAAACTCTATATTGCATATGATGCTAATTATCTTTTGTTATCACTTCACAATTTTATGGGATTAGCATATGCATTTCTAAGAATTAAGGCTAGTACCATTATTAGTGATAACAACTAGAGATGTATGCTTTTTGTCTGGGGCTAAACATGTAGGAACTCAATTCTTCTTTTACTTATGGGAATAAAGATTACAGCTATCTGTAGTGGTGAAAACTGGATTATGTTACTCACTCCAATGACGCATGGCAGAATTGGGGCCGGGCGGTTTTTACACTCTCAGCATTTTTCCACTTCTTTCTTCCAAAGAGGCAGAGGCGGCCAAACAAAAGTTTTGTATTAAGCACTATCTGGTTGCAATCTAGTATGCTGGGGGCTATAGTTATTCTCTCCAGTGATAAAAGTTATATTATCTGGAAGTCAGGTCTTTGTGCCGGGCTGCAGCTTCCGTTCCAGCCATTCCTGTAGTATTGTTATTATTTGCACTTGTAAGAGAGCTTAAAAGACTGACAAACAATAGTGCTGTTGTCCTATGCATGTGCAGAAGAAAGTTTCCAGAGAGAAAACTGTGACAGGCTGGATGATTTCAAAGTTGACTTATGCCCTGAGCAGAGAATTAGTGTCTGTCCCTCCTTACATGAGAAACCTGGGACAGTGACGAAGCACCGTGAAGGCAGCAGTAGCTGCTATTGCTACTACTCTGCCCAAAGCTGATGCTCAGGAATTGGGTAGCGACTGACTGATAGCTATTATTAGCGGCTGGCCAAGCAAGTTACATGTTTCCTGGAGATTTTTTCCTTCTCATAGAATCATCATAGAATGGTTTGAGTTGGAAGGGACCTTAAAGACCAGCTAGTTCCAACCCCCCGGCCGTAGGCAGGGACACCTCCCACTAGACCAGGCTGCTCAAAGCCCCATCCAGCCTGGCCTTGGACACTTCCAGGGATGGGGCATCCACAGCTTCCCTGGGCAACCTGTTCCACTGCCTCACCACCCTCACAGGCAAAAATTTCTTCCTGTTAGGAGACTTCAGGACGGTAACTTTGGAGGTTGTCCCCTGTAATTGCAGCTGGGGGAAATGAGGGTTTCGTGATGGATGGGCTGCCTTGGGCAACACTGACCTGCTAGGTGGGAGAAAGGGACAGAAGAAGCAATGGGACACTTTCAGTACTGGGCAACAAGGAACAACGTGAGAACACCACCATGAGCGAACGTTTTTCATCCCTCTCTCAAGCAAAGTCTTGAACGTTACAAACCCATCAGTGTATCCGGACTGTGTTAAAGGAATTCATTTCGATACAAGGGCACCTTCCATCTCAGAGGTTCCCCCATACATAAACAGTTACGTGGCTCTGCAGGTTTCTACTGCGCTTGGTTCAGCCTCATTGCCTCTCCAGCAACACGTCTTCAAAAACACGTCGCCGCTTTCCTCGCTGTGAATCCAAACTCCCGGAACCAGCGCGTTTCCAACCCACAACCCCCCGTCTTTTTGGCTGCATTCGGCTCCTTTCGAAGCCCAACAAAGCCTCTCTCCGCGATTCCCATTATCACACACCCCATCTGCATAATGACAACCCTGACACCACCAGGCTCTAATTACACGCCTCACGAGAGGAGCAGCGTCCCGGCCCAGCCCCAACCCGCCGCTGGGGCGATGAGGAGC
>VYZM01018840.1:116100-169897 GCA_013398915.1 Dromas ardeola | reverse complement strand
CCGAAAGGCACGGCTGGGTGCTGGTAAACGAAATAAAGCAGAAATGAGTAACAAGGGAATAAAGCAGAAAATAAAATCGACCAAGAGGAATGGTTATAGTCGCCTAAAAAGAGGTAGAAGGGGAAATTATAGGCTGAAGATAGACTTTATTTATTACACATCTATTTATAAACTTAAGTCTTTTATTTGTAGACTTGTTTAATTAAATAAGTGAGCCTGGTGCCTCAAAACTTGTCTCGGCAATGTGGACCAGCACCGTAGGGACACTGCTGGAATACTGTGGAAATCATTGGCTGCATAAACATGCTAAACGTAATTGATGCTCAGTTGTTTTAAAGCGTCAGTAATAAAATATATATTATCTATATTTAAGTAACTGTTTTAAGTATCTATGGAAGCTTCGATGTAGCTTTTTATGCGGTTGGTTTTTAAATTGAGCTGAGGTTTACGTCAGCTGAGAATGAAATACAGTATAATGCAGCTGAGATGGATGTAAACATCCTTATTTTTGGTAGCCGAGAATAGATTTAAAAATTAATCCAAATAGCATAAATATTTCTTGAATGATGGCCGTGTGTACTTCATGGTACAAATAATACCATGCTGCAGTTTTGGAAAATTGCTTTTGAGAATCATCAGTAAATTGTATGGAAATTTTTGTCAGTGTTGTTTCATTGTGTGTACCGTTAGTCTGCGCAGGGCTGTTTTGGGGTTGCCGTTCTGGACTTGAATTAGATTTTACATTGGTCCTAACTTTACTTCACATTAAGGAATGTTGAATTTGTTTGATCCCATCCTATTAAACAAAATGTTTTCCTTGTTCACATTTCAGGGTTGTAGAAAGTCAGCATTATTTTATGTGCCTTAATAAAATTTCCTATTTGATTTGGCTCCTGGAAGCAATCCTAAATGCTTTTTGGCAGCCAAAATTCACCTTCATGTCACACACATGTATCCATAGAAGAATTTAGTAGCAGGGATTTCCTAACTAATTTATTCCACTAAGGGTGAGTTGTTTTAGCTGTTGAACTTTTTTAGTTCAAGGCTAAATCTCTGTTGTTGTCCATGAAAGGTCAGCTGTGTGATGCCAGCTGCTTTTTTGTAATGTCAGTCTTTAAAGCAAACTGCTACCTGGAAAGCCAAAGACCAATGCATATCCTAGTTGTTGATTCATAATTTTAGGCCTTAAATACCTTTGTGTTTTTTTTTTTTTTTAACTGCAGTTACAAAAAACCCCATAGAACTAGCACCCTTGCAGACAAGTCAAACCTCTTCTTGCTGTTCAGCTTTTTGGACAAGCGCGTGATCACTGAGAATTCATCGGTCAGATGTTTAGCTTTTGAAACATTTCTGCAGGTTAAGAGGAAAGCTGAAAGAATTTTGTGTGGGTTTTTTTTTTTCTTTTTGTTTTTCTCAGTATCATTTTTTTAAACATGTAGTGAGGCACTGCAGGAAGTTGGGGGAAATGAGTCCTCTCCTCAGAGAAATTCAGTAGTTGATCTCTGCTGGGGTTGCCGAGAGAGAGAGCAAGCAATCGCGGTTGAGGATGTTTATCCCTTGCGAGCTGGGTAGAGAGTGCTGATTGACTTCACGGGGGAAAAAATACACCATTGAGCAGATATGAGAGAACAGTTGCTCTTGGAGGACTTGAGTAGCTGTTGAGCCAAACCCCTGAAGATGCTACCTGTTAGTGGTCCCCTGAGGAGATCAGTCCTTTTTTTCCCCTTCGTTCTTGCCTTTTGCACCCCTGTGTGCAGGCCAGATTCCTTTGCAGCCCGTGGAGTGTTTTGCTGGTTCTTGAGAGTCTGCCTCTGTCTGTCTGCAGCCCCATCGATCAGAAGTGGTCGGGCCAAGGAGCTGCCAAGCCGTCTCCGGCGGCCAAGAATAGTTCCCGTCCTGGGAGATCCTCTCTCTCCCAGGTGTACTGACGTCTGCTTCTGCCCGATAATCTGCAAAGGTGACAGCAGACACACGGATCCCAGCTTCAGGAATGTCCCCATGAAATCTCCTTTGATACCTGGCTCCCTACTGTGCTTGACCGTCTGATTAGTCGCCTACTTTTGTCTGAGAATAACACATATACACTAGCTTTTCTCGCTTTTTTTTTTGTTATGCTGGAATTGAATATCGAAATTGGATTTGCATTGTTTCTCAGCATATGTTTTCTGGTCTTTAGAAATCTGACTTGTACAACTTCTGGTTCATGGGGGAGAAGATACTGTGTATGGAAAATTAAATTATAATCAGCGCTCTGACAACTTGGTTAAATTGTTATAGGTAAAAGAGTGAAATAGATAACAATGCAATTGTGATTTAAATATAAAATCAAATACCAAAATTATCTAATCTCTGGTAAAGATAAATATAAAAGGGAAAACTGATAGCATTTTTGATTTGACACATCTACTTCAAGTTTGTTTTGACGTGCCAGACCTGTAGAGTTCATATTTTGCCACCTACTTTTCTGAGGAGGGAAGAAGAAAACTAATGTAAACTCTTTTACCTCACTCTACCTTTTGTTATTAGAATATCATATTGTAGGGCTTTGCACTGTTACAAATTATTAGTTGGTAGGAAAGTGAGAATACAACAGTAAACTTCTAAGTATTACATATCTTGCTGATACTTGTGTGTATTTTGGTTAAGGTTGTACGTCTTGCCTACCAAGATTCTCACTCCTCAAGAGAAATCATTGAGTCCTCTGCAGTGGTGCAGGCGTGTTCTGGATCATCCAAGTCCTGAGATAGAGGCTGCAAAACGTTCCCTATGCTTTAGATTGGAACAAGGTAATCTTATTCTTTGAATTTCTTTACTAGTTAGTTGGCATTTTTGGTCTGGCGTTATGCTCACGTTCGGTGTTTTTCCGCAATTTAGCAAGCTTTACAAATGGCAGACACACAGTTTTTTCCTGTGGACAAAAGTCTCCCTCCACTACATAAATGCTAACAATTGTTTGCAGGTTCTTTTTCTGATCATGCGTTTTTTAACGTGTTCTTCTTCCTTATCCTTTTCTTCCCCTGCATAGCTTGTGATTTTTAAACTTGGCAGTTTTCATCCATTGCTTAACATAGTGGACCTTTTGGCTAGAAAACATTGATGTTAACTATACTATTGGTATCTCTATTGAGGTTTGAAAAGCAGTGCTTTTGGGTTTCTGTAAAGCCAAAATTATCATGGTGCTGTATATTTTTAAAGGCATATTTGTCCACATCCAATGTAGTATCGGGACTTTGTTTAGGTGTTGGATAGACAAAGAAGAGCATTAACTTGATTGCTAGCGCTGCCTTGTTGGGCTTTCGGTAGTCTCGAGTACTGGGATCAATCTGATGGCTGTTCAGTGCCTGTGAACTTGTAGAGTTATATCTGGGCGTGCTGAATTTTGTTCTAAATAAGTATCGGCCAGCATTAGTTTTACTTTTTTACAATCTAGGGTCCAATTAAGATTGTAATAGGTGTCGTTGAAGTAAGTGATTAAGGTAGGATATTATCTTAAGGTTTATAACTCGCCTAGGAAAGAAGCAGCAAACGAACAATATAGGAAGATGACAGGAGAAGGAAATAAAGCTAATGACAATATGAGCATATGGCTGTATAAGCTAGCTACAGCCGTCATTAAGAGAGATTGAGCATGTTCCTGGATGCTTTGGAGGATATGCGTAGCTGTGGATTAGTCTTACCCAAACCCAGGCATTTAACTGAAGCAGTCGCTGAAGGCATCTGTCTCTTTGCATTGAATATAAAAGAACCTACAATGGTTATTGTTCTAGCAATATTCACTTGAGCTCACTTGCCTAAAGTTAGGTGGGTCGAACAGAGGATCCCGTGTTAGTAGTCATCCCACCTAGCTTCATGGTAGAATTTGGCTTGCAATTTGGGCACTTGAGTTTGGGCGTCTGCAGCGTGAGATGGGTGTCCGTGCTTGGCAGTTAATGGGAGTTTGGTCCGGGGAGTTAGAGAGGAATCTGGGGAGCTGCTCAAGTGGTGAGGTGTAGGTATTGGCCTTAGGATGAAGTCAGTAGCTCTCTGGAGTCCACTGACACTAATGGGTGCTTGGCACTCAACTCCAGTCTGGTCACCTGAAAGTATGCCTGTGTGATGTAGGGCGTCCCAGTCCAGAGCTGAATCCTGGTGTAGAAACACCATTTAAATTACCTCACACAGACGGCTAGTGCCATTTGAGATGGCCTCAATTACCCTGGCTGATCTCCGGCTTCCACTCGGGACAGATGCAAACCTTCCGTAGGTCCTGTGCCGTATCTGCCATTCCTTTGATGATATCTTGGCCTCTCAGATGGGCCAGCGCATCTGGGTATGGGCAACTGAATCAAGTCCGTAACATGAGTATAGAAACAAGCCAGAGGAGCATGTGACCTATTTTTCCCTTACAAAGTATTATTTAAATTTAATAGGCAATAAAGACATTAGAAAGGCAAATCTGTTGTTTCAAATTTAAATCACTCCATGGTTATCAGTTCAGTCTCTCTCTGTGCAGAAGTCACAGCGAGTGACATATGTCACAGAGGGTTACGTTGACAATGAGTTGCTTTGATCCATATGTTCAACCGGTGGTGATGGGCTCATGAATTTTGTGGGTTCTGTAGAAAGTTTCTGAGAAATTGCATGCCACATATAAAACCCATAATGGGAACAGTATGTTCAAGGAGTGAACGTGTGTTTCTTCTGCAGCAATTCTATGCTGAAATAGTTTTAATTAATAATTCGGACTTAATTAACTCTCATATTTCTAAAGATATTTTTTTATCACCTATGCCTTTACAAATAATACATAATAAGTAAATAAGAAGTTGGTTTCACAATATTTTTTTTTTCAGTTTTGAAACCAGATATGAGATTTTTATAAGAATCTAGTAATTCTGTTTTAAAGTACAACAGATTTTCTGTAATCTGACTTTCCTGGGTTTTGTTTTGCAGTCCACTCTATCAGTAAGTATATGTGTATAAATATGTACACATATTTTTATCCTACTTTTAAAAGCGACTCAGTAAGAATGACATTCTTCTCTTCTGGTACTAAAGTTTCAAACTTCGTACTTTTAAGTTGAACAGTGTTTTCCCCTTTTAGCCATATGCCTTGAAAGGGCATTTTAGAGGGATTTTTGAAATCTCGTTGTGCCTCTTCTGCATGGCACTGAGACAATGGTAACACTGATGTACTTGAGAATTATTAGATGTGCAGTCAAAAAATGTGTATAATGTACCAATCTGTGATTTCTGAAATGGCTTATAGGTAGAATTCACTTAGTAGTTTTGTACATGGTGCATTAGCCAAAAATTAATCCAGTTCTAGATTGCCATAGCTCTTTAGGCACTATAGTGTGCATAGAAATAAAAAGCAGTAAAAATTGATTTTTGTCTGCAAAGTCAGCATATCTGAATAAGTGCACGCAGAGAGAAGAGCTGTGAGCCAAACTAAATAAAATTTCGCCAGTCTGTGTTTCTGAGTGTTAAGTAATTCCTGTTCTCTTTTTAAGATTTTAAAATCTGTGCGCATTTATTCCTGCTCATATAGTTTTTCCTTATTACGTTATATCCTGATTTTCATAAAATTACTCATTTGTTGTCTGAAATATCCCAGCATTAGGATAGCTCTCATAACCAGGCTGAAAGTCTTGTGAGAGACTTCTACCAAAGCAATCCTAGGCGGTGAAATAATACAATGACTACTTGGTCTTCCAGGCTGGAGGATCACTTGAACGACGCTATTTTACTTTTCACCTTGTGCTCACCAGCCTGTTTCTTTCCTAGTGAAAATGACTGTTTTAAGTATGTCATGGTGGAAATAAGATTTCATCTTGGTGTAAGTCTTTAAGGGTGTAAGAAATAAGAACAGTGGTGGTCTCCAGCAGGTGGTTCTTCTGTGAACTGCTGTGAGAACGTGGACAAGCCTCTCAGCATCCTTCTGGTTTATCACTAAGTAGGTAAAGCTTATACGTAGTCTATAACGAACTAGGCTTATTACAAGCCCTGTTTCTGTGGATTAAGCATGCGAGCTTTAAGGAGGATGAAAGTTAAATTAACGTCCTATAATAAGATCTTTGTTTGGAATTGTTCCTGTTTTCCGTGAGCCATTCTAGTGTTGAGGTAATACTTGTTTGTGGCTTGTTTTGTTTTTTAGCTCTGTGACCTGACCTGGCTTACGTCTTTCTTTTTGCTTGTCTTCAAATCATCTTTTGTTTGAAACCTTTCTGGTTCGTTTTGTTTACAGCACTTCCCTGTCTATTGTAGGGTCAGTTCCCTCTCCCTTTGGTTTTTAATCTTGCTGTCTATTTTATTTCTTCAGATTCATTCAAATCAACAGGGCCACATCCCAGTCTTAATGGTGTGGCGGAGCTTCTTCTGTATTCTCTTGGTAATACTTGGAGATGTTGGGACATGTCAGTATTAAGCCCAGCGAGCAGGGAGATGGGTTGTGTAAACTTCCTCGCTGGTGCAGAGGGGTAAAACCCCTCTGAAATCGATGAGATGGTGTTGATTGACACCCTGGCTGAAGATACCTTATATAGCTTCCCTCCTGTAAAACGCTCTGGAGCGGGTGGATGGATAAACTGAGGAGTTAAGAGGCTTAGGAAGGAGTCGGTCTGTAGGAGCTCGGCTTTTATGCAGGGCTTCAAAGCATATCTCGTCCAATTCAGCCTTCCAGACAGAAAACTCCTCTCTCTTGGAGAATATGAAGTATTGGCTAAATTCAGAGTTTGGCTTAGATGAGTTCTTATTCAGAAATGCTGCTTCAGATGCTTAAAAAGAGTAGGCAGCAGAAGTCTGTAGGTTTTGCAATTGGCTGCAGTAATTTATAGTCTTAAGATTAAACTCTGCTTCGTTTCTTAAAATGAGTAATGTACTTCAGGATGCATGATGTTATGTCATCTGTGGCTGGTAAAGTACTTTGAGAAACAGATCCATTGTAGTTTTTCTCTGCTTACGATTTCACAAAACCCAAGAACCTAATCAGTGAAATTTTAGCCTTTATTGTGCTGAATCTGTGTCACATGTCAATCAAGTTTGATGTCCAAATATATAACATACCCAGAAGAAAAACTAGGGGGAAAAAAAGATGTAATTCAATAGTACTATATTCTCTTTACCTATAAAAAAAAAAATCTTACAGCTGGTAGTGTCCCAGGCAGAAAGCTTTATCTGTGTATGAAAGTTGTTGCTTACACAAAGAGGTGAGGTTCTGTCCCATTCTCCCAATTCTCTTCCCCTTCCCAAGGGTTCATAATGAAGTCATTTAATTTGAAGTCTTTAAGATACAAAATACATTTCATCACCTGTTAAGAATTGCTGTCATAGGGAGCTTTTACACTGTAGTCTGTTCACAGGAGAAGCAAACAGAAAACACTGTAAATGGATGAAAGCTTTTGTTTTGTATGCTTGAGCTGGATCCAGTGCTGCACCCAGTGCAGGGTGGTGGTTTTTTTATTATTCTAAAATAGGTTTAAGTTCGTTTGTTGTCCATTGATGCATCAGAGATGTATGTTATAGCACTGAGGACTGGATTAATAAGATTTAATACAGCTTTCTCATCCTTATTTTTCGTATGTAAGGGAGTTTAAAGTTTTATGGAGAGTGCTTTCAGGATAGCAAATGATAACGTGCTGAGGCTTGCAGATGATTGGATTGTTGTTGCCAACATAAATAATAAAATTTCTAAAGCTCTAGAAGGAATGAAGTGGCACGGCTGATTTGGTTCCTTTCTGTATATGTTTCTGATAAGAAAAGGTGATGAGCAACTGTGACTCCTATCAACATCTGAGCGTCTTTTGGGGGATGTGACATCTCGGAGGACAGGATGGGTAGCTGTCTTCCCCTGCAGCACAAACTCAGTGCTTGGAGCTCACATATACATGGGCAGGAGTTATTTCCTGTTAGATTTCATTTATTTGACGTAACCTCTTGTAGCAGCTGCATAATTCTAAGCAGTTCTTAGAGGTTTTGCAAATGCTGATACCACTGGATTTTCTAACACAGCTGCTGAGGATGATTTGTATATTTCAATTAGGAAAAACTCGGGTTTGATATTCTACTTGGAAGCGTGTGCTTGCATTTCAAACAGAGTATTTCTCTCTACCATTGAAACGTTTCTACTCTGCAAGTACACTTCACGATAGAAGTGTTTGGATGAAAACCCTTATAGCAACAAATGCACAGAAAATCAGACACTTCACTTCTTATTCATTTCACAGCTATCCCTTGCCTTTTTAATAAGGCTTTTAGATACGACTCCTACTTTTCATTGAATTATAATATGCATACTATTTAAGAATTTTGTTTCGTATTTCAGGATTGATTGTTGTGCAGCTCATAATTAAGTATTTTCTTAGAATTGATTTCTGATGACCATTATACTTAAAGAAGATGCTGAATTCTGAAGTCTATGTAAAGGTTTGTATAGAGGTGGCGTTGGATCTTACCTCAGTTGAGAAGATACCCATCCTGGTTTAGAATATGTGTGTTTTATTAATCCACGCTAGCTACTGAGCTGGGATTATCAGATCATCATGAATGGTTACACAGCTAGAAACACTGACAAATTTTATGTGAGGATTTCAGCAGGCTTATTTGAAATAAGAATAATTTGTGCTTGCAATATAGGCTCGAGTCTGTAGTGCAGCCTATGCCTAAAAGCAATAGTAGTAACATCAACCCTGACAGTTATGCTAAAAATACAGCCACAATTAGTGTTATCCAGCAGAGTACTCATCACTGGTTTTGTTTCCAAACTTGCAACTACTTTCCTGGATAGAAATTAAAAAGAAACCTAGGTTTTATTAATTGACCTGAGGCCACTTGAAAGCTTTTCCATATTTTTCTATGGAAAAGAGGATCTTTTCAAAACTGGGCTGTTCTGGAAGCTGTCATTTCGGTTTTGCATTCTGACTCTCTTTCACTGCCTGTTTTTGGTGTCTGCAGAAGAGAGCTGGGAATAACATTGCAGAATGCAGATGAGCCTCCCCCGTGTGGTATATGGAGGTAGCAAAGCTTTTTTACTGAAATGTTTATTTCTGTATTTTCACCTTCACTGAGCACTTTGGTTCTTGTCTTCATAGTATTGCATCTTTGGGGAAGCTTTTGTTCAGACTGTTTTATGCCATGACCCCTAAGTATCTTTTTTGTTGGTTACTTCTGGGATATAGTCCACAATCCTGTAAATAAGCCAGTCTTTCTCCTTGGCAGCTGATCTCACAGTTTCATATATTAGAAAGAAGTCAATAATCTGCACTTGCTTTACCAAGTGTTCCACATCCAGCATATCTCTCTTCATATTTCGTGGAAATAAAACATTTACAACAGTAATTTGCTTTTACCTAGGGATCATGCAGAAGTTCTTCTAATAAAATAAAACTTTTTTGACTCTACCCAATAATGAGATGTATTGAGTAAGCTCAAATCTGGATACTTGTGGGGCACGGGCATTCACAGATTTGCTTGATTATTTTTATGTTGCAAGACAGAGGACAATTTAGTACAAATGATAGAGACATAGGAGTTCATAAAAATCAGAATTCCAATTATATAATTTTATATATGGAATTATAATTATATTGTTTTCTTTCATGACGCTTCCCTAAAATATGATTTTCTTAATTTTACTTCGAGAATGGGATGTATTTGTAAAATTTGTAATTATAGAAGGTGTTTTCTTGTGTAATACTCAATTTTTTGGGGACAGTGTCACTAAACCATTCTTAAAGTCTTTGAATGTGGCTTCATCAAGCACTGTAATTGAATGCTTAATTAAAAGCTTCACACCTCTGAGAAGAGTGAGGGAGAAAAGTAGTGAAATTCCTTTTCTCAGCAAAAAAAAAAAAGTTGAAACCTAGGTAATTCTTGTTTTGAAAAGCATTTAAAGATTATGTTTTTACTAATTTTAAAGATTCATAAGAAAATAGGACACAAAATATACTTCAACATGTTCTTGAGTATTTTATTTTATGATTGAAGTATTTGGCTATAAGATGTTAAGGGAAAACTGTTATGTGGTAATGATTGATTTTAAAGTGACATTGACCTGATAGCTTAGACTTTATTTATTTATTGTTCTATTACTTTATTTATTTTGTTGTGTTACCACAATTAAAAAGTCATGTAAACCAAGATACAACAGGTACTGGAGCACATTCAGTGGTCAATTTGGACCACCCTTACCACTTCCACAATGTGAAGTACCTGTAATCTGAGTCTGCCCATCTAGCTGAGCTGAGATTGTACTCACCTTGTGACACCGGAGAAATCTGTATGATGACACCACTTTGGGACAGCTTTTTCTTGAAAGCTTAAGCGTGGAAGTTCTGCTGATGGCTGCAGAGGGGCATTGCAAATGCATTCTGACTTGGAACAAATAAGTTTTCCCACCTGCGGAAAGAAAGCCAGCTTTTCTTGTATTCACTTGTCTTCATTATGTAGTACAAATGTTGATCTTGCTACCTATGATGTATTAATTGAGGGTAAGATGACTTGCACCTTGAAGTGCGCTTTTCTAAAATGGTTACATATAGAGGTGAAGGTGTCAAACTTCGGTGAAGATATCCTCATGATAAATTCAGATAAATTCCACTGTAAGAGTTGATGGGTTGTATCCTCTGCTGCATGAGAGAAGATCAGTTAATTTCTCACTTAATTTTATCTGCAGCTGCTGGAGGACAGGTTGTTTCTGACCAAGTATGGTAAGCATTAGTAGCTAGAGAGCTCTTGTAATTGTTGGTACTAAAAGTTATGATTAATTTAAGTTAGATAGCTAGAAAAAAAACCTAGTTGTCTGCCGACTCTGAAGAAGCCAAAGGGACAGTTCATCCAGCCTGTCTTACTCCCTTCTTAAGCAGTTGTCAGAAATGAGTCCAGAGATACTAAATTCTCTCCATGAATTAGAAGAGAGCTTGGATAGTACTTAACATTGGAAGGAATTAGATGACAATATTTATTTATACTGTGAACAAGTCTTGAATACCCTCTGCATCTTTTGCAAGAACAGCACTGATGCCTTTCATTCAGAGATGGTTTCATGTTGTCTCCTATTTCTTCAGTCATGGCACTTCAGACCTTGCGCGTAATCACTTGTTTAGATGCCTAAGCTCATTTTCCAGAACGGGGACAAACAGGACACTTGGTGTGTGTTTTCACATTCACATATTAGCTGATCTGAGTCTTTCTGCGATAGTTAGGCACAACAATTTTGTGCCAGAGTCCATACACTGGTGAAGTAGTTGGTGTAAATGCTATAGTATGTATCTGCTTGTCTTAACGGAGGTACATGCGGTATTGCTTTGTGTTGCGTCTGAATCAAAGACGAAAATCGGGGTGATTGAGTCACCCCTGGAAAGACTTCTTGTGTCTCAGTTACCAGTCAGACATGGAGCTGTGTCTGTTGTATCTGACTGTAAGTGCCTTGTCCTTGGGTCTCAGGCATTTGTTATGTGAATTCATAGAACATGATATGGCCCAGTTTTACTCTTCTAATTTTAGGCATGTGTCTGGTATACCTAATTTAACAGCACAGTCAATTTGGCAGTAATTAATTTATCTTAACAAGGGTGCCTGTAATTTGACATGCTCTTGGGTCCTTCAGATATCCAGATGGGGCTGATGGGTACGATACAGGAGCTGCACAACAGCCTCGCTCATCTAGACCAGATGGAGCACCTCAAATGTCATTACATTTGGGTTTTAGATGAATGAATCATGCCCCTGCTGTTCTGTGCTCAAGAGTGGGCTCTGCTCCAGACTCTAGGTATTTAAATGAAGTTGTCTAAGCATATGAGGTATGTTTAGAGTGGCCAAATCCAGTGGACTTGAAGATGCAAGGGAGTGCGCTGATTCATTTCTCCAGTTGTTGGAGTCACAGACCCAGGAGATTCCTCCTCTCCGGTCCACTTGATGTGAGGCTGCTGCACTTCCCTATTCCCAGGTACCACCACTTGTAAGGCTGAGCCTTGCTGTCAGATGTCACATGCACACTCGTACATGCACACCCCACGTACCCGTCCAGACCTATGGTCCTCCAAGTGTCAGACCCCAGACCTCCACTTTCTGGTAGCTGACCCCTACACCTGTTGTCCTTGCGGTGTCCAAACCTCCGATCCTATCCACTGGCTTATCTGACTTGATGTTTGCTGTTATCTCACCTGCCTACTCGTATGGACCTCTCTGTTAGCTGTCCTAGACCGAAAGTCCCTCCAGTGTCAAACCTGTAGACCTGTAGTTGCTCGATAGCAGGTTCCCAGACCTCATGTCCTGCTCCCTGGCTACCGTGGTTTGAAGCTTGCTGGAATCTCTCTCATACATACAGCACAGAGGACACCCTTTGCACAGAAAAATGGCTTTGCACGAGCCTACCTCTCAAGCCTGTCCAGGTGCCTCTGGATGGCATCCCTCCCCTTCAGTGTGTCGACTGCACGACACAGCTTGGTGTTGTTGGCAAACTTGCTGAGGGTTCACTCGATCCCACTGTCCATGTCGCCGACAAAGATGTCAAACAGCACCGGTTCCAGTACCAACCCCTGAGGAATGCCACTCAGTGCGACCATCCAGCCAATTCCTTATCCACCAAGTGGTCCATCCGTCAAATCCATGTCTCTCCAAGGATGTTCTGCAGGACAGTGTCAAATGCTTTGCCCAAGTCCAGGTAGATGATGTCAGTTGCTCTTACCTTATCCACCAGTACTGTAACCCTGTGATAGAAGGCCACCAGATTTGTCAGGCATGACTTATCCTTGATGAAGCCATGCTCATTATTTTGTCTTTTCTGTTTAGAATTGCTCTTTACAAATGAAGAAGTTCAGTATGTACTTTGTTTCGATGCTGTCATGTCACTAAAAAGTTAGCAGCACACAAGAACGTAAGTTGTGCAAGATAACTTGCACTTGCGTACTTCTAGCATGTGAACGGCCTTTAAGTAGCATTAAGTGCTTGACACTTCTTTTAAAGTCGCTTGAAAGCCATTTAAAGATTTGTGTCAGAAACTAAAGTAAGCTGTTAGGGCTAGGGGCTGTCATTTGTTTCATCCTTCGGGAGGAGCTTATGTAATGTAATTCCAATTTCATTGGGCTCAAGGTACTACCACAGTATAGCCATAGTAAAAGGGTAGGATTGAGCATTAAGTCTTAAGAATTTGCTTCTGACTGGCAGCATTTTATTTATTAATTTATTTAACTTTAGAGCTATTTGACGCTTGATGTATTTATGATTTTCAGCTTCAGGCAGTTTTTTCTTCATAACATGTCTTAAGTCTGTTATGGGTGCCGCGAAGGATTTTGTGGCCTGTTGTGTGTGGGCGATAGCAATTTAGTCATCTGTTGTGCTGGTCCTTGCAAATACAGAGGACAGGGCTCAGCATCCTAACATCTTAAGGTCTTTTCTTCCTAGGAGTCCACCATGTCCCTCAAGTAGCTCTGTGAGACACTAGCAAACCTTCTTGATGTTCTTTATTCCTCTTCTCAACCCATAGGAAAGGCAGGGGAGAGAGCAATTTGTAGGCCAGCATGAAATAGGACAAGGTGGAGTGATGGAGGAATCATTGCTTCAGCCTGTTCCTTTGTGGTGTCACCAGTCTTCTTTTTTTGTCATTTCTGCTTCATGTGTTGCAGTCGTAGAGCCGATGTTAAGAGTGCTTCATGGTTGTTTCTTACTGCCTTTTGAAACACCAGGTGTGAAATACTTCACTGTAATCACAAACAGATCTTTATTTATGAATAAAAAAAAAAAATCAGTTTGTAAGTAGACACATATGTTCTTGTTGTGTTGGACTTAGTCCAAAAAAGATTTTGGGTTTTTTTTTGGCCTATGTGGGTGCTGATAAATCTGAGATAATTACTTGGAAGAAACAAAACGGGTTTTATGGAGAAGCTTGAAGAAACATCTCAAGCTTTGTTGCTCAAGCCCATTTCTGCTTACTGTGCACATGACAGGTTCTGGTAGTGGAAACACTTAAAGATACCATAGGGTGCCTTTTATCCTGAAAAGTAAGATGTGGGCACAAGGATGATGCAGCATAATAATGGTATTGATGGTGCTTTTGCATCTTGTGTGCTTTGACCCTTGTCTCTTGTGCCATTCTCATGCTTTTCCTGTTGTACTGTATTCTTGGTTGATAATGTCATACTCCTCTCTTCTTCTCTGTCAGCTTATACCTACGTTACTTCTTTGCAAGGAGCAAGGATTGCTTCTTTGTTAAATGCTTGCACAGTTCTCGCTGCAGTGTAGGTACCTATGGGAGGTACTTGCAAGGTGAAGTTTACTTAGGGAGTCTCTCTCAAGATGTCTGAAACCACCCCAGAGGAGCTTAATTTACGAATGTGCTGTGAGTTCGTGCCAGGAGAAATCGGTCTTTCTCTAGGGAGTCTGAAGAGACTAATCTCTCTAGGCTAAAAATTGTTGCAAAAGCCCTGGCCCCCACGACAGTAATGATAATGGCAATGCTATCTGTATCAAACATCTAGATGTCATTTTACTCATTTTTCTAGAAATAACTATCTGATAAGTGATTCTTAACGTGACTCTAGATTGGTGTTGAACCTTAATTCTACATGATGGTATGTATTCTGAATACTTTATTATACTTTGCAGTCACTTAAACCTCTGTTAGAACTCTTCTTAATCGTAAGCTTTCATGAATTTTTTTTCCCCAGTTTGGCGTTTTAGAAATATTAAAAAGCCTATTTTACAGTATCTTTTATTTTTGATGGGTTTTGTGTCTCTTCTCTGCTTCAGGTAATAGCGTTAACACTTTCTCATAATAGGCACATGACTGTGACACCTGCTATATTTATCTGAAAAGCCACAGGGGTCCTGGAGGGTAGTGCTGCTTTTGACCTCAATTTCAGCCTAACTTTTAGCTTTTCCAGTCTGATTCAATACAGTCAGCACGTGTACTTGTGGAAAAAAAGAAGAAAGGAGTGTGGCATCTTGGAACAGGGTGTCAGGCTCAGAAACTGTAGGCAGAGAAGCTTCCTGGCAAAACCCTCCTGCCAGAGGTTTAACCTGTGAATAAAGATGGCAGGGAGATACAGTTGTAGGAGAAGCTATCATGTGTTTATGGGTATTTCTTGGATGTAGGGAAAACTCAGAATTAACCAGTAAGGTTAGAGAAAAATGCAGTTTAGCATTCATGTTTTAATTAATAAATCTTTTTCAAGTTATGATAAATGATCAAGAAAATTATATCCCAGCAGACACATCTATTTGGATTATACCTGGAATGTAACTATCCTGCACTGTTAAGAGAAGGATGGGAAATTGTCCTTCTATGAGTCTGGCCCAGAACATGTTCCTTACCTGTTACATTTACCTCTGTTGCAGATGGTAATGTACAAAAGAAAGAAGACCTATGCATGTTATCAGAAATTTTAAATTTAGGAAATGTAATAAGCGATATTTTTCCTGCAGCCACCTGTTCTGAGCAAAAAATTACATCTTTGATTTGAATTGTTAGTGTATCTGTTTAGCAGTATAATACACATCCACTTAGGAGAACTGTTGTACATCCTGTGTGGCATGTGGAATGAAGTTCTCTCTCTTATTAACTGAAGCAAAACCCTAGTTACCTTCTCTGAAGTAGTGTACTAACAACTAGATCGCAGTCTCTGTTGTTTTTCCTCTAGTCCAATGAACAGACTGAAGGAATAAGGACATTTTCAGCAGAAGAGTGTGAGAGCACCTTGTGTAGTAGCTGAGCTGTGATCTGCAAGGGGAGTTGAATTAATACCTGTTTTTTAAATCGATCAGGGAAGCGTTATGTGGCCTTGCTCCTCATCCTAGAGGAATCCTCTAAATGTGAACTTAGAGAGTGAAAGGGCAAAGGTGCCCTTCATCTTCCTCCATTTTGTGAATAGCAGCTGAGCCCTTCTTGAAATCTATGTAAGAAAAGATTGGTTTATTCCCTAAAATAGTCCTTTCAACATATTTAAAAAAAATAAAAATTGTTTATGCTGTGGTTGAATGTTTGCCCTAATTATTACATATTTGTGAAGAGTTTTAGTTGATGTGATTTTATTTATTTTTTTTTTTCTACAATGACACTTCTACTACTGTCTCCTCCAGTCTTTTATTCAGCTCCTGAGCTCTTAGGTGCAGAAAGGGAGCCTGTCCAGCAGAGTTCTGTGGGACTGCTGTGGTTGCAATGACTCAGCTCCTGTACTGAACGCACAGGAAGATAAATATGATGGCACTGATGATCTTAGACCTACCAGTACAAAGACACAAAGATTCAAGACATCACAAAGCAGCTGTTGTTCTCTAAGGGATGAAAACAGCAACAGTATTTCCAAAAGAGCGGATGCACTGCCATCATTGGGGTTTTAAAACTGCTTTTGGCTGATTGAACTGGAGATGTCTAATGTACAGTTGCAAGAGATGAAGGAGTTTTATTTCTGCACAAAAAAGCCCTACTAGGCTAACTGGTTTTGAAAACTGACTCAAGTTAAGAAAATACACACGACCTGTACGTTTTTTTGCTATGTAGAAAGCAGCTTGCCGACAAGATAAAAGCTGCTTGTGTTCTTGGTAGCCTTGAAGGCTACCCTTGCATACAGAGCATATACAGGCACACAGAAGACCTCACCCCTCCTTGCTGTGTTATGAAAACCGAAGTAGACCCTAAGAGTTGACCCTGTCAGTGCGTACAGCCTGTCTACACTGTGCAGAGGCACAACAAACAGCCTAGCTCCAGTACATCCACACACTGCGGTGCAATGCCACGTGGAAGATAGACATCAGTATAGCTTCGCTTGGATCCAACTGGAATGAATATCATGATACTCTTTGTATTTCAACTTTCAGGTCACATCTTCTCTAGCTACCATGTCTGTCTCCCTTTCTGTGTGTTAAACATGCTGTAAGTGCTTTCAAGATAAGGTTCATACTACTTTGTTTAAGCCATCTTAACTTCAGGCTTGAAATCAGGGACTAATCGAAATCCAGAAACATCTCCAGAGCATGAGATCTGTCTTCCTCTGGTGACAGGGAGGGACAGAAGGAGCACAGTTGGTTCGGTAGGACTGGAGGTCAAATTTTAACATTGAAAATTAGTTGAGGTGAATACAGACCACAGAGTTTATTAAAGACGGAGGAGGCGTTGCATTTTTCAAAACATTATTCCTTCATCTCTACCCTCCTGTGTGGCTAAAATTCAGATTGGCTTCCATACCGTAGCTTTTGTAAGAATTTTGAGTCATACAACAAAATGAATTTCCAGCCTTTACTTATGCTATGGTAAACTGGAATTAATTCTGTTGAAAGCAGGCCTTCCACCACTGTAAAATTAACCTGAGACAAGACTGGGGTGAAGTGTCTCCAGGCTTATGGTAGGAGGGGAGGTAACTAAATAAATAGTACCAAAAAAAATCAGTGTTATAATCTTTTGGAAGTACATCTCATGTACTACTAGTAGTAAAAAACTGACAGTATAGAAATGTTGGAGGAAAAAGACCATGTTGATCCAAAGCCTATTGAAATCACTGGAAGTCTTTAACTGACTTTGTCGTGGTTTGTGCATTGTTGGTTCCCTAAGGTATTTCACCTACTAATTGTATGCTTTTGGAGGTGAATGTCAAATAACTTTGAGAGGAGTCTTCTGCTTTGTATTTGAGGTTAAAAATATGATAAGCTGAGATTCAGTATTTATTGGTTCCCACACGACTGAAAATGTTCTTGATTTGGCTGGCAGTGATCAGTACAAACTGTTTAAAACTCTGGAGCTTTATTCCCTGTAGTCAGAGATTTTGCTTGAGGAGGAGTTTATAAAGCTTGCTTAGGCATCATGGGGTTCTTCTGGCACACATTAGAGCTACATGTTGTATTCTTGCTGTTGTACAAGTGTCGGGAAGGTCAGGGCTGTGCTGGAGACCTGAATGCAGCATAGCTTTGTTCATCAAGAATCACAGAAGGGTAAGGGTTGGAAGGGACCTCTGGAGATCATCTAGTCCAACCCCCCTGCCAGAGCAGGGTCACCTAGAGCAGGTTGCACAGGAACGCGTCCAGGCGGGTTCTGAATGTTTCCAGAGACGGAGACTCCACTACCTCTCTGGGCAGTCTGTTCCAGTGCTCTGCCACCCTCAAAGCAAAGAAGTTCCTCCTCGTGTTTAGGTGGATCTTCCTATGTTCAAGTTTGTGCCCGTTGCCTCTTGTCCTGTTGCCGGGCTCCACTGAAAAGAGCCTGGCCCCATCCTCCTGACACCCACTCTTTAGGTATTTATAAGCATTAATAAGATCCACCCCTCGGTCATCTTTTTTCCAGACTAAAAAGACCCAAATCCCTCAGCCTTTCCTCATAAGAGAGGTGTTCCAGTCCCCTAATCATCTTAGTAGCCCTATGCTGCACCCTCTCCAGCAGTTCCCTGTCCTTCTTGAGCTGGGGAGCCCAGAACTGGACACAGGACTCCAGATGGGGCCTCACCATGGCAGAGTAGAGGGGGAGGATGACCTCCCCCGACCTGCTGGCCACATGTGAATGTGAAAAGATGTGTGAATCCATGACGTGCTTTGGCAGAAGTCCCTGCTATATACATACGCTTGTTCTGGAAAATTTTCCTTGTGTTGATGTAACTTCATGGCAATGCTTGTAGAGTGTTGACATAAAGAACAACTTTCCTCAGTGGTGTAAGAGTCATTTACAGGTCCTACTATACTGTATTGGCCAAATACCCCTGCACCAATGGGCTTACTTTGTCTTCATTAAGTAATTCGAAGAATCAAGTGGATGTGTGGAGTAGACTGGTTTGGGGAAACAAGTATCTTTGAGCTGCAAGAGAGATGCCCAAGAAAATTATCCTAAGTAGAAGTTTAAGAAGTAATCTGACACAGAACTGTCCAAAAATGAATTTGTTTACCAGCTTTTCCTGCAACTGAAAAAGGTTGTCACTGTACCTATGTGACTTGTACAAGGGTAGATGCACCTTACCCTGTGTGAACAGGGGACATGAAACTGATTCTCGTTCCCCTTGGATGCTGAGGCAAACTCCAGATGTCAAGGTAGCCCCTGGGGACAGAGCTGTGCAGCTGGGGAAGAGGAGGACCTGTAACAAGAGTCACATACCCAGTATCTGAACCAGATGGATTAGTAGCTTCAAAGTCTGCTCCTGAATAATAGATAACCATGTCCAAAGAAGTGGCAGGCCAGATTTCTCTAAGTCAGCTTTACCACCAGATACTTTTTAGGCTGATGAAGTGCTTACTTAAGTGCACAGATTTATGATCATGGGCCCATATTGCAAGCAAATCCCCACCCCAACATGCATTATTAAGCTTATATATGATACTGGGTTTGTCTCTTCATAGACCAGGATCTTGGCTAGTGAGAGTGGTGTGTTAGAGGGCTCAGCACGCCCCAGGGGACGTGCCTGGGAAGGGTTGTAGATCTACAGCTCCCCAGGTGCTTTCTGTAAAGTGGTTTGCAGAGTCTCTCAAAATAGTAACTCTGGTAACTACTCTAAATCTCAAAAGCAGAACGACTCATCCTTGTGATTTGGTACTGGGACAGCAAGCACTGTTTCTAGGGCACAAGGAATTTCTGCCTCCTCTCCTGGTTAGGGCAGTTTAATTGGTATTCCTGTTGAAGGTCTTGATTAGATTATGGGCCTAGACTTTAAACTTTCTTTGTTTCTTTACAGCAGACCTGAAAATTGGTGACATAACATGTTTTATACAGAAATGAGAAATACTAACTGTGTATGTTCTGGTCAGCGCTCTATAGCTGTATATAACCTTTGCACAGGGACAACTGTAAAACACAAACCCTACAAACAACCTGATTTCAGGTGGGGTTGCCAAGACTACATCTCCTTACCACTCCATGGATGTATGTCGGTGTGCCCATTACAGTTAAAGGCACCGTTTTGAGAGATGATGACAGCGTGGCAGTTTTGAGTCAGAGAAAACAGATTCAGGTCCTCCTTCTATTTTTTGTTGTTTTTGTAATGCTGTGGTCCACAGAGTAGTGGCATTAATAATCTAGCACAGTAGTTATCAAACTTCTGGTCACCAATGCTTTACTGTGCGAGAGACACATCCTGGGCAAGTAATGACGATGCTGCAAGTGTTGAATTATGGAGGCTGCGGGGGTAACTCTCGCCACTGCATACTCCTTGCTGCTGCGTATCTGCAGGCATTCCCTTGACTCCTTCAGACCTAGAGAGAATACGCCACGCTGCTCTGCGGAGCAAACATCCACCGGATTGCACTGGTGTGAGTTATACAGCGAACAAAGGTTGTCAGGGCTCTCTGCAAGCAGCAGAAGGCAGTGAAGAGTTGTCCTGAGACACACGCTATAGGCACACTATGTCTCAGACCTGGGAGATGCTTCAGACCTGAGAGCCAGCATTTACAGAAAAGACAAAAAGACGTGTTTTAGTTCGAAATTTAGCTGGTTTTGCTATTTTTTGAGTATTGGGACAAATGGAGCATTTAAACCAGCATTGAGTGATTGCAAAATATGCTTTCCCACAGTACTCTCTGGGATTTTGCTGTATCACGCTGTCGCTGAAATATAGACAAAGCAATTACCAAAGGTAATGAATTCAAGGAGGAAAATAAGGTTGGGGTTAGTGTCACAGTGCTTATGCAATGAGCATGAGATTTCTGATTTTGCTTATGGTGATGTTGCAGAATATGAATCTCTCTTTCGAAATGGTAACGTTGGAGTGTAATCAATGATAGACCTGTGATTTTTAACAGAAAATGTAAACTGTGTCACAAATTGTGCCAACCAAAACGTTTTCTCTTTGGATTAGCAGGCAGTGTTAAGCAGGCAGTGAGTAAAATGTGATTCACACAGATTATGATGCTCAGACGGCGTTAAAGTGGAATGTGTGTCATAACTTCTGACGCTGCCTCGCTTAAATCTAATGCTTTGCTGTTTGGTAGACTGCAATAGCAATGTCTGTGTGAAGACACCTATTTCACGTTAGAGGAGTGAAACCACCACTCATAAATTGTATGACTGGCATAGTGTATGGTATGGTGTGGAGCTTTCTGCAAGGTTATTTGGACTGTTTGAGACCAGACTAGTTATACCCACCAGGTTGGGTACAGCTGGCTGCTAGTTGAGGTATGCTGACTGTGGAAGAGATGTTAGTTTCTTGCTATGGTCTTCTGACTTCATTGGTGCCTACAGGAATTGCTGCCCCTTCAGATCTACAAGCTGAGGCGATTAGATAATGGCTTCCTCGCCTGTCTCGGTTAGTAGATGCTCGTAAGCTTAACCAGAGATCTGATGATTTACAATCAGAACAGGCTGAGGCAGGAGGTCTGTCCAGCTGGGACGGAAAGAGTTGGAGAAGATGTTTCTGTGGCCTTATGTACATTGTCTGCACATCATTGGTGATAGATCTTCTTTACTCTTTGAGTGATGTTGTAACGTGGTTACCATTTTGTTCTCTGCTTTGTTGCTGATTGTTATAATACTATGAAAGTGCTGTTGTTTTGCTCTGTGCCATATATGTAAGCAACTGATCGGTGTCAGACATTGATTTCAGCTCACCCATGTTCTGACACATCGTAGAGGCTGTTCTCTGAAACGCGTTTCTTTTGGCGGCAACGTTGGCTTCGGCAGCCCCACCTTCCAGCTGCTATTTTCTGCTTCTCCATCTCTCCCTTAAATGCCCTGGTACAACTGTGTTCCATCTTCCTGGTAAAGAGGAACTCTTCCTTGTTTGAAAAAAAACAAATGAACAAAAAGGTCTTTAATACAGATTGGATAATTGATCTGATTTAGCATGAAGTTTTGCAAGGATGGTTGTGCTTGCTGGTACAACCGAGAGCGTACCCCATCCCTGGAAGTGTTGAAGGCCAGGCTGGATGGGGCTTTGAGCAGCCTGGTCTAGTGGGAGGTGTCCCTGGCCAAGGCAGGGGGTTGGAACTAGGTGATCTTTAAGGTCCTTTCCAACACAAAGCATTCTATGGCATGGGGAGGACTGGGGTAAAGCATTAGCCTGTAGGAAGGTAGCAAGGGCTCCCCTTTCAACTGCAGCTGCTGCCAAGGAAGGTGTTCAGCAACCTTAATTGGATATCTACAGCTGTTTCAGTAGGATGGATGCTCTAGCACGGCAAAAGAGTTGTCTTTTTCGGTTGCTTACACAAAGGGAAAACTGAATGCAGCCTCTGAAATCTGTTTTTAAGCTCTGTTTATTGTTGCCTGGAATGAATGCTGTCAGAGTGAGTTTCGTTTGAATATATGCAGAGATCTGTATCCGAGCCAGTCACACTGGGCCGCCTTTGTAGGCAGTGCAGACAAACAAGCACAGCTCGTCCTTTTAAAGTGGAGGCGGGCGAGGTGAATCGTGCCCTGTCCTTTCTCTTTGGAGTATATTGCATCTCATGCTGACTAGGTCAGCTCTGTACATAAGAACATCTTTATTGTGTGTGTGACACAGGGCCCTGTGTCCAAAAGCGCCATAGATGAATACTAGAAGAAAGTGAGAATATGGAGAAATAACATACATGCCTGCCCCAGCACCCTCCCAGCTGTATTTCCAGTTCAGAGATGGACTAAACAAGATGTGAACTCTGATTTAGATGTGATTTATTAACCTTTGGATTCCTCTTCTGACAATTTCTGTAGTCTCCCCATGCAATTTTTTGCATTCACAGTGTCCTTTGGTAAGAATTCCTTATTTTCGAAGACTCCTAATTCCTTATTTGAAAGTTCCTAAAATCAACTGTCGTAAACCCTCTCCTTAGTGAATGAAATGCTAATAGTTTGGCAGAAGAATCTGGGGCTATATATTTTGTTCCAGGTTATCTTAGGTAGTAATACACAAGAGCGAGTCTTCTGTTCAGAAAGGTGCATCTAACTTCAAATCGGCTGAAATGTGAGAGCCTGTACGTTCTGGTTAAGGATCCACCAAATGGACTGAAAATAGAAACTGGACTGAAAAATGCATCAGACTGGCAGTTTACATAAAATGGCACTTGCTGAGTATGGGAGCTGGGGAAGCAACAGCCACTTGGGCCCTAGGTCATGCCCAGGGCTTAATATTTGTCCAGTTTCTCCAAAAAGGTGAGCTGTGAAGCCAAGTTTGGCTGTCACCTCTGGTCAGAAAATTTGCTTTTGGACCTGTGCATGCAGGGGCAGTTGTGCATGCAGAAAGAAAATGAATGCTGAGACAATTACATTTTTCACAAAGCCTCTGTGCTTGTCTGTTTATATAGCTGTTTGGTAAAAAGTTTGCCCTAAAAAAAAAAAAAAAAGGCAAGGTAAAAAATAAAAATCAAACCCAACCCTCCAAAGCACATAGCTAAGGCACAGTATTCTTTTACATGGGAGTTTTGTAGGAGCTAGCCCATACCTTTCTATTTTATTTCCTTTCTAGTCTTTTGAATACTTCGATGTCATAACATCGTTTTTATGACAAAGTTGTGTCAGAGAACGGTGGTTGGAGTCTCTCTGCCCCTCAGCACAGTGGCAGTTGGAAAGCAACGTGGTCATTTTTCCAGTATGTAATGTGTCCAAAGACAGTTTTCAGGTCAGCCTTTCACTGAAGTCGTTGAAATAACTGAATTTCGTTGAAACAAAATAGTTGTGCATCTGTCTTGAAAATATATATATAAGTCTTCCCTGGTCACACTGATAGATAATCATTGGCACAACTGGAATATGTCAGACAAA
Organism: Dromas ardeola; assembly: GCA_013398915.1. NCBI lineage: Eukaryota > Metazoa > Chordata > Aves > Charadriiformes > Dromadidae > Dromas > Dromas ardeola. The sequence continues at coordinate 146,283 of VYZM01018840.1, read as the reverse complement.
GTGTGTCATTCCTGAATCTTACTTAGATTTTTGTCACTAATTGCAGTACGCCAACACCACTGCTGATTGCAGTGCTCTGCTGTGCTAGCTGAAAGTCCTAGAAACTACCGCAATTTAGATAGACTTTCTGATTGTACCTTTAAAAGAGGTTTGTGCTATTTTTGCTGGGGCAGCTCTTGAGGTATTGTTGCAGTTCTGTATACCAAGCAGTTGTATACCAATGCATATCAGCTGAACTGCATGCTCACTCTACGCTAATATTAGTTCTCTTTATATAATTTTTCAAAAAAGGACTTGCTTTATGTGAATGAATTGGGAAACAAACTTTTTCAGGTACTCCTAGTTCTCACGTACTCTTAAAACTGAAGTTCCTACATACTTTTAAAACTAATGTTATTTTTCAGTTTTCCTAGGCTTAGAGGAAAGTGGGCAATCCTTATTAATTTTCTCGTCTCCTCCTAATCTATTACTTGTGTGTCCAAACTATAACAGTAGTTGTTTTCATTAGACGTTTGAAGCTGAGCTTGATTGCTTTTTATTATTTTAAAGTAGCACAAGATGAGTATTTAATCTTTTTTTACTGTACATCGCAATCCTGTATACTATTAAAACCACTGTGAAAACTTAGAATTTTGTAGCGAAATAACGTTCTTGTAAAAGACTATCAAATGAAGACATTTTGTTGCCATGTAGTTTCTCACTACCTGACCTATATTAAGGGCTTGAGAAGCCATAGGATTTGGCGTAGAAAACCAAAACCAAAGAAAAATATTGGCATATATTTGTTCAGTTGTTGTAGTCTAAATATGGAGGTTCAAGGATAGGGATGTACACTACCTAGTATTTTGGAGACCCCTAGTTATTGACTCTTGAAAGAAATCCCCACGTGCAGTCTGCATGTTGGGGGTTTCTCTCTGTTAGCATTGCAGCTGGGAAAGAGAGGGTGCTTTGCCTCTCTTCACCAAGATGTCAAGGGACAGAGACAGCAAACAAGCCCCAAGAGCATTTTGTGAGCTCGATGTGCAGGGAAATGGTTTCAGGCAATAACAGATTCAATGTGACTGAAAATGTGCATTAAACATAGGAAGTGCGGCTCTGTGCTGATGGCAAAGTTTCTATCACTAGCTGGATGGCTGTGGTTAGGAAACCGTACGTGCTGGAGCAGGCTGTTGAGATGATCACGGCTGATGGCTGTGGGAGACTGGAATGAGGAGTGTGCTGCCTGCAAAGTTGGGACCTTCGCTGTACAATAGCATCCAGCAAGATGGGAATGTGTACATGCCCCAGACTAACTTCTAGTTTTACAGATGCAACTCAGTACTCATACTTACAGTTAGTAGAGCTGAAAATACTGCTGTCTAGGATCCTGAACTTGTAATTTTGTAACTAATAAAACCACAAATTTTTCCAAAAAACCTAAGTTTTTAGGACCTGTAATTGCAAAGGAAAACTTTGAAGCACTGGGTTCAAATAAACCCTGGAAGATGTTGCAGTCTTTCTCTTTTGAGCACAGAAGCTGAACACCTCACCCTGTGAAGTAAACCTAAGGATTGTACATACTTCTAAGGCCATGTATTTGGGAGCTACTGAGGGACTTGAAAGACAGTATCTACTTAGACTTTGCTTTGGCAGCTTAGCTGCCTGAAGATCTATCTGTTCCTACGTGGTAGCACCACAGCATTGGTAGCAGTCGAGTATCTAGCACCTCTCTTCTACCTCAGACTGCTTCAGGTTCTTACCAGGAGCTCTGGATTTTTCAGGGACCTGAGTGAATCTCTTCAGGCGGGTGAGTAGTAGCTTCTTGAGCAAGTGTCCCACCAACAGCACTGTTGAGCGAGTAGTGGGACTACCTTCATCTCTTCTTCCTCTGGTTGTCATTTCAAGCACGTTAGCCACTTGCCTATTCCCAGACGTAGGTCTCACTGCAGGAGGTGTTTTCAGACTCTGAATTGCTGTTGTACAGGGACCGACAGCAAAGGGTAAACACGTGTCTTTGGGAGAGAGATATTAGATACGTCTCACTGAGGTGATACCTCTTAGCTGGTTTAGATATTCTTATCTACAGGAAGGAGAGGGGTTTGAATTCCCTTCGAGCACTCTTGAATTTCTCCAGTGATTAACAAAATCCTTCTGTTTCCTATGCAGGACTATGCGTTTTACTACTGAGAGAGGTATTTTGCTTTTAAGCGTGGCTGCTGTGCAACTGTGCATATGCAGGACACACCAGCGAAGTGGTTTGGGTTTCCTGCTCTGAGGTGTGTTCAAAACTTGCAGTTATGGGATTGACAGCAGTGTAAATACTCCCCCAGTTGCTCGCTCAAAAGAGTGGTTTTGTTCAGGCTGTGTAATTAGTATCCATCTGCAAATATCTGCGGATGTGCATTTCAATTTATTTTTAGCTTGAGCTTAAAAAGTATTTTTGACTCTGGCCTGAAGGCCTATATAAAACTTAAGCTAATTGAGTGAATAAACAAGCTAGATAGCACCTCAGATACAATTTAGTATGGTTAGTCATTAGTACAACAGAGTTATTTATGACTTTATTGTTTTCTGTCTTTATAGCAAAGAAATATTTTTTTCTTTGTGCTGCTTAGAGTGGAAGTAGGTTGCTGTTCTGTCAAGCTGAGTTCACTGAGTTTCATAATGGAGTTACGAAAATTGAAGGTTTTTAAAATGTGCATGTCCTTTTGGTTTCTTGGAAACCCTGATATCCTTAGTTAATATAATGTGGATATATCTGATTCATCAAGTACAGGACCTGTGCTTGGTCTGTCTCTGTTTACAGCAATATAACCCCAAAAAATTAAAACGACATAATGAGAATCTATGCTGTTTATTCCTCGTGTCCCATCTTATGAACTTTCCCATTGATTTGAATAGCAAATTTCATCTTTGCTTTCAAAAGCATGGTTCTATATATGTTTAGAAATTGTGTACCTCGTGCAGCTTAAATGAGAAATTGCTTTTAGTAAAGGAATTGCTTTAGATATGGTGCAGCATGCCCTGGTTTTGCAGGGTGCTCTGTTCCTTTTGAGCCATGCAATTTTGTAAATGTTTACTTGTTTAGGTTTTCATGTGACATTTTCCATCAGTTCTTATCAAATGCTGATTATTCACAGGAGTCAGTATGGTGAATATTTGTGCTTAGGTAGTTGCTCATGTTTTTCTATGTGAGTTACTATTCTTCTCTATTTTAGCATTTTGATATCTCCAGGGAAGTTATAAAAAATAAAGTCTTAATTAGTTTTTTAAACTTCAGTTGTGTTAGTAAATATTTTAAAGTTATGAACAGGCTCACTTGTTGCTGATTTTATTTTTTAAAGGAAAGTTTTGTTTGATCAATTACATAGTCATTTTGACAGGTCCTTTTTAAAGTATTACAGTATACATTGTGTAACGCAGTACATCATCATCAGTCTAGTTACTAAGAATTGACCAAAATGAAGAAAATAATACCCAAAAAGTTGAGTGCTTCCAGTCTAACTGTAGACTTTCACTAGGACAATTTGTGCTTATTGTATTAGGGAATATTAGGTCCTTTGTCGGTGTGAAAGGTCAAGGGTTTCATGCTTTAAGAAGTGAAATTGTTAATGCATTTAATTCTTTGCTGTCAGTAAAGCAAATAGATTTTTTGGCATCTTTTCTCGTGATGGTTCTTTAGATGCCCCTGCTTTTATTTCCATGACTGGTACTTTTTCGGCCTTCAGTGCATCTTCAGTATAAGGTGCTCAGAGCAGGGTTATTCATGTTTCTATTGAACTGCAAGTTAGAACCTTCCTTTGTTTTTTAAAGCTACCTGAGTTCCTTATCTCATCTGTGGCAACCAGAGATGGGGCTTTAAGACAAAAATACAAATATTGTAAAATTCAGAGCTTAACAGCTGGGCTTTTACATTTAAAATAAAGGTCTTAACAACATTGTCTCATTCTCTGGAAACAGCCTACTAGGAATGAGTAAGGAAGAGCAAACCCGTGCATACCATAGTGATGTTTTACTGTGCTAACTAGGGCAGTCTCACAATTAGTTTGGAGCGAAATAACTGTGGTAAAATTACTAACCATTGCACAGTTTTTGTATTTTACAAATGTCTTATTAGCTTACATATTTGCCTAGGTGTCTGGAGCACTTGCTTCCTAACTACCTTTTTGTGTTTTTGTCATTAGTATAAGACTTCAGTAAGTCTAATTTTGCTGTCTTTGTTAATACTGCAGAAGTGTTCACTATGTACTTTGATATTTCCATTTGAAACATAATGAGAACATTTTTCTATATTTGATCCTAAACAATGGAGTTAATCGTATGGTTAAAAAGTGTCAATCCCTTGCTGACACTTAAACCGTATGAAGCTTTATTTTAGGCACGGTGGCAAAAGTTCTGGAAATGGGGATATTTTAGATTGGTATATCTACAGATTTAGTGTATAGAGAAATAGACTTTCTTGGCTTCTTCGTCCATCTTCCCTTGAGAACACAAACTATTTGAAAGAGGAGTTTGGAACCTGGTTTGCCATAAATACTAATTATATTCTTCATTTGGGCTCTTGCTTTCATAGTTGTGATAACTGTTGCTTTGTGCTTCATGGACCAGCTGACAGCAGTTATTGTAGAGGGTGATGAATGGTGTTTATTTGTGCTGTACGGTTGACCACATCTGGGGGTGAGAACACGCTGGCAGCTAATTGGCCTGGCGAATGATGAGGCTGCTACAAAAAAAGGATCTTGTGTTAGGCAGAAAAATAAGATGGCAAGGACCTGTCATCTCTTGCGCCTTACTGATGGTTTCTAGTGGAGGTGTCAAACGTTAGCTGTGGATGTGATATTGATACCTGCTCTATCACGTGCATTTCTTTCAAGGAATGCCTGAAATCAGTTTGCAGTTATTAACTCCTTGCGCCTTAATCTCATCCTTGGAGATCTGTGTCAATTACTAGTTTGTAGAGTTATGTCCATCTGTGTCTGCTCGCCTTTTTGTCCTGGCACACTCGCATGCCTGACTTTTGAACTGATCGCGTTAGTGAGCGTTAAGGACACACAGCCCTGCCTGGAAGTCAGTGTTGCATTGTTTGTCATCGAGCAATTTCCTAGAAGTGCTGCTTCTGCTCCTGGATAAGGTCTCAGACCTTCAGATTTCCGTAAGCTTGAAGGAACCAGAATCGTGAAAACTGAGGCAATCGTGATAATTCCGTGATGAGGGGACAGCAAATTTGCATTTTTATGTCTTACTATGTAGTTTAGCTCCCTCCCAAGGAAACTCCCCTTCTCCGGCAGACAGCTCTGTGCCGGTGCTGGCACCAGACTTAGCAGCGCTGAGTAGAAAAGGTTGCTTCTTCCTTACAAAGCCAGGAGTACCTTTGAGTGAGTCAGAGCAAAAGGAATAGGGGGAAAATAGCATCTTTTGGACTGATGGCAAACCGATTACTCCAAAAGGTTGCAAGGATGACATTGACAGCCCACCAATGAGATATGCTTCCGTGCTGTTCCCACGGTGGCACAGTGTTGGTGTTAGCAATAAGGAAGAATAAAATTTGTATGTCCTGCTAAATCATTGTAGTGACCATGAGGTTTTAAAACAGAGAGGGTCTGAATATTTTTTGAATATCTGTGAGTGTTCAAAGCGACTGGATCTACAGGTCCATATAACACTGCAGATTTGTGGTATTAACTAGCCGTGTGATGGAGAATAGATTTTGAGGGCTTTTGGTGCGCTTTTGCTCCCTTCTAGTTTTGAATACCAGTTTGCAACATCTCGCACAGCAAAATACACCTGCTAAGCATCGAGGTTATGCCACTGATTTCTAAGCTAGGTATAAGTATGTTCCTCGCTCCCTCCCTTGAGTCACTGTACATAACATGTCAGGACAAAATAGATTCTGTCCCAAATAAATAAACATGCAATACTATCATTTGTTTTTCATCTGTACAGTTTTTGCTTGTATCTGGATGGGTTCTCCGAAAGTTAAATTTTTAAAAATTTGCCTTTCCCTTCTACTTAGAACAACTTTATCTCTAACATTCATTTAATTTCTGAAGAGTGTGTGGATATTTTTTATTTTACCTTTTGAACGCATGTTAAAAAATAGGCAAATCGTATTTTACTGGATGAGCTAAGAAAAGGTAAATTAAATAACCCTTTAGCTTTTTTGCCTACTCTAAGTCCTTTGTGATGTTAATGAGCAGACCAGATGCCTTGCAAGCTTATTGTAAGCAATACAGAAAAGGAGAGGCGCCCTGTTCTATTATTTGGTTGATCCTCCAAAAACAGGGGAAAAAAATTTCATGCTTATGTAATCAGGAATTTGATGCTGTAAAAAGAGAAGGCAAAATAAGGTATCTCAGGAGCTCGCTATGGGATTACACTTGTTTTTAGCACTTGATGGTTAAGAGTCTTTTACTGCTGTGTCTCTGAACTCCCATAACCGATAATTTAACTGCTAACTCAATTGTGTGCGGATTTATTGCCGTGAATAATTCCTTGAAGAGCACTACCAATTTCATCTGTGTTTCTCTATTAACTGTAGTGGTTTTTACTTCCTCTGTTACTTTGTGTGTTGGCATCTAGTGATGTATGTGATAAATAAATAGCAAAATGGTGGATACATAGAAAATGGTAGAGATGACATACTTGCTAGAAAACTTTTTGGAGTACGCTTTTACATGTAGAAGGCCGTGCTCATCCTCTGTTTTGCTGCTGAACTTTGACCCTTATTTTCCTTTTGCTATAAAAATGTATAATGATCAGATTAAGATGAGATGATTTTTCTCTCTAACAGCACTATTCTATTTATAACTGTAAATCTTTTTTTTTTTCCCCCCTCCTTCCTCGCATCCATAACAGCTAGCCGATGGCGGAACCTCTTCTCCACACCTGTCTCCTTGGCTTTTCCCTATAGTCCTGTTGCAAGACTCACCCCATATACCAATGGCTTTAATAGTCCCAGCTTCTCTAAAACCTCCAGTAAAGCAATACTAACACCTGAACGGACAGGTAATGCTTATCTTTTTATTGATTTACGGTGCTTACAAAATTGCTTATTTTAATCTAATCTTGCTAGCATGTAACAGCAGTACACTGTTTGGATGTTTGTATATAGACTCTCATCTTGGAGATTTTTTTTTAAATGACTTAAGATTTGGCAATGAACTAGCAGTGTATGTTATCTTCTGTATTGCACAGCATGTTATAGGAGAGCGATGCTAGTAAACAGAGCCTATTTCTCAATAGTGATTTACCTGAGAGTATAATTGCAACTCTGTCACCTTAAACAGTCCCCAGCTTTGTCTGCCCTTTACTGCTCATTTCTACCCTACTGTGCCCCTTCCTTATGTCTACAGAAACATTTGTGCAGCCGTGTAATGAAGTTGCAGGGAGAACTTAAACCTTACAAAAAAAAATGGCCAGCAGAATCATGCCTGTTTTCAAGCTGGCGTTGTTGCTGCTACCCAAGATTTATTTGATGTTTGTCACTGATTTTCGGGGGACGCAGGAGTTTTAGGAAAAACACAAACTTTCTGTGGGCTGTAAGTTGCGAAGGGTTGCATTTTTCCTTCTTCACTCCAGGTATCAGGATTCCATTTATATCTGTGACTTCTCTTAAGGTGCAGTGGCAGTGGAGGAAATAATCTTCTGGGGAAGAGGCATTAACGTTTTATTGCTGGCGAGAGCAGGTGTAGTCTAAGGAAGTTACCATCAGCGTCACACTGATCTGTGTGCAGTTTTCTTTGTAACGCATGAAATTGGTGCAGAAAGCCCTGTGAGGGGTGTGGGCACTGTGGGTGAGGTACAGCTCCAGGGTGAGCGCCTGGTGTAGGTGTCTGAGTGTGAGCAAGATGTCTAAGCTCCCCTACTCAATGGGGTATAGTTTAGTCCCAAAATGACAGCATCTCATGCTATTTGACATACCCTCAGGTATCGTGTCTGGCTTCCCATGGCTGCTCCAAAAGGGCACAGCTGTTGCTACCTCTGCAAAAACTCAAGGACCATTGTAACTTGCAACTTTAAAAAAGCAAACACGTTTACTCCTTACAATCCTTCTAAAGCAAATTAATCCCCTGCATATCCTTTTCTGTTGGGGGTATTATTAGTTAGAGAACAGCTGAATTTAGGATGCATTTTCGGTGGCTGCTTTGAGCAGCGCTAGAGGATGCAAACACATCTGTGATACAAGCACAGCTGATGAGCCATAGTCACAGCGGTTCTCACCCTGCAGGCTGTGAGCTTCTGGTGGTCCAGAGGATATTAGAAAGTGATTCACTGTTTTATTTGAAAGATTTTTCTTTGAAGCTGGGCAACAACTAGCTCATGCAACTAATTGCAATTTAGTTTATATTGTACTATCATGCAGGGAGAAAGCAGAATCCAGAGCCGTCTCCAAAAGGTAGCTCTGTGAAGGAGGCAATGCTTTCTCTGTTGTTGCATAATGTTCAGTCATAATTGTTATAATAATTGATTTATCTGATGATTGTAAACAATTTAAAACCCAGTAAAATTTAGATAAATGGCTCTGATATGGAATCTGAGTACTGAGCAGAAGTTGGTGACACATACACGCTTGCTTTTCAGAACAGAGTAGGGAGAACCACAGTCCCGTAAGAAAGATTCAAATGCAGATGTGTTTAGACTACACTAACTAGTCTGAGCTGTTTCAGAACTGTGTTGGGTAAATTATTCATTGTCTGGGCTATGTGATGCTATTTTGGGAATGAGCAGAGGAATTCATGATTCATTACTACGCTTACTACTTCTCATGAGTATCAAAGCCTTTTGCTAATTGTTAATGGATTGCACTACACTTTGGAAAATTTTTATGTTATACAGAAAATATTTTAAGCTACTGTAACATAAAGGACAGATAGTCATGAATGAAAGATGGCCAGGCATTTTCACAGACTAAAGGATGCGTTTTCTTACATAGGTTACATTTCTAGGAGTTCCCCTTTGAGCCCACAGTCATCAATAGACAGTGAACTGAGCACCTCAGAGCTGGAGGATGATTCCATCTCCATGGGCTACAAGCTGCAGGACCTCACCGATGTTCAGATCATGGCTCGTCTACAGGAGGAGAGTAGGTGGCTTTTTTCATTTTTCAGAATTTTCAGAAGATTTCCCATAACAGTGAAAACTTCTCCAGTCTGGTCTTGGTCAAGTGGATCTTTCTTAAAAGGTGTCACCTCTTGAATGGCAGGTGGAAAAACCAACACATTGTTGAGTTCAGGTTAATGGTATGTGATCTTTCGAAACTTGATGCTTATATATTGCTGAATCCCAACTGGAAGCTCCATACCCATCGAGCACATTTAGATTGAGAAGTTTTATAATGTCTTACCATATTAATTAAAATTATTTTAGTTGTGGGGAGGGGAGATGCTAAAGCATTCTTATCATGCATATGTTTCACAAGAAAGGAAAAAAATAAGCAGCGCTCCTGGATTTTTTTGCCCGTACTTCGATTGTCAGATGAATTTTGAAATTAATTCCCCTTTAAGTCCCAAATTGGGGCATTTAAATTTAGCATTTTGGTTTGAGACTAGTGATTATGCACAAATCTGAGCCCAAAAGTTTGTTTGACATAGATCGTAGTTTGGCTTGATAGTAATTTTTGAAAATGCCTTTATTCATAAATAAAAGGCATTTGACGTAGAAGTCACTCAGACAGTTAAGTGCAGTATCTTTCTCACTTCCTGTTAGTGCCAAGTGAGACATCAAGGAGGAAATGATGAGAGGTAAAACAAGAGAAATTCAGAGATGCTTACTCAAGGAAAATGCTAAGTAATAAGTGACTAAATGAAATAGAGAAAAAATGTAAAGAAGAAATTAGATGTGCAGTCTGGCTGCAGCAACTCGAGTGAGCAGGCCAGAGCGATCACTTCTCAGCAGCCGGACTTGCTGAGCATCTGGGGGCACTTACTATGTTCAGCAGAGAAATTAGCAAGTGTGAGACTTTCCAAGATAGCCGAACTCTCGGGTGGCAAACGTGTGTGGTCACAGCTTGGAAAATTTCTGATATTATGTGAAAGTGGTAAGAATTTTGTTTCAAATGCAAATTATGACTATCAGAGACACAAAGGATTGTGTTACTTAAATGACAGATGCCCTCATCTCCTTCAGAGTGAGGTTTAAAAAAGACTTCAGGTACTTAGCTCTTTAAGGAATCAGGTAAACTGGGAAGAAAACCACTGTTTTTCTACTAATCTGTGTCAGGTGTATTGGTTGTATTTTATCCTTGGTAATAGCAGCTGGTACTGAATGTTTGAGAATGTGACAGTTGCTGTCCACTTAATCCCGTGGAAAGTGGTAGTATTATACGTGCGTGGAGGCACGCTGTCTTCACAGCCACGAATGGAAACTCCCGCTCAAGAGGGAGGGGAAAGCATATTAAGAAATTTTCATGATAGCAAAGTCATGATAGTCAAAGCTGAGGGATTTTTGTAAAAAAAACTGGGTGGTAGGATGCGTGCCTGTGTACCCTCCTTCAGTTTGAAACTGTTCCCCCTCCTCCTATCACTACACTCCCTGATAAAGAGTCCTTTCCCATCTCTCCTGTAGGCCCCCTTCAGGTACTGGAAGGCTGCTATAAGGTCTCCCCGGAGCCTTCCCTTCTCCAGGCTGAACAGCCCCAGTTTTCTCAGCCTGTCTTCATAGGAGAGGTGCTCCAGCCCTCTGATCGTCTTTGTGGCCCTCTGCTGATTAGATTAGATAGATACTAGGAAGAAGTTCTTTACTCTGAGGGTGGTGAGATACTGGCAGAGAAGTTGTGGATGCCCCATCCCTGGAAGTGTTCAAGGCCAGGCTGGATGGGGCTTTGAGCAGCCTGGTCTAGTGGGAGGTGTCCCTGCCCATGGCAGGGGGGTTGGAACTACATGATCTTTAAGGTCCCTTCCAACCCAAACCGTTCTGTGATTCTATGTAATGTTTAATAGCAATAACTTCGAAAACTAATAGACCGAGTGTTAATTCTTCTAATTAAGTGTTTAAAAGTTAAATACTTAATATTCATGTAGTCTTTCTGTTGACAGAGAAATAGGTGCCTCCTGAAGGCAATTCATCTTATGTTAAGAGAGGCATCTAAGACGTCTTACAGGTACTGCATTTTGGAGATGCCTGTATTCTTTTTTATTATTATTTTTTATTAAAAAGGGATCTTGAGGGAAATAATGCAGGCTTAGATGCCTGAAAGGTAGACACTGAAAGTTAGATCAGATGAATCCTACTTCAGATCTTCGGCCTGGTGACACTGTAAATCTAATTTTTGCTGTAAAATTATGTCTACTTACCTGCTCAGTTTTCAAGATTGAAGTGCATGTTAAGAGTTAATCACTTGGCAGCAGCTGAATCATCCTCTCCTTGGAATTTACAGGCCTTAGGCAAGATTATGCTTCAACTTCGGTGTCTGTGTCAAGGCACAGTTCAAGCGTCTCTCTCCACGCGGGGAAGAAAGTGACCTGCGGTGACCAGGAATACGATCGCTATAGTCTTGAAGACGAGGAAGAGTTTGACCACCTCCCGCCTCCACAGCCGCGGCTAACTCGCTGCTCCCCCTTCCAGAAAGGGATTCCTCACTCACAGACTTTCTCCAGTATCCGGGACTGCAGGAGGAGCCCTACCTCCCCTCACTTCCCTTCAAGTACTTATCAGCAGCCCTACTACTCTCCTCAAGCCCAAACTCCAGAGCAGCAACCAAGTAGGATTAACGGAGGTGGGTTGCATGCTTTTCTGAGAAATGGTCTTTTCTCTGCGCCAGTGCCATTTTAAAGATTGTTGTGTCAACTGAGTGAAGTGTGTTTAGTCTATGACAGATAGATCAGTCCGTGAATTGTGACAAGCAATTTAAGCCTGTGCAAATGATTGGGGTATGTTATTGTTAAGTAATTTCCTACAAAATGTAATCTGCGACCTGGTCATGAAAGTTGTTGCTTTAGTCCGTTTTGAAGTGCTGCAAGGATGACCACAAGAAGAATGGATGAAGAATGAAAAAAAAGGAAAGAAAAGCATCTTCTAGCAGGCTAATAATTGGTTAGAAGAACCCATTGGGCTTTTGAGCTTGGCCTGTGCATGTCCATCGTGGATACAGTAAATACAAAATAGGTTTGCAGATTTCCGTTCCCTTTCTTATTTCTGACTTTGCTGTTAATGCAACTATGAGTGGTGAGTGCCTACGGCAGGGGTCAACACGCTGCTCCTGTTCTAGGTCTGGTAGGGCAGACTGTTAAAGTAGCGGGAGATAATGTCACTCCCAAACTATCCTGAACCACTGCTGCTTTTTGCTCTGCTTTTGGGATGTATTCCAGAGTCCCTGGGAGATTTGTCTCTTGGTGCTTACTCAAGACTTACAGTTCCCTCCGTTGTTGCTGTTAGCTTCCTTTCATTCCTTATTATGATCACAATTTTCTTCCTCCTCCTGCATCATACTTTCCTATTCCTTCAGTCTTTTCGCCAAGCGAATTCAAAACAGTCAGTTTTCTGTCAAGAGTCTTGTTTGTAACGTTACAGGTTACAGCTCATCCTTGGGCAAGAAAAGAAATGTGTTCTTCAAAACAGTTGCTATTTATAGAGCGCTACAGGTATGCATGTTGCTCTCCTGACAAATAAGACATGTCAGGTTGGTGCCAAAAGCACTTGCATTCAAAGTAAGACATGGCGTGGAAGTGTAATCGACACGTGGCAGTATATAAAGAAGGCTGAGGTTAACAGAGGGTAAAGCCACATGGGTGTTTGTTGGTACAGCATATTTCAATGTTATTTTTCTTGCTGGTGAGGTACAAGAGTGGGACAGCACTGACGAGCTTGCAGGAATGTTGGGGAGATAAAGGGAAGGTTATGGGGCATTTTTGATTCGGGAATAAGGGCAGGATGTGGTGCTGCCATCTTTTTATATGGTCCCCAAATGCTTTTTCAGTTGTTTTTTCGTGTTCTGTGTCAGTGGAATTTAAGCATTGGATTACCACATGGAAATCTCAGAAACTACTTACAGGACACTAAAAATACTAGACTGCTAGTTTATTAACTAGTAAGTGTATAAATGTAAAAGGCCACCAATTTTACCACCAGGTTGCCTTTTTTCTCAAGAACTTTGTGTTGGATAATCTGTTTGGTGTTTGCTCAGAAGATGGACACACACGACTTCAGTTACCTAGTTGCTGGGGTGGCAGACAGTCCTGTAATAGCCAGTACCACTGTCTTTAGAGGGGAATTATCTCTTCACCTTCTGCACCTTCAGCCTCTGACTCATGCAGCCCTGATCCACATAAGTAGCAAGTACTGATGGTGAGAAGTGTTTTACTTTGGCTGTGTTTTGTTGGCAGACAAGAAGCCAAGTTTTTGCTGTATTGAGTGTGTCTTGAGTAGTATTACGACAACATCTCATCAGCACTTCTCATCATCTTGGCAAGAATTTCATTGTCTTTCAGGAACTCTTACACATTGAAATGGATGTAGCCTGCAAAATAAGAATTTGTCTGAAGCTCAATGTGATGGACAGTGTGTTTCCACACTGTTACAGTTTACCAAGGCAAATGAGAAAGAGGGGTGTGATAGATGGAGGGGCTAAACTGTTTAGTTACTGCGTTTAATACATGTGGAAAGCATCATCCATAATTAATCAAAGTTGCGTATACCGCATGCTGTGCTGCTTTCGGTGGTTCCAACAGTCTTCCCAAATCTCTCTTCCCCCAAAAAGATGATTTGTGTTCATGTATGTGCAGTCAGCAGTCTGGCCACTGGTTCGTCTGATCATTCACAGAGCGCTCCATAGAAGAAGAGTAAGTGGCAGGTAAATGTTGAATTTTGGCACTCAATTGGGGTGGAAAAAACAGTGTTTAGCTTTGACACAGTGTCTCCCCAAGACTTCTCTATGTGTTTAGCTCAAGTACAATTTTTTGCCTTTAGGAACAAATGGTATCATGGGTGATGTCCTACCTGCTTTCAGTGAAGTTTGGTATGGCATGCTAGTTGAGGTACTTATTCTAACTTTAACTACCTGTACAAATATGCTGAAGGTGTGATAAACTTGGAAAACTTTAATAATTCTTTTAAGAGTATAATATTGGTCACCTGATGAGGAGGGCGTACGTTTAGATGCTGAGATGTAGGTGCCTACATGCGTATGAAAGGCCCAATTCAGCTGCCCACATATAAGGATTTAGTGCTGTATGAGGTACTCAGATGTGTACCCTGCTTGGCTTCACCATCGCCATGTGTCAGTGCGGTTTAGATGCCTTAGAAAACCCAGAGTCTCCCAAATGGCATGAGGTACCTATACGTAGGCACTGAGTTATGCACTAGGTGCCCAGTCTCTCTACAGCCAATTGTTTTCTTGTTCTCCATCCACAGGATTGCATTTTAGGCGTCAGAGAGATTATTTGGTGCTTCTGATGCCATAGTGATATTCTGAATGTGCTTGGGGTGAGAATACTCTCACAGATTTTTCCAGCTGTGTTTGAGGCCATGATTTTGAACTCACACATTGTTCTTGCCAGCGTATTTTAGCAAAGTGCTGCCCCTTGGTGTAGTTTTGACACTCTCCATGTATTTTTAAAGTACCTTACCATCTAGCCCTCATCCCACCAGTCCCCAAAAGCTTGCTGTATCAAAAGGCTCCTGCTAAATGCTAGCATAGAGTGGCAGATGTAGGCAAATATATATGGTAAGATGTGTGTAATGTGTATTTGAGGCCACCTGTAGCGCAAGGCTGCGGGCATGCTTCTTGTTACCTCTCAAACAACGTCTTGCAGCCATCACCAGTAGAGTGAGTGTGTGTGTGTGTTATTGTTGCTTTCACATAAGTTTTATTTCCAGTTCTGCCAAGAATTTACTAATAGAAAAGCTTTGCATGAAATCTGCTTTTTTTCTTATTCTTTCCTTCTTTATTCTTACATGCTCTCCCTAAATCAGCTGAATTGTCTGTAACGATGAGTTACATCAGAAAAATTCCATCTCTGAACTTTTTAAGGCATTCTGGTTTTCAGGGATTTTGTAATCAGTGGGTCAGAATAGATGATTTAAAGAAGATCTGAGAAAGACAGGAGGTGAATAGCTTTTGAGTATCTGTTGCAGTTAGCTAAAGTGAGTGTGTCTAGTATGTCTCATAAATTAACAAAGCTTTTAATGTGTTGACAGTGGGAAGATTTATGTTTATACTCTCTCCTGTTCCTCTAATTTGAAGAAGTTTTAATGGGAAAAAACTTAAAATATTGCCAACTCTATTAATACCATAAATAATTCATATTTGTAATTTTCATATGAGAAATATCACCAAATTTAAGAAAACCAAGCTGTTTTCTGATTCATGTTGCTCATATTGTAGAAATCGGCTTTTTTTAAATGTGATACACAAGTAACTGCTCTCATTTTAACTTTTAAAATATATTTTTTATTTCTGTTTGGTTGCTTTTATTCTTTTTTAATACATGATGTTTTATCCCCTTTATTAGCTCTGATTTTCTGAAACCAGAAGTAACAGAACCATAGTACCATGGAAACATCCAGAGCAGTCAAAATCCAGGATAGACAAGATACTGAAAATAGGATTGGTCTGTTCAGGCCCACTTTTCAGGTCTTGAGATAAGCTTACTCATAAACTTTTATCCTGGCACCCCTTATTTCATGTACATCTTAAAGTGTCCAGGTTTATAATACCTGAAAATAGGAAACTTTGTAGTTTGGACAGATTATTCCAACTAAAGAAGGATTTTATTATAATGCAGTAAGAAGGGGCAGGTGAAAAATACATCCTTCATTGAGTAGCAGTGCATGCAATCTGGTTAATTTTAATATATATTTTCCATTACATTTTCATGTTGATTTTTAAGTTTTTAGCTTGGTTGATACCTTCATAAACAGGTCACAGATACCATTCACTTGAATAATTTTGCTTTTTTTCCCAGAAGTTGCTAGTTATGAGTTCCTTTATTGCATACGCTTCTGGGAAATCTCAGGAAAAGTATTATGAACCTCATTGGCTGTTGCAACATCCTTGTCTCATTCTAAAAGCTGCAAATGTGTGTGTGTGGGGCTTGGGGGGTGTGGGTGGGTGTTTGGTTGGGTTTTTTTTAAGCAAATTCCAGGCAGATACAGAAGAACAGAATATTCAAGGGCAGTAGGTTGATATTTAGATACTAGTTCAGTATAGACTTAACATCGATTTGTGTGTTTGGAGAGGTGGGACAAGGTCTGTTCTTACTGATTTACAGGGTGTTTTTCTGCTCACAACCTCTCTTGCTCAGTAAGGAAGAGGGAATTAACTGTAGGAAATTGTTGCAGACTTCATTAAAGAAAAGGAGGAAAAAAATGTTATTTTGTCACCTTTGAAGTTGTATTATGAATAGCGAGCAGTGGGGAGAAGTCATGGAAGGATAGTGGAAAAATCCTTAACTTGCTGTAACTATCTGTGGCGGGAGACGTATGCCTGTGAAGCCGGAGCGAGATGAAGTAATAATTTTGAATAAAATGGAAGTGTTCAACATTAGCAAAATGTAGGTATTGACAATCATGAAGAAAGGTGTCTCCTGCTTAACTGAAAGACTTGGGTTTAGTTCTTAATCTGTATTTGAGTTTTTACACACTGATGGCTGTGTTGTATCAAATTCCGATTCCACAGACCTTTAAGTAGACTCTCGTATATTTGGGATGTCATAAATGTTATAACCATAACAAACGCAATGCAAATTCTGAACTGAGGTCTTCAAAGGTGAGGAAAATAAATTAATCCCTTAAAGTGAAGTTGTAATTGAGTCTACAAATTGTTAAGAATTTCAGAACAAACTCTGAATATCTACATAATTTAGAAGGTAATATTTAAAATAGAAGAGCACAGGTATTCTTTTCCTTATGGTTCTTCCCCATCTTATTTGTACATATAATGCAGATAAGGCAGAGTTCAACTTGCAGGGTTTGTGTGAAGGATTTAAATATATGTAAGAAACTGCTAAATGGTGATACAGATTTCTCTGAGACACTAATAAATAAGATTCATTGTATCACATTCCTTAATGATAGTGCACTTTTGATGAGGCATGAAAGTCCTTTCGTCCAAATCAAACATTGACATCACTTGCAGAGAATAACAATGAATGAATAAATGTGTTCTAAGACACTTCTCTGTAGAGTCAACATCAGCCCTCCTTGCAAGCAGAACCTCACTGGATGAAGCATTTTGGCAGACAGAAGATGATATTTGTCAAGAACCGCTACAGAACTCCCAGTCTGGCAGCCCACCAAAAGCGTACCTCTTCTGGGGCAGCTTTGCTGCAAGGGCAAGGTCTCTTTGCGTGCTACGTGGACATTAATCTTCGGCTGGTGATAGTATTAGGTCAGGGAAGGAAAAAAAAATAAACGAGAAGTGGCGGAACGGGGGCGGCCACCAGCAGCACTGGGACCAGAAGACAGAAGGCAGGTGCTGCCTGTTTTGGTGTCCTGCCAGAAAGAAGCTGGGCCACCGATCTCAGGCTGACTTCAGAGAAGAAACGGCATCAAGGGAAGAACTTCCTGGAAAAAATTAGAACTGAAGCAGCTGGGTAAGAGGCAAACTTCTGTCTTTACTGTAATTTTGTGGACTGTTTGACAAAATAAGGGGCACTTCTGCCTGTTTTTTGACCTGTTTCTCACCAGTAGTGAATATGATCTGTGCTGTGGGGTGGTCTTTTCATGCACATTTTCAGTTGAGGGCAGAGGACCCTGTATTTCACATTTTTTCCTGTGCTGTAGGCAACAGGCAATGCAGGATGGATACCACATAAGGGAGAAAGTGTAAACATGCAGTAAGTGATTTTGGGTGTATCATTCTACTGCAGATAAGTGAAACAAGGGCAACATGTGCCACCTAAAGAACACTCATGAAGTGACAAGCACATGTGTATATGGATGCACTATTCTGAAAAGGTGGTAATACCCAGGAACTGATTATTAACTCCGTTGCATGACCTGTTCTTGCATTTTCTTCACGCTTTCAAATATCTCAATAGTACAATGTCTGTAGGTCATGCAATTACATCTCAAAGAAGCCTGGGAAAGGCGAAGGTACATCTGTGATGCTTTATATGGCTGCATCCTACTTAAATCTCATATTTGTTTTGGCCTAGATTATAGTTGAGATTCATTAGTGGGTCACAGTAACTATGGATGCTGTAGAAGGTGCAGGTCCTTTGGAGTTCCTCACTGGTGTTAATATCGACATCTTCCAACAGAACAAACTGCAAACAACTGATGATTTATTTTTTTTTAGGCCTGCCACTGAACCAGATCAGTGCAGAAGAGGTATCAGAAGCTGTAGCAAATTTCAGCATTCATCATAAACAGAACTATTTGGGCAAATTACTTCTCACCTGAGAATACATCTCAGCTCTGCTCCTTCACTCCTCCTCTCTGTTAATTTTCTCATCAATCTTAGGAGAGCAAAGAGCTCTTGAAAGGGAAGGTTTGCTACTAGCAGCTTGGAAAAATATTTTTGTTTTCTTCTCGTATTTCCAGCAAGTTCGTATCTAGTCACGTCTCAGTGGCCTGAAATAATATTAAAGTCACCTAACTCCCACCTTCTGCATCCATGTATCAAGAGCCACTATTTCATTTATGAACAAAAGGTCTGTAAGACTCCTTCCACTATTCTTAGGAGGGGAACAGGTGACAGAACAAACTTCAAGAAAGAGATGAAAGAGAATGCATCATCCGAGGAGATGAAAGCTGCAAAATGCCATCAAGACAAACGTTTCTGGGTTTTCCCCAAACACAAAACTGACCTGCTATTTTCATTGCTTTTCAGGGCCATTTATCTCAGCAGACACAAGGACCCATCAAAGAAGTAACGCAGATGCTCGGTGGATGAGAATTTGCAGGTGCAGCAGGAATCTGCTGCCTGAGGACTGCGTCAGGATTCATTATCAGCAGCAGAACAGACTGCTGGAAGCAGAAGGGGCTAATGAACAGGAGGCAAAAGATGTGGCCACCCACAACATGGAGGAAATCCAAGCTACTTCTTTACCTATTTTCCCTGCTGTTGTAACTGCATCCCCTGAACAATTCAAGGCGCAGATCATGCCTGTGGTGACTGATGCAGTCCCTGAGTGGAAGAGCATGTAGAGTCCAAGGAATTCTGCTTATACAACGTGACATATAGATAGTATTAGAAAAGCTAGTTTATGCAGTACCATCTTCCCTACCACCATCCTGCTGCTCAGACCCTTTTTTTGCCAAGTGCTGTATTGTTGACCTAGGAGTTCAGGACCTAGGATTTTAAAGGGTAGGCTAGGGCTTGAAAATTATCAGTAGCTACAGACATCCCATATTCATGAATTTTCTGCCACTCTGGGCCAAGGATTGCATCATAGGAAGGCAGTTCCCTTTACAGTTTGAAAAATCATGAGTATTTCAGAAATAGGGACATACGGTAGCTGTATGGATGCCACTGTTTGCATCCCTGTGACAGTTTTGGAAGCCTGATAACTGTTTTATCATTGTTATATCAGTAATATTAATACTTACCACCTGCCTGAACCACAGTGGTAATTCCTTCGCTAATGTTCATTGCGGTACCACTGACAGTTTCAGCCCGCTGGTGTTAGTGATGAGTCACTGAAGCACAACTCCTCTAACTCTTTGATGAATGAAGGATTACCCTTAAACTGGTTCTTTATTAGGGTTTGGCTGTACTCTAGTTTCCGGGAACTTGCAATTCGTTTTCCTACTCTGAACCTCCTCCCTATCTTACCTCCCGTACTTACTGTTTGATTTAAAAAATATGAAAGTGTAGTGTATGTAATTCACTGGAATATTTAAACTGTTTCCTAGACAGCAATGGTTTTCTATGTCAGACCACGTATGGTAACAAAGTCAGCCTTAGTTGAGATGGAAGAGAAGAAGGTCTCATCATTGCAGGACTAATGTTCACGAGATAGTGTCAAGGGCAGATAGGCACTGGTAACTGGGAGTCGGGACATAGGGATTTTGGAAATGCTGGACCTTTGAAGTACAAGGATGTTTTTTACTATTTGCAGGATTCTGTACCAGTTCTTATCATGAGGACCAGTCATAAAAACCAGCTGGAGTTCTAGCCTTGCTGTGACTCGGTTCGCTGGAGTTACATAGGCATCACATGTATTGGAGTTACTGTTAGTGACTACTAATACCTTGTATAGATAGAACTGTACTGTCACTTCTTATTACTTGTCACTTGTTAGCAGCTTTAAGGATTAGAGGAGCCCATGATGGTGCTGATTAGGTTATATATTTATGTGGACTGATAGACAGAGATTCCTAAGTCAATGCGTTGTTTCTGTGGACTGAACCTGCCCTGTGTGAGCTAGGAGGTCGACCCAAAAAGCTGTGTGTGATGTGTCATTCCTGTGCATAAATCCAAAGCGTCAATATTGAAATGTCCTGCTTGCCGTTGGAGGGAGCAGTCATAGATGCCTGTTAGAAGACAAGCATACCCCTGCTTTCGGTTGTAGCGTAAGAGCTGGAGGCAGACATCTGCCAGGCGCTGGAACCCATGGCAGGGGCAGGAGCTGGTGGCCTGCACACTGACGGCAGTACCAGGAGAAAGAAACATAGCCACTTCAGCAGGGCACAGCACTTGTGCTCCTGAAGCTGGACAAGAGGCCCGCGTTAGTGGTGTTGTCAATGACAATTTAACGGATGACCCGTTGTTTCCCATAGCGGTGCTTTACTGAAGTCTGTCACGTCACGGGAGGCAATTCAGAGCAGGTCATTCAGTGTGTGCTTTTCTGCCCCGCCGGTCTCTTCTGATCATACAGAACTGAGTCATCTCCCATTGACCCTGTGACAGAAGAGACCAAAAGAGCTTCACTTTACATTACCTAATGCTGTTGTGGTTGGGAAATCTTCTTGAGATGTCAGACTTGGTCTCGGATTCTCTCTCCAAGTCAACTAGTGTGAGTGGGGTTGCATCTACTGACCTCTTAGACACTTGCCTTAGCTGTTGAACCTTCCCCAAAAACCACTGGGGCATTTGCAGCTTTCTTTTTATGAAAGGCCTGTTCTGAAAAGGCCCACCAAATCAGGCACCACAAGTGGGTTCGGAGGGAGAACCACCAGATGTGAAAATCCTGATGTCAACCCAGGGCTCCAAGCAACTGAACAGCATCAAATCTTAGCAGGTTTTGCTCATGGCCACCTGCAGAAACCTAACATGCTAATAAGGTTCGGTACTGAATGGAATTTTTTAGCATCTCATTGCTGGCCTGAAAGCAAGACTTTAGTCACTTAGGATGGATTCATCTCACCTGTCTTTAGACATCGACAGCATAGATACCTGTGTCTGTTTTTGTCACTGCAGCCTTGCTTTGTGTTCACAGCAAAGAAACAGGCGCATTTAGGGCATGATTCATCTGACCTACTTTACGCTTTTAAGTGAAACTCATCCTTATTATGACATTTTAGTGTTTAAATCCTTGTGATTCTGCAAATGTACTGCCTATTGGTGTCTTTAAAATTATTTGTGAATAGTCATGCTGTTACGATAGTCAGAAGGGTTCAATTAGTAGGCTGTCAATAACATACTCATATTCTTCCTGCAGAGCAAAACCTTTCTTTATGTTGAAGTAATTTGTTTCCATTTTGATTTTCTACAGGAATTACTCAGAGACTGCTTGTGTTTGTTGGAAACTCTGACATGACTGTTGTCTTCTTTTGCTTCAGATAAACTTCGAAGAAGCATGCCTAACCTCGCTCGGATGCCAAGTACCCCTACCATTAACAGTAACACTGCTTTTGCTAGTTCTCCAGTCACTGTGAGGAACAGTCAGAGCTTTGACTCCAGTTTGCATGGAGCGAGTAATGGGATTTCAAGGATGCAGTCGTGTAGTAAGTACCTGTGTTCTTTGGCCGCGTGCAAGGAATTCATAGAGTGGTAAAATACATGTTCCTGTCACTGATCCTCTGCTTTATGAAGAATTAAAAGCAGACTGTGTTGCTTTTGCACCAGATTTTAATATAGCTCAGAATTTTCTAAGTTTCTATTTTGGAAAGCAAATCTTGTTATGCACTATTGAGGGTTTCACCACCTCCCTTTTTTTTTTTTTTTTTTCCCCCCATTCATTTTGTGCCAATAATTAGTAGTAGTAGTATTGTAGAGGGACCAATAATGCAATTAATTCATATAAGCTTACATTTTACTTTTGATACTAGAATTGAAAACTGCTTTTCTTGGTAATTTATACAATGCTGGTTTTACAGTACACTGTATAAATACTATCCTAAAATACGTGACTTCTCTCCTACTGAAATTGAGCCACTTTATTCTGAGCAGATGTGGTCGACAGAGGGTTATATCCTCAAGTATAATATACTTGTTGGGTGGGGAATTAAAATGACGTGGAGACTTCTTGATGGGGGGATGAAGGGAGAATTGATCTAGTGGAAGTTGAATTATTAACATAGAATCTGAACAAGATCAATCAAGATGCAAACCCATCTTTTCTAGCACAGTGGTTGAAGTACTCCGAGAGAAAATGGAAAAAGTGGATTTCGTTGGACACAGGCACGAGAAAGGATTTAACTTACGCCTCCCATGTCCTGTGAGGTTTTGGAGGCAGAAGTTGGCAAAACCTTTTCCTTTGGGTGTTTTCTTTCAAATTTGAGCAGAATTTACAAACATCTTTGAAACTATTAAATTGCATCTTTTCTGGAAAATATACTTGACTGCTGGATTTATTTTGTTTTATTGTTTAATAATAGGAGAATATAAAATAGGTTTGGGTAGGAGAATGGAAGTAGTTGTTCAGGTTCTCACTTGAATGTGCATGGTGGTGCATTGAGAGTTTGATTTTATTTACTATTTTAGAAATACATATTTCTCTGTATATTTATGTATGTGTATATACGTGTATAAAATGTGATTTTTCTGAAATAGTTTTTTGAAAAACATTTCTAATTAAAGTGGCTGTGCTGGGTTACTTAAGGAGCTGTGTTACGATAAGAGTTCCATAGCAATATATTGCCAGTGTTGCTTAATTCAGTCACACATCTGTATTTTCTCCTGTGTCTTTAAATGATCTTAAGATGCCCTTTTTTAAAGACTTGGAAAAGGATTGACCTGTACGCAGTATGTTAGTTTATGGGCTTCAGGCTTTTGACAGTTTGCTTTTGATATGTGGACTCTGAAACAGATGCATGTCTGATGTACACCAGAGGGCAGGATTGGGTAAAAAATCTATATATAAAGCTTCTGGAACCCGTAGCATTGATTTAAAATGATAGTTTACATAACATCAGCCTTTGAATGTGCTGCTGTATTCAAGACCTTTTTATAGCCTTTTTATTGCTTTCATACATAAAGCTTAGACTTCTGTGATGTTTTATAATGCTTTAATGCAATGTTCCTTAAACAAGATGTGGTTATTGCAAGCAACCTTAGAAAAATCTAAATGATCTAACAGCAATTAATTTATACCTTCATTAATTTCTCCTCTTTAAAACTCTAATTGCATAGGTAGAATTATAGTGCTTGTAATGGCTAATGAAAACCTCTTTTGAGGGGAGAAAAAAAGGATGATATGGGGTGGAATTTTTGTTCAGGATGGGGATGGAACAGAGTATTTTAGGTTAGTGCAGAGTTACTGGATACAGTATTGGATCCAAGGGTTTCTTTCATCAGTTTATAATTAGCAAGTAAATTGTATAATGATGTGTTTATCCCTATTCAGATCTACCTAAACATGAGCATTGATTGCTACCTGGCCTCATCTGTTGCATACTGACCTTATCACTTCCTTTTCTACCACTCTTTACAGTTCCATCACCAGGACAGCTTCAACACAGAGTTCACAGTGTGGGACAATTTCCAGTGTCTGCCAGACAGCCTCTCAAAGCTACTGCCTACGTAAGCCCAACCGTACAAGGTGGTGGTAGTAGTAGTAGCAGCAGCAGCAGCAGCAGCAGTATTCCAGTGTCCAACAATTCCCAGTTTTATTCTAACACTGGGATCCCAATGCCAAACAAGACTGCCAGTCAAGGGGTTGTAGGGCGCAGTGCTCTTCCAAGACCATCGCTGGCCATCAATGGGAGCAGCATACCCAGAAGTAAAATCGCACAGCCAGTTCGAAGGTAAGAGTTAAACAGGCCTCCTTCCCTACGTGGATGGCTTTGGGTTAGATTGTGAGTTTGTTCTTGTTTTCTCCTGAACATGAAGCTGGGCTATAAAGCAGAAGAGCTTCTAGCTCCCAGTGCTGAATCACTGAATGGGTAAAGATTTATTTCCAGAAACAGTGATGCACAATGCTTGCTGGTAGTTCCTAGTAAACTGTGATAATTGATAGAATGTTATCACATATAAGTAAGAATAGATTCCTGCCCATCAATAAGAAATCAAAACAAATGGAAACCTCCTCTCATTAACTTACGTGGCTTGCGTTCTTCCAGGCTTGTGTCAGCTGCTATTTCAGTGTCACAGGATGGGCAAATCTTGGAGTACTCAAATAGGAAGAGTTGCATCCCTATTGTAAATAGCAGTAGACTGTAAAAAAGCAACTTGTGACATTATGGCATTGTGAGGGAGGAAATATCCTGGATATTTCTGCTGGTTGAACCAGCATCTTTTAAATTTCACCTGGGAGACAATAGGCAAACAGGGAATCCTGACGTATCACATACTTGCAATGAGCTATGCTAAGCAAATGCATTTTTGCTTTTTTCCAAGAGAATTTCATCTCCAAATGATTATTTTATTTTTTTTTTTTTAGCGCAAGCAATAAAAAAATCTTGAGAAAAGAGACTGTGTTTTAATCACCTTGTCACAGCTGGGAGTTAAACTCTTAGCGGTATGTTAATATCATATCACCATTAATAGGTGATGAAGTTTCTCAAAGAGCAAATTCTATTAACTTGTGTCAACTCTTCCAACTATTTCTTCCTATCGCATGCATCCCTCCTCTTGTGTGAGGGCCTGCTATGTGACCACCTGGTTTTCTGTTGGATGAACCGTTTAGCTGTCACCGTTTTTATCCTTTTCACTAGATACTGGCTAAATCCAGAATAAGTTCAGTTGCTCGCATTCTCTTTGGTTGAGTTACTTGGGGATTACACCAACGTGACTGACAACAGATTTTGACCAACTGTGGCGAAACTTTGATAAAGAGCCGTCAGGTTTCTTCTTTGATGAAGACTGTACCATGAGTTTTCTATTACAACCTCCTTTGCTCTCTGCTGGAACTCTCTCTGTTAGAGTTCTTTATCATAGAGGGTTTTTTTCTTTTTTTCATTTTCCTTTCCTCCACTTCATGTTCTTCTGCAGAGCTCTTAAATCTTTCATAGCAACATGTGAAAAAGAGACTTTCTGGGCCATGAAGACCAGTCCCTTGCTATTTTGTAATTTTTCATACAATAGACAATATTAAAGAAAAACAAAATTAAGAGGTTTCAGTGAAGGGTGAGACACTGTACTCTCAGTAACAAAGCCATTTGTAGTCCAGAAAGTCTGGGCTCCTGTCGTCTTACATTCAGATGCACCTTAGCAGCAGCGTATGTTGCCATAGAGCCAGACCAATGATCCTTGAAGATGGAGAGTCTTTGCACTGTGGGAATGACAAGTTTATAGGACTCTAAAAGCACAGGCAGAATGGAGCTCAGCCTACAGTCCTTTAAGACCCTCGTTTCATTTTATGTGGAAAGTAAGGGCAGTTTCAGTTCGTATGGAATTTTCTTTGAAGGAATTCAGCCATCAGAGGCAGATTTTCTCACTGTTGATTTTTGTCACTGTGGTCATTTCTAAGTAATGGTATTTCTCATTATCAGTTTGGGAGTCTAGCTTCTTTCAGTATACTGAAAATTAAACAGTGTTTTTAGTCATGAGTTGATTAAAAGTAGAACAGGTCTTTTGTTTTTTAAATAAATCACATGTTCAGAGAGAAGTACACACTCAGAGCAAAGTTATGTCTTCATACCTATGGCCAGACTGTGAGGTAGCTAAGTTATTGGCGTTTTAGATACTTAAAATACACTGTTAGACACTTTATGTAGAGTGTGCATTAGGAAACGTCAGTATTTACTGCATAGGATCAAATACAGGATGAAGGAGTGTTTTTAATAATTTGTAAAATAAAATTATAATAGCCCAGATAACCAGCTTGGCTAAATATTAACTGCTTTTCTCCTTGCCATTAGAGATTCATGCATCCAAAAGCAGTGTAAAGAAATTTTAATAGTATAGTCCATCTCTAATTAGCCTTACAAGTGAGCACTGGGTTTTTTTTGTTCCTGTTGGATAGATCAACACAACCCCCAACCCTTTCCAACTCCATGCTCCAGGCTTCTAGTAGACCTACCTTCTCACCTCCCATCCGCTATCTGCCAGTCCTCCACTTTCTATCCTTACCCCGGATCACGGTGTGAAGGGCAGCAGGGGCAGCTTCCCGTAGGGCAAGGTGAGCCAGGAGCTGAGTGGGACAGCCAGGTTGCCCCACAGCACCCAACCAAGAGCAGCGCTGGTGGTGACCAGGGTCAGCCAACAGTCCCCATCTCCAGAGAAGTCCACAGTGATGAGGCAGGTCCCAGCTAAAGCCAGGAAGTCAGTCAGCAGGTCAGGGTCTGGATCATACCAGGTACCAACGGCAAGGTAAGCAGAGCTCCGAAGCCATGGTGAGAGGGTTGCTTATTCCTGCTGCCTCGCACTGGACCAGGTCACTGCGATCCAGATGATGATGGGACAGTAAAAAGGGACTACAGACCCTCCAAAACTATCTCAAACCACATGGCATCATACTGACAGCTTGTGCTTGTTTGAAACTGTTTACAATGCTGGTGCGTTTTCCCGTTTGCTGCCCTGCATTAAAGAGTCAGCTCTGGACACATAGCAGGATTCTTACAGTTATTTTCAGCTTAAGTTAATTATTTTTTACTTTTGCCCTCCCCATTTTCTCTTGAAGGTTGTTAAACATACTTTCCTCTTTTTCTGTCTGGAAAAAAAGAAATGAAAGCAGCAGTTGCAGAAAACATCAGAGGCAGGTTGTGTTTTATGACTCAAGTAACTGGATTTATAACCAAGATAAGCGATCCTGCAACAAAGTGGAGCTGCACAAAAGCAGCTTGGCTGAACCTACGTTTAACCAGATTTTTTTACTTAAGTGCAATGTTTTTGCCACTAAACAAAAACAATTGTAGCATAGAGGCGAGAAGCTGCTCTGGTGACTGCTTTTAACTTACTGCCTCTGCCTGCCTTACGACATACCTTTGCCATTTTTCAGCCAAGGGCATTTCAAAGGGAGAGCAGGCATCAGTAACTCACAGAAAAAGCAGAAAACTGAGAACAAGGCTTGAGACCTGACTTTTTAAGAAGCAGTTTCACAGAATTGAGGCACTATTTTCAGCAAATTACGGTCTAACTAAAATGTGGTTGTGGCAAATAAGAGATAGCTTTCCTCGTCCCCACTGAGCTGGTGCTCAGACATCAAGTGAGATGGTTGTTTTTCCTTTTTGTTCTCTTCTTTGAAACAGTTGCCTCAGTAGTACCTGGAAGGTTTGGAAGGTGGTCAGGGTGAGGCACTGGAACAGGTTGCCCAGGGAAGTTGTGGATGCCCCATCCCTGGAAGTGTTCAGGGCCAGGCTGGATGGGGCTTTGAGCAGCCTGGTCTAGTGGGAGGTGTCCCTGCCCATGGCAGGGGGTTTGGAACTAGGTGATCTTTAAGGTCCCTTTCAACACAAACCATTCTATGACTCTATGGTCAACAACCATTTTATAGTAAGTCCTTATTGATTAGTGAGAGATGCAGCCTGGGTGTGAGGGTGGGAGCCCTGAGGATGGTGAGTTCCCTGCAGGAGTGATGGTGCTGCGACTGGTGGCTCTGGGACTTCGGCTGTGGGATGGAAGAACGTCATCATGTGTCTCGATAAGAGGGGTCTGGAGCAGAATTTGGTAGAATTCTTAACTGATAAGATGCCAAAATTTTTTATTGTTAGTGCATAGCATTTTTATAAAGTGCTGGTTTTTTGATGGGGGTGCTGAGCACAACAGCTTTTTGGAGAATATTTCCCATTAGATCTCAGCTGTCCGTATATTGGAATATGTCCATAGTGACAAAAATAGGTTTTTATTGCCTTTAACCCTCAAGAACAAGATCTTCCCATTTAGAGGGGTCTCATGCGTCATAAGAATTATTTACCAAATTCCTTTTTGCCAACCTTTTATCCTGTTAAGACCAGTAACAATAATGGGGTCTCACTGAAAGTGACCTTAATTTCACCTTGGGTCTTTACATTTGCATTAGCATGAAGTCAAAAATATACCAGAGTGATGTCTCCAAAGTCAGTGTTGGTGCAGAAGTAAATGATTGTATGTTACCTTGATCTTTCACATGAAATATGACTTCCTTTGTGTTTTTTTGTCATTCGTTTCGTACAGTTTTCTTCAGCCTCCAAAGCCACTTTCGTCGCTCAGCACAATGCGGGATGGGAACTGGAGAGATGGTTGCTATTGATGAAGGATGCCCATCAACAGTGGAAAATAAATAATGCGGATTTCATTACCCAGCTGGCTGGGTAACAATGATTCGGGAAAGGAGGGTCATACAGTATTATTTCCCCCAGGATTTTGCTATGTAACCATCCATAATGCAATGTCATTTTTAAAAAATGAACATCTTCTCAAATACTAAATATTGCACTTAATCAGTTACCTGAACAGCTGCGTTGTTATCAGACTAACAATGGCAGTGTTGGCATTTGGAGCTGAAGAAAGTATTATATATGTGCAAAGTACCAGAATATTTCCTTGGAAAGGACTAGAAGATAATGCTTTCCGAGCTGTTTTGCCGTACTGAAATTCAAAGATAATTTATTCAGTGTAAAGGCATCATGCGTTTTATTTTGAATTTGGGGGGACTTACGTATGTGCTTGAATTTTTTTCTAGTGTTTCCAGTACATTTTATTTTGTATACCTAAGTTCATTTAAACTTGCCTGAACCTTGAACAACAGAGAGATAATTTAACTTTTCTGTGCCATAAATAATATTTTTGGGGCAATTGTACTTTTTTAGCGCTAGGAACATATCTTACAAAATCGTACCATTGGCAATACAAAGCAGTATATTTATGTTGCAGAAGCACAAAAAAAAAGTAGCATTCACTGGAAGTTGCCATCCAGCTGGGTCAGCATGGTTTTGTTGGTCTTTCACCGTTTGTTCAATTGTTTATTTATTGTCATAGTGTTTTGTATGTAAAATGGCAGCATAAGTCATGTTGCACTTACAAAGATACAGTGATCTCTAAAACTACAGTTGGTTTTCAGTACTTTATTACAAAGAATAAAAACGTAATGTTTTATTAACAATTGCTTATGGAAAATGAGGTTTTAATGTGAATAAATCTTTTTGATAGATCTTTTACAAAATCCAATTGCACTAATCAATGCTTTCTTATAATGGCATATGACTTAATATTTGATTACAACTGTGTATACTGCTGTTTTGGAATGTTTCAGAAATAAAGAATCTATTTCAGCAATAATGCTGTTCTTGAGTGTGCAATGTAAACATTGTGGGAATTTAGCATTTACTTACCTCCTGAAGTTTTATTACTTAGCTTTTATAAAGATTGTGCTGGATTTTTGCAAATGGTAACTAAGTTCATCTGAAAATTTCTAAATGTTTTTAAAATTGTTATGAAGCCATAGTATGCATAGAAGACAAATATGTATTAACTTTAGATCAATCTTATTATGGTCTTAAGAATTTTTTTCAATTTAGTGTGCAGATTCTGCAAGTGCAAATGTGACTTGCAGTGGGAAACAGAGATTGTGTCTTTCACCGTACCTCTGAATTTTCTCGAGGACCTGCTTTTTTTAAAAGGGCAAGCTAAAATAAAAAACAAAGGAGGAGCACTTAGTGGTGAGTAAAACCTTTGTTACACCAAGAAGCGATTGTATAGTAGTGCAGTAGTATCTCTGCACAGCTTAATATTTAACAGAGATAAACAATTCATTTCTCACACTTCAGTTCTTTTAATCTAGTTAAAATCCCATTATTTTTTTTCGAAAAAAGCTGAACTGTTGAAGAGGGTATCAAGAAATACTCCAACAAGGAAATTACCTCTGCACAGGTAAGTACTTACGTAGGACTGCGCCAAACTCATCTTCTTCATAAGCAGCTTTAACTGGAAGAAGTTACTGCTGGTTAAAGCAATTAGTTATTTCTGGACAATCTCTGTTGTCTTGAACAGTTTATCTCGCTTAGGGACTGACCCGGGGGTGG